>JANVCC010000196.1:2675786-2826367 GCA_025345505.1 Todiramphus chloris collaris
TGGCCGAGGAGCGCTTCAAGGTGGGCTACCTGGAGGCGGCGCTGGCCCGGGCCCCCCCGCCGGCCCCCGCCCCGCCCGCCGCCCCCCGCCCGCCGCCCGGCCCCGCGGGCAGCTCCCCGGAGGGAGGCAGCGGCGGCAGCTCCGACGCGGAGGACGCTTCCTCGGCAGGTGGGTGCCGCGGCACGGCCGTCCCCAGCCTGCGCCCCCGGGGCGTCCCACACCGGGGACCGAGGTGTCCCCGGCCCCATCGCACGGCCAAGGGCATCCCCAGCCCGTGGAGGAACCTCATCCCCAGCCCGACCTCCCGTGCCGTACCCATGGCACCAGCGAAGGGCATCCCGCGCCACCCCGCCTCCGTGCCGTGCTTCTGCCGTGGCACGGCGGAGGATCCGATGGTGTCCCCAGACTGTCCCCAGGGGCACCCGATGGCTGTCACCCAAACCCTTGTGCTGTCCCCATCACACCACTAAGGTCACCCCTGAGTCATTCCTGTTCCACTTCCAAGGGCATCCCACACCAAGGCCCCCTTCTTGGGCATGCGAGGAGGGAGGGTGGCTGGCCGGTCCCCTCCAGCTGCTTCTTGGTGATGTGCCGCTGGCCCAAGAGTCACCTCTGGGGCTGGGCGGCTTCGAGAGTCACTTCCTCCAGGTGTTACCTGGCTCAGGAGGACACATCTGCCCAGGTGACACCCTGGGATCTCCCATGGGGAAATCCTGGAGCTACTAAAGCAGAAGCGTGCAGGGGTGGTGAGAGGTCCCGGGGTGTTTTACTGGGTGGATTGAGGACACTTATTTTGCAAGTGACTGGCTGTTCTGTGGCACTGAAGGCACAGCCAGCTAGCGCTGTCACCCATCACGCTGTCCTACTTCCAGCGGCCTGGAAGTTGTTATTACATCAGCTTTAATCCCGGTTCAAACACAGTCTTGACAGCCTGGGAATGTCACTTTTTATATTGCTAATTCTGCAGCTGACTCAAGTTAATTTTATTCTTGCTCGGTTGTTTGGGGTGGTGTTCATTCCTCAAGGCTGTATTGTGCTGGTTTAAGATTGCCTGGGTAGCAAGCACTCTGATGTCAGGCTGTGCTTAATATTTAGTGTAATTTGTATTTATTGCAGTAGTCTGCAGGGCTGGAGAACAGCTCAGTTCCCATTTCACCTTCCCGAGCTGTCTGGAGGTGAAACATCCAAAGTACGTCTGCTTTTGGTGTTGTCTCTGTACTGTGCTGAGGTTGCTCATGTGTCTGTGCCTCTCCCCAGGCAGTGGGGACCGGCCATGGGAATCTGCTCCCAGCCCATGGCAAGGACCATGGATATTCAAGGTGTTGCCTTCAAAGGGCCACCCCAAGCCCTTCAGCTCCATGTCAACAGGCAATGGTTGTAGCTTTTGGAGAGCTGCTCAGTGGCCAAAGGGGCTTGAGCACCTCGGAGCAACCAAGTGCAAATCCTTCTGATTTGCACTCGGATTCTGCGTTTTATTTACATTTGGATTATCACTCCTAATGTTTCCAAACACCCTGGACTGTGCAAGGCTTCTCTTGGGCTGGCGGGAGGGTGTTGTTAAAGAGTCTTTCCTGGAGCACAGTGTAAGCCCCCGAGGATCCCAGCTTTGTAACTCGGAGAGGTCCTCCAGTCCCACACCACCCTTCATGGTGGCTGGACCGAGAACTTTGCAGCTGATCGGGGTGAGTCTTTGGAGCAAGACCTTGAAATCCAAGGTCACATCTGTTGTGGTTAAATGTGGCCTCTTCCTCCTACTCCTCCTTTTCCTCCTTCTTCCCCAAATGGGTCTCCTTCACATGTCCCAGCTCCTGCACTCGTCCGAGGAGGCAGTGTCCCCTCCAGTGAGTGCCCAGCTCTTTGTCCCGTGGCACGGCCTTTCCCGAGCATCAGCACTTTTCTTTGTTGCGTGTTGTAAGGGCGCCTGTGTGCGCTCCGGCACTGACATTTAAGAACAGAAATTGAGAGTACAGTAAAAGGCGTGTGGTCGTTGCCTGGATTCCCCCTTTCTCCGGACAGTTGGTTAACTTAGTGCTCCTGTTGTTTTCTTCTCACTTCTCTTTATTTTTCAGATAGAATTTAAAATTCCTGATCGCGGTGCTGTTTGCTCCTCCTGCCAGCAGTGCAGGTGGTGTGTAACTCGGTTAGTGCTGCTCTGCCTGGGCCCCTCGGTATTTTAATGTGAATTTTGGAGCTTAACGATGCTGCGGCTGCAGCTGAACGTGGTCGGTCCCCGGCTGTTTCACCGTAACCTACGGCAGCTCTGTCTGGACAGCAAGCGAAGGAGTGTTGAATATCATCTTTATGGGAATTACCAGGGAAAGACAGTGGTTTCCTTTAAGTAGCTTGTGATTAATCTGATTTAAAGCGAGGAAATCTGCAAGATGCCCCCGTTTGTGGCTATTGCATGAAAGCAGCGCATGTGACAGCCAGATACGCGATCCTGGCATCTGAGATAACGCCTGTGCCAGCTCACCCGGGACCAACAAAATCTGAGCGTCAGCGAGCAGATGGCTAAAAACGAAGCGTGGAAAGGACTAAAATTCCCTTCATCTCGGCCGTCACCTGCCCCTGTGGCTAAACACGCAGCTGGCCTCACAGCTGAGTATGCGCGGTGCCGTGCCGGGAGTTGGTCGGGGTGTGCCAGGGCGCGGTGGTGCTGCGGCTGGGTGCTGCCTCCATCGCCTCCCTTCGGCCCCAGCCCGAGGCCGAAGGGTCTGGTGCTGTGGGTCGGTACCCAGGAGCAGAGGGGGAGCCGAGAGGGTGGGAGGCGACTGTGCCGGTGACCGAGAGGAGGGACTCGGCAGAGCTGCTTTGTGCCCGGCAGCTGGGTAGCGCGCACAGGGGTGGAACGAACTTGGCGCTGGGTTTCCCCACTTTGCCCTTGGGAAATGGAGAAAGAGGCCAGCTTTGCCACAGAGCTGGGATGCTGCAGGAGCTCGTGAAGCTCCTCTGGAAGGCTGTGGGGTTTGGGAGCCCCTGAGCTGCCTTGTGCAGCAGCCTGCACCCCAGAAATGCGAGCTCTGGCAGAGCTGGAATAGTCCCTGATGGGGCTGGCTGGTGGCTCTGGTTACAGCAGGATGCTACGGCTGCGAGCTGTGCCATAAATGAAATCCCTAGCTCTCTGTTTAGCTGGAATTACAGTTTCTGTCATGGAAAGATCCTGGAGTCACGTGGGCTTTTCTGCTCACCCCACCACACCGCCTTCTCCCGTACCTTGGGAAATGGGAAGGGGGCCTCTCAGCAGCAGCAAGGTCCCTGCCTCAGAGGGCACTGGGCACAGAAAGGCAGTGGTGTTGGTGTGTGTACCAAAGGGTCGAGATGAGGAAGGCACCCTGTGGCCTTCGGAGTCCCCAGGGCATTGGCCACCTCATCCCTGTGTGCCTGGCTGTGGGCTGGATTGCCACGGGTGTCGTGCTGGGGGCTCCTGGCATGGTTTGGGTAAGGGCAGGGCTTGTTTTTGCTGCTCCATCCCTGCTTTCAGCTCGTGCTGCTGCTGGTGAATACGTCATACTGCAAAAGCGTCATCTCTCTCTCTGCTGGAGAAACTCCTCTGTAGCTGGGGAGGTGATGGGGCAGTGCTGTGGGCAGGGCTCAGTTCTGAGCCACCCTTGGACCCTTCTGGTTCTTCGTCCCTTTCTTGGAAAATCTCCTAAAAATCCAGCAAAAGGAGGATGGAAAATAATGAACAGAGCCCAGGGTTTATCCTTGTGCATCTCTTGCTGTCTGGGGAAGGTCATGGTGGGCAGGAGGCGAAGGAGTGATCCCACCGTGCCCAGGCAGGTGAAGTGTTGCGTTGTCTGTGCCTTCGTTTCCCCTCCTTTAGCACCAGGAAGGGGTCAGGGAGTCGACGCTGAAGTGGGGAGGTGTGTGGGTGGGAGTTGTCCCTCCCCGAGAGCCCATTTACCACCTCTGTGTCCTCGTATTTATTGGTTTAATTCTTACTTCATTGTATTTCCTCACTGGTGAAAAGTGTTTGTTTGTCTCTGAAGATGCTGCAAGTTCCTTTTATGGTTGGAGAAGGCCAGGCAGAGTCTCGGTGTTTAATTTTAACTGCTTAGGCAAGGACAAAACTGCAGCCTATGTGTGTGTGTCTGTGTGTGTGTGCCTGCTGGGGACCTTTGAACCGTCCCCATCTGCTCTGGGGCCCGGCAGCATTTCAGGAGGTAGCTTTCCTCCACCAACCCCCCTGATGGCAGTGTGACAACAACCCCTGTGTGACGGGGGGGCTGCGGGTGCTGCCTGAGGTGGGGTCTGCAGGGTCAACCTGGGGCAGGTGGGCACTGTTAAAGAAAATCATAAATAAATTCAAAAGTTCACGAGGTTAAAAAGCCGTGGAGTAGAGCAGTTGCTGTTGCTGAGGGTAGCTTTTAAATAAGACCAGTAAGTGCTGGTTGGTGGAGTGACTTCCTTGTGATGGGCAAATAGTGGAGGGCTTGTAAAGGAGCTGGAAGAGTAAAGAGGGAACCCATGAGCAGCTCTGCCCATGGACACCCCTGGGATCTCTGCTCTAGGGCAGAGCCAGCAGCAGCCGCAGCATCTGCTGTGTGGAGAAACAGCCCCTCCAGGTGCCAGCACCCTGCAAACGCCGAGCAGGATGGATGCTCAGTGGGAGGGGGGGTCCCCATCCCTCTCACTGGGCAGGAGGACGGTAGGTGAGCCGACCTTGGTGGGCACATCTGTCATGGCTGGGTCTGGCTTTCCCCTGGCCGGCTCCCCTCCCCACTGCTAAGTGTGGTTGCAGTGAGAATGTGGCCGCTGCCCATCGTCCTAAAGCTGTGTCTTCTCTGAAGCAGGCTCTGCAGCACCCCTGGATAGGTCCCCACGTATGGGGCAGAGGCGATGCTGAGCATGCCCAGCCTGGCCGCATTCAGGCAGCGGGCAGGGGCACTGGGCTGTGGGTTCTGCCCCGGTGCCCTGCGGAAGGGAAGGAGGGGATGCAGTTCCACTTTTGAGGGCAAGAGCTTCAGCTCAGAGGAGGCTCCCTGGCCCCCAGGCTCGGTGCGGAGGTGGCTGGTTGTGGGGCAACTCATGGTCCCCAGGTAGGAGTGGTGGCAGCAGCAGGGCAGGCAGGACACCCTGATTAGGTGGCTGGCTACAGCCAGAAGTGCCCTGGGGGCTCTGAATATATTTGCATCCTAAGTCTGCTGAAATCTGTTTGGTTTGTTGGTTTTTGTGTGGGTTTTTTGGTTTGGTTTGGTTTGGTTTTGTTTTTCCCTGGAAAGAAGCTTCCCTGCAGCGGGGCTCTTTGTTCAGCTGGTGCCTCCTGCCCAGTGCCACCAGTGATGCTGCCAGTTGGGATCCCAGTGGATGGTTCTGCTGTCTTCTGCTGGGTGCTCTCTGCTGCTCCCAGCTCTGTGTCGACGAGCAGAGGGAGACGCTTTCTCCCCTGCTGGAAGGGATTAATATTCCCTAGGGTTAGAGAGAGGATCCTGGTTTAGCCAAGGCAGCTCCCAAGTGGCATCCATCCCGGGAAGAGGGCACCTGTGCCCCAGTTCTCGGCATTGCTGGGTTTGTCCTCCCGCTGAGGTCGGCCGGAGCAGCTGCTGGGAGCCCAGCTGAGGGGAGCACACCCATCCCCACGAGACATCATCCTGTAGACTTGGCTTTCCCATCCCCGGTGACTTTATCAGTGTTTGCTAAGCAGGGTAATTTGCATATGTAGATCAGTAGCAGCAACACTTCTTGGCTGTAGTTCTTGGCAGAGCCTGGCCAGCCTAAGCAGAATTGCGGAGGATGTCCTGCAGATCTGCCCCGAGATAAGCGTCAGCTGCAAAGTTCAGGGATTGTTTGAAGATCTGGCAGATAGGGAGACCTTTATGCCAGGACCAGGGCTTTCTGCCGTGGGCGGTTTTCATTCCAGTGCTGAGAACCAACAGCTCTTCCTTTGCAGGTCTGGTGGTGGGAAGCAAACCTGGCCGAGCCATCTTGGCAGGGCTGGCACCAGGGCTGGGTGGGAGAGGAGCCCGGGGCTGAGGCACTGGCAGATACGGCCGCGATTGCCTCCCTCGCAGAAGAGCCGTGCTGTGAGAGCTGGCCCAGGCTTCATCTGATAGCAGAGGCTTCTTCCTGAGAGCAGCCGCCACCTTTCTTTCCCTCTCTGCCTGGTAATTTGAGAGACCAAGGGCACTGCTCCTGTGGCTGGGTCTCTGCCCTCCTCCCCATGCTTGCTGGGGGCACCTGCCTGCCTCTGGCACCCTCCTTGACTCCCCGAGGGCTCCAGGCACTTCTCAGCCGTGCCCTGGTGCTGCGCGTGGACAGAGCGTGGGACCAATGCAGCACAGACCTCGGGGGTTTCCATCTTTCAGGAAAGCGATACTGGGGGAGAAGTTTAGTGCTGAGTTGGACTGAGGAGCAGCACATTCAGGACACCCAGCAGGAAGGATCTGTGCTTCTTGGTGGGGAGGGTGGAAACATTTTTCCTCTCTTCAGCCTCTGGCGAGGGGATAGCTGCTGCTCTGCACCAGCGAGGGGCAGCCCAGACCTGGAGAGCCCAGCAGAGCGGGCACTGGGGGAGCTCAGAAAGCTGGGCTCTTGGCTGGCACCTCCCACCACAGCCCTGGGCTCTGCAGCCCTGGCCGTGTCCCTGCCATGGCTCCAGGACATGAAGGTGTCACCTCTCCCAACCAAAGGACTCTGGCTGCTCTCTGGGTCCCTGTCTAATGCTGCCACTTACATGGTGCTCCCCAACCACTCTCTCCTCCTCCACTCTTCCCCCAGGAAGACCCTTGCCCCACACCAATGTTGGAGGTGCAGGTGGCTCCAAAGCTGCTTTCCAGTTGCTGCCAGCCCCCGGTTCCCACTTCCAGCCCCAGACCTGGGTGTCCACCACCAGCCCCAGCTTGGCCCTGGGTAAGCGCTGAAGCTCATGTGGCTGTGGCTGGAGGAGCCTCTTGCACAAGAGTCCAGAAATAGCGATGCGTGGGCTGGTGGGCAGAGGCTGGACAGATGCCAGGCAGACAGACAGACACCAGACAGGCTGCACGGGGCCAGGCGGAGTCAGGGAGGAACTGTGGGGCTTGGCTTCTGGCTCTTGCCTCAAGGATGCTCCCACTGTGCTGTGCTTGGAGCTGGGGGGAGCTTGGGGCGTGAGTTAAGAGCGTGGTTGGCAGCATCTCCTCGCCCAGGGCTGGTCTGTGTCACCAGAGGGTGCTAGGTGCCTGGGTGTGAGTGCGTGCTCTCCCAGCCCCAGGGAGAGGACAGAGGTTTGGCACCTTTGCATGTTTTGGAGTTTTGTTGTTGTTACTGTTTTTTCAAAGGTGGAAAGAGCATGAAAACCAAAGTAAAAATAAAGCCCCAAGATTTGGTGAGGCTGATTTGTCTGGGCTTTGCAAGGGCACCTGCCTGAGTTGGTGTGTGCAGCCAGATGAGGCTTGTTGGGTGAGACTCTGGTTTGGACATCTCAGTGCACGGAGAGGCTTTCTGAGGCACCTGCCCAGCGGGGCTGGGGGGCACCTGCCTGCTTGGTCCTCCTGGTCCATGGCACTGCCAGGGCCTGCTGCTCGGTGTCCTGCTGAGAGTGGATGGTGGAGGGCTCCTGGGGTGGTCTGGTGGCCTGTGAGCATCTCACCCAAGCACTCAACTCATGCCCTGTGTTGGATAAAGATGTGCAAAAGGGTGGCATGGCGAGGCTGGTGCCATGGGCAGGAGTGGCCAGGAATCATGCTCCCTGTGTGCATGCAGGGAGCTGTGTGTGGCAAACTGTCCACCCCCACGGCTCTGCAGCCACTGTGTTGGAGGGGACCAGCCTCAGCTTGTGCTGCTGCTGCTGCTGGCGATGCTCCCCAAGGCGTGAGCGGAGCGCGGTTTCCTGCCCTGAACGGGGTTCATGTGCTCAGCAGAACCGCTGTCGCCTTCCTGGCAGCTCGCTGTGCTGGGTGGGTGGCAGGGCCTCCTGCTGTGGGGAGCTGTGGGGGCTGCAGGGGTGCAGGGTTTGGCTGTGGGGGATGGCGGGGACTCTCCGTCGGACCTGTTAAGGGATGGAGCTGGGATGGGCCGTGGTACCCAGCTGAAGCCTGGGCAGGAGCAAACGGTGGAGCTGATGGGGGATGGAGAGCAGCAAACAATGTCACATCACAGCCACCCTTGGGCAGGCACTGCCTGTGCTAATGGCTTGAGGACAAGGGGAATGGCATCACCCAGCAGTGCAGGGGGGCTGGTAGTGCTCAGCAGCATCCTATGGGGCAGCTGCAGGGGGCTGTGTGCTCAGCTCCCTGGAATACCTGGGAGTGGGGCAGGAGAGGAGTGGGAAATGGCCTCTGTGAGGCTGCACCCTGTGCCTCTGACTCAGCATCTGATGACTCACGGCCTGTGGGGCCTGTGGGCGTGGGTCCTTGCCATGCCAGGGCTGGATATGGCCCCCCAAGGAGGCAGGGCTGTGCCAGGGGCAGCAGTGGCTCCTCACCCTGGATGCCAGGGCCCGGTGGCTCCACATGCCCCAGCCACACTGAGCCACAGCCTTGGCATTGCTGCACTCCCCCAAAATGTATCGGCTGCGTCCGAGCCTGGCGTGGACATCACTGGCAGCAGGGATCAGGTGGTGGCAGTGCCTTGGCAGGTCCCCTCAGGTTTCCCAGCCGATGCCACCCACATCCTGGCACTTCACACTCTGGTGGCTCTACCTTCCTCTTGTGCCCAGCAGAGCATTATCCCTCCTGCCCGGTTCCCATATGGCCTCCGTGCCTGGTCCAATCCCTTCCTCGCATGGCTGAGCCCGCAGGCAGGATGCGGCCGAGGGCACCGGCGAAGGATGCTGCCCACACCACCGGGACGGTGGCATCGGTGCCGGCACAAGCTGAACGAGGGCAGTCTCTGCACTTGAACGCTTGGCTGGCGCCCTGACATATTGGGGTTGATGACTCTGGCACTTTATATTTCCTTCGGCTACATGCGGCTGGGGAGGGCAGTTTAACTCCTGACTGCCCGTGTCCAGCTCTACCGACCCGGGTTGCGTGGGGCAGGCCAGCTCCCGGGGGTCCTGCTTTCTCCTGGAGTCGGGAGGAGTGGGGCCAGAAGGACCCTGCGCCCTTCAGCTGCAGCGGTCTGAGGGTCTGGTGAGGTTTTGCTGGGGAGGAGACGCAGCATCCCTGGGTCATAGGAAGGAGATGAGACCACGGTGGAAAGGGTGATGGAGCCAGGCTCCCCTTTTTCCCCCCACCACTCTCCTTGGGAGGGTCCTGCGGAGCAGCCACACGCCTCTGTGCCACCACCGACCCCTCCTCCCCCTCCTCCCCGCTCCCCGGACCCTGCGGAGGGGCTGCGTGGCTGCGTGCGGGGGGGGCGCCGGGCTCGGCCCCCCCCCCGCGAGGCAGGGGCGGGGGGCCGGACCCGCCGCCCCTGCCCGGCGCCGCCCCCCCCCCGGGCCCCCCGGGGAAGAGGCCCCGGGGGCGGGGGGGGGGGGGGGCGCCCCGGGCCCCCCCCCCCCCCCCCCCCCCCCCCGGGCCCGCGGCCCCCCGCCTCCCGCCCTCGCCCGCCGCCTTTGTTGTGAGATGAGACCCGGCTGGCGAGGCTGAGGACCGGCACAGCCCCGCCGAGCATGGAGCCGCTGAGCCACCGCGGCCTGCCGCGGCTCTCCTGGATCGACACCCTCTACAGCAGTACGTGGCTCGGGCTGGGGGGCCGGGGGTGGCGGGTCCCCCCTACCTGTTGTGTAACGCTGCGTCGCGCTGGGAAGCGATGCCGGTGCCGGTGGGTCCGTGCCGGGGCTCCCGGGGCTGAGCGGGGCATGGGCTGGGGGCCGGCAGTGCTGGCAGGGGGTTGTGCTCCCCTCCCTGAGCATCCCACGCACCCCAGGGACGGGGTGGTGCTGTGCGGAGTCGGTCCAGCATCCCCCAGGCTCCAGGGACCTGCCGCCTGCTCCGGGGGGATGCGTGACGGGTGCCGGTGTGCACCCCGGTGCTGTGGGGGCCCTGGGGCTGGAGCAGCCTGACAGCCCGCGAGGGGCCTTGGGGACGTGGGTGTTTTTCGCGTCGGGTCCCATGCCAGTCCCTCCGTGGCGGCGGGAGGAGCCCCTCTCCCCCAGCAGGGGTTTTGGAGCGAGCTCCGAGGCGCTGCTGTGCTGAGGGCACTGTGATGAGGCGCTGTGGGTACCCAGGGGCTGGCAGCCAGTGGGGCGAGGGGCATCCTGCACCAGCCTGGGGGGCGAAAGCTCCCCCATCCCATGGGTGGGCAGCAGAGAGGAACGAGCTCCAGAGCTGTGCTGGTCCTGGTCCCACAGTCGCTGTCTCAGCGGTGGCCAAGGGAGCCAGGGACACGGCTAGGGGATGGGGACTCGGTCACGGGATCTCTGTTGTTTGTTCTGGGGGAGTGTTGAGCTGCATGGGCATCCTGGAGATGGGTTTTGGGGTGCAGTGTTGAGCTCATGATCTGGTGTTTGTGGGGCAGTGAGGTTTGGCACGGGTGCATGGGAAGGTGGGATGCTCTGGAGAAGGGGGCTTGGTGCTCCCTGCACTGACCTGGCATCTGCTGTGCCCCGGAGGGAGCAGGGGCTGTCTGGGGGTGTGTTACATAGGGCTTAGCTCCCCCCAAGTTTTCCAGCTCGAAGCCTCCCGACACCTTCAGCCAGAGGCCACATCCAGTAGCAGTGGTCCCGGGGTCCAGCACAGCTGTGCAGCTTGTGCAGGGGACTGGGCTGGTGCCCGGAGGCCACGTCCAGTCCCAGCCTCCTCCACACCCTCCTTCCCAGCCCTGGCATCTCTGCAGAGCGATGGCTCTGCCATCCCCAATCCTGCTCCGTCCGCCCTCGCCGTGGAGGGGAGAGGTGTGGAGGAGGCTGCTCAGTTTGCCCATGCTTTGGGGGATGAAGGGCAGGGTCTGGCCTTCGTCACACCAAGGAAGGCGGTGCTGGTGCGGAGGAGATGCTGGTTGTGTTGAGCCACCTTTTGGAGGAGGCCTGCGGAGGCAGGTCCGAGGCCAGCTCACGCATCTGTGTTGTCATGGTGAATTTTCACCCAAGCACAGGCAAACTGCAACATTTCCCCAAAACCTCACAGGCTCCATGCGGATGTTGGGCTTCTCCCGGCAGTGAGATGGGATGGGTGAGTGTTGGGGTGTGCTGGTGTGCTGCTGGGGCGCCAGGGAACAGCACATGCCTGGATGGAAAGTGAAGAAAATGCCCCTCTGAGCTGCTGTGACTGTGCTGCCTCTGCCTGGGCTGGGCAGGAGCTGGCCACTGCTCTTGGCTCTGCTTCCTCTTGGGGACCATTGTGCTGGGATTAGCCTGGATCAGACCTGGAAAGATGTGGCAGAGTGGAAATGTTATTTTCCTGGGGAAAATAATTCCTGGTGGAGCTGCGTTGCTGGCCTTGTCACCCTCCTGGGTCCACATGCCAGCCCACAGGACCCCTGCCCCGGTAGGTGTCAGCATCCCACGGGTGATGGCCCTTGGTGCACTGGGAGGCCAGATCCAGCTCAGGGGCACAGGGCTGTGTGCAGGAGCTGGGATGACAAGGCTGTTTCAGGTCAGGGAGTCCTTGCCCCGTAGAGTGGCTCCCCTGGGCCAGGCTGCCTCCCTCCCATCAGTCCCTATGCATGGGGTGGAGCAGGAGAATTTCCACTGCTGCTGAAAAACGGGAGCAAAAATAGCACCGGGTTTTGGCATGGGCACAGGACCAGGCTGCAGGGGCAATGCAGCTTCGGGGGAAGGAGGAGGCACTTGGTTTGGGCTGGCTGGGTGGCAGGAGCACCCCACAGGCAGGGAGACACAGTGGCCACATGTTCCATGTCACCTTGCCCAGCAATGTCCCCCTCACCCATCCTGACTGCTTGGTGGTGCTTGGTTCCCTCCGTGCAGCAGGTGCTGGGAGTGTCCCTCTGCCTGTTCTCCCCAGATGAGAGCCCTGTAAATACTGCACGGCTGCGGGTGGCACAGCTGGAGGCACAGCTGGAGCCATGGAGACACTGCTCCCTCCTCCCTCCTGTTGGGCTGTAGGGCTCGGCCCCAGCTCGGGTCTGGGACTGGTACGTAGATCTGCTCCAACAGGGAGCAGTGACCGAGTGGGAGCTGGTTCATTCCCGTGTCCCTGCTGGGCCAGTCCCTTCCCCCTCCGTGCCATCGATGCCGTCTCCTTCCTTGCTCCACTGCAAGCGTCACCTCCCAGGGTCCCCAGCCACCTCATTAAATCCGTGTTCATAATTACCTTGTCACTGAGCTGCCCCAGCCTGGGCTGTCAGATCTCCTGTGGTGCCAGTGCTACTCTGGGTGCCCCCATTGCCTGCCCCACAGTTAAACCTGGAGGTGCAGACTTTGGCCGTGGTAGAAGGGAGGTGGTGGAGCCTGATGGCCCCCAAGCTGGTGTGCCTGGTGGAGACCGCCAGTTTTGTTCCCTCTGCTGCCTCGGCTCCCCTTTCTACCTGATGGGAAGGGCACTTGGGTGAGAGGCTTGGGTTTCTCTGGGGCATCCTCAGCCTGGGAACAGTGCCCAGGGAAGCTGCATGGGGTGGGTGTCCAGGTCAGTTGGCCATCCTGGGGGACACCAGTGCTAATGTACCTCATGCTGCCTTGCTGCTGGCCAGTGGCATCCCAGCTGGGACCTGGCAAAGGCAGGAGGGCTGAGGGGTGTCCCATCACAAGGAGGCAGGACAGGTTAGAGCCGGGGTTCCCCTGTCCCTGGAAGCTGAAGGCTGGGGGGAGCTACAGGCTCCCCCATCTCTGCCCATCCAGCTTGTTCATTCCCAGTCAGCTCCTGTGTTGAACAGGGGCTGTGGTGAGGGTGGCACCCCAGCCTCTGAAGGATGGTTATTAGCTGCTAATTGCTAATGAAGCAAGGTCTGAGAGGGGCTATGGTGTTCTGGCAGAGCTGGGATGCATCTGGCCCATGTCAGGGCTCTCCTCCATCCCACCCCCCAATGCAGGATGGGACCTCCCGTCCCTCCCCACTGGAACCAGCAAGGCTTCCGGCCTGAGCGGGCTTCGCAACACTCTTTGATTTAAAGATTTATATCCACTTTCAATATGGAGCTGAATGCAATATTAATGTGCTGAGCAGCGTTGGTGAGAGTCAGGGGAGTCCTCAGCGGGGGTGGCAGGGCTGTGGGGGCACGAAGTGGCAGTGGTGTAGGGTTTGGTACGGGACAGCTGCTCCAGTCCCCACACACCCCAATTTGGGCAGAGTATGGGACAGGGTATCTGCCAGTCTCTTGGCTAGGGTCTCTCTGCTGTCCATGCTCCAGGAGCCTGCAGGGACAGCCATGGGGACTGCTGGGTGGGGACCAAGGGGCTGCTGGGGGGTT
The DNA here is from genome assembly GCA_025345505.1 of Todiramphus chloris collaris. Lineage (NCBI taxonomy): Eukaryota > Metazoa > Chordata > Aves > Coraciiformes > Alcedinidae > Todiramphus > Todiramphus chloris. The sequence continues at coordinate 2,689,014 of JANVCC010000196.1, forward strand.
GGGCTGGGTGAGCTGTGCCCGTCTCTCTGGGAGCTGTTGAAAGGGTCTTGGCCACAGGCTCTGGGTGGGGGGTGCTAGCTGCACCCCTCGGCTGCCCCTGCCGCAGCCAGGCTCCCTTCCCCCTCCCCTTTGTCAGCATCTCGGGGCTGCTGCAGCCGCCTCTTCCCACCGCCACCGAACTGCTGCCGTTTCCATGGTAACAGGTTAGGATGTACCCCAGTCCCCGCTGCGCCCCAGGGACCCACCGCAGACCCTGGAGCCCCCCCACTCCCACTTGGGGCTCCAGCTCCCCAGAGTGGCTTCCCCATGGCCAGTGGAGGGGAGGCTGTGGAACAGCATAGGGCATCCAAAACTGGGTGCTGGCCTGGCGTGGCAAGGGCCTCATCCTGCACTGGGGAAAGCAGATGCTTTCTGCCTCCTCTGGAGTGGCCTGAGCTGTCCACCCACCATGGAGCTGCCACCATCCCCCTTCTTCCAGGGGAGGTTGTCCTCCATGCTGCAGACCCAGGCACCCTGGCACCCATTCCCACGCTCTGAGGAGGATGGGCACAGGGAAGCAGTGAGGATGGTGGCTGTGGCTGCCAGCCCAGCTCCATGGCTCTCCGGGGACAGCACGGGGATGGCGGCTGCCGGGCAAGCAGGGCCTCGCGTGAGGCCAAGGCGTCTGGCAGAGCAGCTGTCCCTGCACAGGGGAGGCCCGAGGCCTCTCCGTGATGTTAATTATGCAAATATAGGGAAGTGTGTCGAGCGGAGGATGCCTTGCGGCCGAGGATGCTCAGTGTGATGCCCTGCCTGCTCAGCCAGGCGGGCAGAAAGCAGGCAGCTGAGGCTGGTGGGGCTGGAGTGGGCTGCGGGTGAAGGTGCGTGTGGCCGTGTGCACCCCTGGGTAACGGGCACGGGGTCAATTGCCCGTGGGTAACCGCAGGCTGGGGTGCTTGTGGTGCACGGGGTGGTTTGTGGTGCACCGTGATGTGACCCTTGACCGTGCTGCTGCCTGGATGCTCACCGCCACCCTCTCTTCCCATGGCAGACTTCAACTATGGTGCGGATGAGTACGACGCTGAGGGCAACGAGGAGCCCAAGGTGCTGCCGGAGGGCTCAGAGACCATGCCCTACATCGATGAGTCGCCCACCATGTCCCCCCAGCTCAGCGCCCGTGGCCAGGAGAGCGGGGACAGTGTCTTGCCCACACCCACCGACGGCCTCGGCACAGGGGTAGGTCCTCGGGACATGGAGCTCTGCACTGGGGTGAGGTTGAAGCCGGGGCTGCGGGTACCTGGCTTGCTTGTGTCAGAAGCGTCGGGGGTGCCCTGGTGCAGCTGTGGCCTGAGGGGACTGTCCCCTGGCATCCCAAACCCTGCTGGCCCTGGCTGGCAGCACCCTGTTCTGCTGCGGTTGGTGAGGGTGCTGCGTCTGTGGCACACGTTGTGTTCCTGCCATGTTGTGCCACGGCGGTGGCAGAGCCAGGACGGCACGGGCTGGTCGGAGAGCGGGGTCCGGGAAGCGTGGGGTTCCCGGGGTTTCCGGGGTCCCCGGCTCCGGGGAGCCCCTGGGGACCGGGCGCAGGCTCTGCGCCGGGCTGCCGGCTCCACCTAGTGGCACTCGGGGACCAGTTGCCAACTGGGGAGGGACACCTTGTCCCGCTCCTCCTCTGGGGAACTTAGATGTAACCCTTCCTCTCCCTCTGCTTTTCCGAGAGCATCCTCGGGAAGCCCTTGGCGTTTTTCCAGGATGTTTCCCAGGAGGGATGCTTGGAGATCTGCGGGCCGGGAAACCAAAAGAGATTAAAAAATATGGTTACTTTTTTTTCAGAATAAAAGTTTTCATAAAGTGCAGGGTCGCCGGTGTGTGCCCTGGTCCGGCGGCGCTCGGCGGGGCAGTGGGCACCGATGTGCCACGGGGGTGCCGAAGGACCAGAGGCACCCACTGCACTGGTGCCCCCGCAGAGGGCTGGGAGTTGGCCCGGGCAGGAGGCAGGGTTGGGAAACGCGCAGGTTTTTGTCGTGGAAAGAGTTAAGCCCTTAACCCGGATGCTGAGGCAGAGGAGGCGAGAGGTGTGGCTTCCTCCCCAGGGCCAGCATCCTCCTCCTCCTCCCGGCACCCAGCGCGGCCCCCCCCCCGCCCCCGGCAGTCCCTAGGGAGGAAAGGAAGCTGCAGGTCCTGTGCCACCCTGCTGTTCGAAGGACCCTGTCCCGGGGCTGTGTCCAAACCACCGGGGCTCAGGGCTCCTTGTACTTCAGCGCAGCCCTGCTAGCCCCTGACACCCCGGGGCTGGGGTTTGGCGATGGGATCCGTTCCCGGAGGCCAGTAGGGATAGCAGGGGGTGGCCCCGGGGAAGCAGGGTTGGAGGGATGCTGGCGAAGCAGTGCTCTTGGGTGCTGGTGGAGCACACTGGGGCTGGAGGCTGGCAGCGAAGCCAGCTTGGTTGACACTAATGAGATTGGGAAGTATTGGAGCTCAGTGCTGGCTCTGCCTTCATCTCTTTATCTAGAGCTGCTTGTGCCGGGGCTTAGCGGAGCATCATCTGAGCACCAGCACGTTTAATTCTGTGTGTCCATCCTTGCAATGGGCATGGGCTTATTGTGGGTCCCACTGTAGCTGATGGCATGAGGTGCCAGGCTTGCCCCATCACTTTTCCCCAGTCAGGTGGGACTGGTGTTGCAGCCTTTTGGATGGCTGGAGGAGCTTTCTGATGGGGTAGCTCTTCTTGCAAGCTCTGGGTGCAGACACAGCCTGTCCTTCCCTCTCCCACACGGGAAATGTGAGTGTCACAGTCATGGTGCGGGCTAGTGGCCCAGTCCTTGCTCTGGTGGTGCTGGGTTTGTCACTGTGGGTGGCTTTCCCCTGGGCAGGGAGCATTCCAGACTCTGGGGACCTGGCTGCAGCAGTTAGGGCCCCAGTGCCCTAGCACAGATCCTGCATAGCAAAGGCTGGGCAAAGCCTGGACACAGGCTCTGGAAAGCCCCCGTGTCTGTGTCCCTGCCTACTTTTTGCAGGAGGAGTTTGTTCCAGGCTTGGGCTGGCGTGAGGAGGAGAGCTGGCTCCTGTGGGCAGAGCACATGTGGCCACTGGTTCCCCTTTTGCTGCCGAGGAGTGACGGGAAACTGTTGAAACAACTCTTGCATTAGTGTCCCCTCCTCCAGCCATTTCTGCCCCATTTGCCAGGGCCCACGATGTCCCTCATGAGCGTCATGCCACTGCTCGTGTCCCTGCACCCTGGCTGCTCTGAGGCTGTGGTTGGGCTGGGGCAGCAGTGAGGTGCCAACTGGGCTCCCCGTGGGGCAGATGCTGCAGGAAGGCACAGGTCTCAGCTGTGCTCCTCTGCCCCAGGTTCCCTCTGGGGCAGGGAGAGGTCCGGGACTCTTCTGGGGGTGCAGAGCCAGTTCCCCTTATGGGACATGGCGATGCTGCTGCCCTCCAGGGTCACTTCTCCCTGGTGGCAATCCCCGTGGTCCAGCTCTCTGCCTGCCCAGGGGACGCGGGGGGACTGGGGGGCAGCGGCAGGCGGGACGGATGCTCTCCCGTCCCGCTGGGCAAGGGCAGGGGGGGCCTGGCAGGGGGGCAGGGGACCCTGGCTCTCGCCGGGCACGCTGAGCTCTGCCAGCCTTGGGAGAGCGGGCCCGGGGAAGGCGGCTGCTCCGCGTCCCAGCCTTGCCCAGACTCCGCCGGAGAAGCGGCCCCACCTCCAGCGCCCGGAGATGCATTTCCTGTAGCGAAGCGTGCAGGGCGGAGCGGCGGGGCCGGCCGGGGCTCAGGGCGGCGGGCAGCGGCCCCTCCACCGCCCGTGGCCCCGTCGGGGCTGAGCGGAGGCCCGGGGAGAGCCAGGCTGTCCCTCCTGGCCCGCGGCCGCTCGCCCCGGAGCTGCCGCCGCCGCCGCTGGGTTGTGCCGCCGGGAGCGCCCGGTGCTGCGGCCGGGACTCCGGGGCCGAAGGCCGGAGCTGGGGCAGGCGGGAGCACCGGGGATCCCGTGATGGTTCCTTTCATCCCGCGGCGGGGGCCGGCGCCCAGGGCTGGGTCGGGCCGGGACAGCTCGGCCGCCTGAGCTCCTCGCTTGGAGCCTCGCGGGGTCCCCTCTGCACCCCCCCGCTGCCCGGCTGGCCATGGAGGAGGAAGAGGAGGCCATAGGGTACCTGGATAAAGTGCTGGAGGATGAAGATGACTCTGAACCAGGAACCCCCACCAGCCCCGGGTCTCCGTTCTCGGCCGGCGAGAAGGTGGGCGGCAAGAGCACCCCGGTCCTGTGCTGGGCGGTGGGGGGGGGCGGGGGGGGCACTAGGGGCATCTTGCTGGTGCTGGTGATGCCCGGGTCTTGGGGCAGCTCCTGGGTCGGTGCAGCTGGTGCTGGTGGGGAGCAGAGCTGGGGGAGCAGCAGGACCATCCCTGCAGCCTCACTGCTTTCCTGGGAGCTCCAGCAGCTGGGGGCACAGGGCAGGGCTGTGCCAGGCCTTGGGTGCGAAGGGCTCAGTGGGTGCTTGTGCAGAGCAGGGCGAGCACCCGGCCTTCCTCCCACTGGGGAGCAGGGGCCATGCGTGCTGCTGGGGGGGGCTGTGTGGCTCAGCAGAGCCTGTGCCGGATGCTCAGGAGGCGGCTGGACCACACTGCTGTTGCCTCACTGCATGGCCACCAGCAACACCCAAACGGCCCCAAACCCCGATGCTGAGGGGCAGCCCTGGGGGGACCCCTGTGCTGGCAGGCACAGCCCAGCACCCTTCTCTTGCTCACTCTGCTGGGGCGCCTGGGTGCCCCCAGGGTGCTGGTACAGGGCTGGAGGAAGGCTCTGGGCCAGCTCTCCCTAGGCTCTCCTGCACAGGATGGCCACCAGACCCTGCTTTAGGGTTGCTCCTCTGGCTTGCAGGGGTCCAGCTGGCATCATCCCCGTGGGGCGCTGGGGCCCTGGGCACAGGCGGGCCCCTTATCTTCCCAGCTCCCGTGCAAGGCTCAGGCTGAGGGAAGCAGGAAGAGCTCATGACTAATCGGTGGCAAAGAGCCCGCGAGCTCCCAGCACACAAAACTGGCCCCCCCATGCACCCCCCTGCTGCACCAGTCACCACAGCCTGACCTTAATGGTGCAGCCTGGCAGGGAGCCATGGGGTGAGCACCCCAGTTGGAGCAGCACCTCTCGGGCTGGCTGGTGGATGCCAGAGGAGGACAGGAGATGCTGATCTGTGGCCATGCCCACCCTGGGGCCTTGTCCCTTGGGTGTTTGCAGCTGCCAGGCCCCTGGACATGGCAACCAGTGATAGCGGGGCAGGCAGTGTGGGCATAGGTGAGGCAGACCAATAACTCCCCCAAACCATCCCGAATTGCTCATTGCCTGGGGCAGCTGATGGCCCTGTGGCTCTGTTTGGCCCCTGTTTGTGTGGCAGAGCCTGGTTCCCAAGAGTGTTTTTTAAGGGGGGAAGCCAAGGTGTGCTGGGCATTCAAGGCTGTCCAGGGGCTGGGGTGCCCCTGCCTGGCACAGCTGGAAGAGCCTCACTGAAGGGTCCAGAGCTCCCCAGCCAGGCCATACTTCACCCATCTTCCTGCTGTGGTCATGCCACCGGAGCCTCGGTGCCAGGGCAGACCGGAGTGTGGGCTGAGCCACCAGCTGTGGGTCCCACACAGCTTGAGACCTGCCCCAGTGCCACCTCTGGGGTGGCTTTTTCCCGGGAGAGCCTCATTTGGGGAAAAGGGTGGTGCTGGATCACGTGGCAGCACCAGCCATTGCCAGGCATGACTTCACCGGGCGCCTCTGGACTCTGCCCTGGGAGAGTCCTGCCATGCAGCACACCACCCTGGAGCGCTTCCAGCAGCACTGGGCTCTTGGCCAGCCGGGAGCAGGGAGGGGACCAAAGCCAGCCCGTGGCTTCCCAACTGGCTCCTGCCTGGCTGTGCTGCCCAGTGGGCACATGGCCCTTGCCACGGAGCTTCCTGGTGCTGGTGGGGACACACGCCTACGAGGGGGTGCTGGGGATGGGCTGGTGGGATGAGGGACCTCCTTCTGTGCCACTTGCTGGCTCAGCTGGGCTCCTTGATGTGTCGCACAGGGTGAGCGAGATGCTGGCAAAGGCCTGGAGATGCGGAAACTGGTGCTCTCGGGTTTCCTGGCCAGTGAGGAGATCTACATCAACCAGCTGGAGGCCCTCCTGTTGGTGAGCACAGCCCCCAGACTGGACACCCCCTCCAGGGATGTCCCCCCAGCAGGGAGGGAGGGATGGATGGATGGATGGATGGATGGATGGATGGAGACATCTCTTTCTGGAAAGCCTCTCTCAGGAAGGCCTGGGCCTGTCCTGTGCAGGAGCAAAGCTGCTGGAGCCAGCCTTGCTCTGGCCCAGCTGCCCCTGTCTCGCCTCTCCCCACCTCCAGTGTGCCTGGGGAGGTATTTATAGCCCTGCTTCCTCTTGTGGGCTCGCTGGCCCTTGTGGTGGAGACGCTGTTGCACAACACGGGGGTCACCACCACCACGGGGAATTCTGCGGGGATGCATGAGTTGGGAGCGGTCCTTTGGTCCAGCTGTGGGCCAGGACCTGTCCAGGCAGCCCTCGCTGCCACATCAGATCCCCCTTGTCCCCAGCATTCCCCTCCCAGCCCTCATCTCAAACGGTTTCCCCATCTTCTCCTTCGGCAGCCTATGAAGCCACTGAAGGCCACGGCCACCACGTCGCAGCCTGTCCTCACCCTCCAGCAGATCGAGACGATTTTTTACAAGATCCAGGACATCTATGAGATCCACAAAGAGTTCTATGACAGCCTGTGCCCAAAGGTGCAGCAGTGGGACAGCAACATCACCATGGGCCACCTCTTCCAGAAGCTGGTATGCACCTTCCCTGGGGCTTGTTCTGCTTGGAGGAGGAGGAGGGTTGGGAGATGGAGCACGGTGCTGCAGGGCTTGGCCCCATGGCGTGGCTCATGGCACAGCCTGCCACATGCTCACCGGTGGCCACGGGACTTGTTGCATCCCTCCCTGCAGTGGCCACCATCCCAGGATGGGAGTTAGTGCAGCCTCCGTGCCCACAGCTGTGGCTTTACCATGGGGCTGGCAGGAGCTCTGGCACATGGGTGACCCTCTGGGTAGAGGCAGGAGGTTCTTGCCTCTTTGCTGCCTGCAGATGCTGGGGTGGTGGCTCCCCAGGGTCATCCTCTGGGTCCTGACACTACTCTGGACTTGTGATGGGGCAGCAGGGGCTGTGCCCATGGGGCTGTGGCCATGCTGGGGAGGGGAGGGTGAGGGGGCAGGTTGAAGGGTGCCAGGAAGTGGCTGTAGTTTCATCCTCCACTCTCCAGGCGCTTGTTACCTCTCTGATGGATTTCAGAGGTTGGTTGGGGCACAGGGCTGTGCAGAAGCCCGGCCATCCTGCCCTGGGAGAGGGCTCTGCCTGCAGAGCCAAGCGTGTGCCCCCTCCCAGGTGGCTGTGGTCTGGCAGAGTGTCCCATCAAGAGGGGACAGCTCTGGACAGTGTCCCTTCAGTGGCTGCCTGGCCCCTTGCACTGCTGCGGGGTCTTCAGCACCCCACCGGGTGCCCCGCTAACCCCGCTCCCCGCAGGCCAGCCGCCTGGGGGTCTACAAGGCCTTTGTGGATAACTACAAAATCGCCCTGGAAACGGCGGAGAAGTGCAGCCAGAGCAACTACCAGTTCCAGAAGATCTCAGAGGTAAGCTGGGCTGGGGCTGTGCCGGGGTAACAGGGCACAGAACCCCCTTCCTGTGGCTGAGCCGACTGCATCTGCCCCGTGGAGACCCCCTCCCTGCCTCGGGGACTCTCAGGGGCTGTGCTGGAGGGTTGTGGTCTCCTGAGGATCGCGGGGTTTTGTCCCCTGCCTCCTGCAAGCTGAGGTTGGGCTCAGCCCTCGCTGCTGTCACTTCTGGGGTGTGGGGGCAGCCTGCACCTGCCACCCCATCCACTGAGCCTGGGTGCTGGGTGCTGGGCACCTGTGGCTCATCTCCTGCTGGCTGTGTCTCCATGCCTGGCTCCCCTATAGAAATGAGGATGTCTGTAGGTGCAGCCTGGTTCCCTGCTCCCTCCGGCCCCCCCACAGCAGGGCTCTTCAGCTAACTGGGACCAGCAGCCTCCCTGGGCTGCTGCAGGGCTGGGTGTCCTGCTTCGGGATGCCCCACGGGTCCACCGTGTCCCAGCTGCTGGGCACAGCCAGAGATGCTCCCAGCCGGGCACTATCCTGTTCAGTCCATACCTCCACCCCAGCACCCATGGGTGGCCTCCAGCGCGGCCAGGGGGAGATATCAGGGTGCAGGAAGGGTTAGGAGGCGACCCCGTGACCTTGAGCAATGACCTTCCCCCCCACCTACCCCAGCCCCGCCGAGGGCTGCTCTGATGGGCCTTTCCTTCCCCAGGAGCTGAAGGTGAAGGGCCCCAAGGACTCGAAGGAGAGCCACACGTCCGTCACCATGGAGGGTACGGCGGGCGCGTGCGTGGGGAGGGGGGCGCAGCCTTTTGTCTGCGCGCGGGACCGGCACGGCTGGATTACCGAGCGCGGAGCCCTTTGTGTTCCCGCGTGCGGGGCTGCTGAGGACGGGCTGGGGGGACGGGCGCAGCTCTCCAGGATGGCGGGGGCGTGCGGCAGCCCCCCACCCCCTGCCCACCCCCTCCTCCCCACGCGCCGGCTGCGCCGAGAGCCGTGCTGAGGGGCCGGTGCTGTGCCGCAGCCGGGTTGAGCTGCCACGGAACGGCAGCGATGGCTGCGTGGAGACGGGGCTGCCATGGAAATCCTCCTCATCATCCGGCTCTGCTGTAACTGCACCTACGGTGAGGCGAGCGGGACGGCTCTGAGTTGGGGTGCGGGTGGGGAGCGGTGCCGTGGGGATGCTGGCCCGGAGCTGGCTGTCCTTGCTGGGGGGTGGTGGCTGCGTCGTGCTCTGCAGCCTGAACTTGGAAGCGTCTTTGTTCCAGGCTCTATTGAATCATCTTGGCTCCGGCACACGCGGCCACGCGCTCGCCTTCCCCGCCGGGCAGGGACTCGTGCCGGTGGCGGGATGGGGAGGGGCTGGGATGGGATGGGATGGGATGGGGGACCCCTTCTGCCCGGGCAGTGCCGCGGGGTTGGTGATAGGGAGGGGTCCCCATTTGCTTGCCGGAGGCTGTGAGCATCGTGGGGCTGGAACGCCCATCTCTCCGTGGCTGGGGAGGAGAGGCACCGGGCATCCTGCCTGCTGGTGCCTGGTCCTGCGTCTGGGTCGCAGGCTGGTGGAACTGTGGTAGTGAGGAGCCTGGTGCTGCTCCCTGGTGCCAGGACAGCCCATCCTGGGGCTCCCCAGTGCTTTGCATGTGCCTGCAGTGGTGGCAGCAGGAGGGTCCATCCTGTTCATGGGTCTAGGGTGGAGGAAAGAGGGGGACACCCTCCCTTCCCCCTCCACCTTGGAGCAGGGTTTGCCGCAGGGAACAGGGCACAGAGCTGTGGGGGATGCAGCCTCGGGTGCAGGGTCCAGCCCTGTGTTATCCTCACCTCCGAAGCAGAGACCCCGTGTTCTCCAGGACGGGGGTCCCTCCCTCAGGGGTGGGTGCCATGAGGCAGCACCCTTTGGGGGAAGGAGGATGGGAGCCCATCGTGGCTCATAGTGCAGGGTGGGGACAGGCAGCACCTTTCCCTCCTCTCCCCCAGACTGAAGCCTGACCCTACTTGGCCTTGGCCGTTTGGGGAAGTGTTCCCAAGCGAAAGGGAAACCCAGAGGCATCGGCCTGGCTGTGGGCAGCCCGGGGAGATGTGAGAGTGACCGGGCATGGGGAGCAGCACCATGAACATGCTCTGTGCCTTCACCTGCCCAAAGAGCTGGGGAGGAAGAAGAGGGTCTGGCTGCTTGGGGTGATTCTGAAGAGCCCTTGGGGCTGGTTTCCTGCTGAAAAGGTGCATGGCAGGAGGAGGGGTGTCTGTGCCCCCCATGTGTGGGGCAGCTTTGACCCCTGCCCTGGATGGAGCCTCGTGTGCAGTCACGGGGTGGCTGCGGGGAGGGAACATGGGGCAGCGGCGTTGGGATGGTGCCTTGGTCCTGGTGGTCTCTGTAGGTGGGGGGTTTGCTGCCAGGCCTGGCTGAGGGGGTGTGAGGTCTCCCATGGGGTGGCAGAGCCTGGCAAGGACAGGGCAGGGATGGGACCTGCAGCTGAGTCAAAAGGGAGACTGAAAAAGCTGCTGGAAGTGACAAGTGTCTCTTCCGTTCTGCAGCCACCGCACGTCAAGCTGGCAGTGCCAGTGTCCACACCGTGCCCAGGGAGGTCCTTTGCCCCAGAGGGCAAGGCGCTGGCACAGTCCTGGTGGGGAGGTCCTGCAACCAGGGCAGAGTGGCATTCACGACGGCCCTGCTGGCTTTGCCGCCCATGACCTGTGGCAGCAGAGGGGAGGAGAACATGCTGGCCGGGTTGGTGTCCCCGTCGTGCCCTGTCCTGGGGCAGGGACAGACCTGGCTGACGCGGGATGGTGGCTGGAGCAGAGTGCCATGTGGGAAGTGCCACTTGGCAAGCACCGTGTGGCACTGTCTCGGGCTTGTCACCCTGGTGGGCACCCCGCAGGGACCCGCACTGCTGATGAAACCCCTCGGGGGCAGCCCCAAATTCAAGGTGCACGCGGGGCAGCTGCCAGCACTGCACTCTGCCCTTGCTCCACACACCAGCCTGGCCGTGGCACAGCAGGACACGAGGCTGTGGCATCGAGCCTTTGACTCAGCACTGCTCTTGGCAGTGATCTGACGGTCCAGCCTTTGCTGGCTCAGTGCAGAGCAGCCCCCAGGTGCTCGGCCAGGGCTTTGTGCAGACCTGGGGGGTCTCTGGGCATCTGGTGTCCCCTCCTTGCCCCCGTGGGATGCAGTGCCAGCTCTCATGGGTGGGAGAGGGGCCGAGGCCCCGGTGCCAGGTGGCTGCTGACGAATCCTCTCTCCCCACAGCGCTGCTGTACAAACCCATCGACCGGGTGATGCGGAGCACCCTTGTCCTACACGTGAGTGTGACACCAGGCCTGGGATGGGGGTGGTTCTGCTCCCATTGCTTCTGGGGACCCACAGCTGTGGGGAGTGCTGCTGGGGGGTCTCTGGGGTGGGTGCTGCAGGCAGGGCAGTGCTTTTGTGCTGCTCACCTGTGCCTGTCCCCTTCCAGGACCTCCTCAAGCACACCCCAGCAGACCACCCTGACTACCCTCTGCTCCAGGATGCCCTCCGCATTTCGCAGAACTTCCTCTCCAGCATCAATGAGGACATTGATCCCCGGAGGACAGCGGTCACCACCCCCAAGGGGGAGGTGAGCCAGCGGGGTGGGCAATGCCAGGGCACAGGGTGAGGGCTGAGCCGTCTACCAGTCCCTGGCTGGTGTCTCCATCCTGAGGAGCTCCATGGTTCTTGGCCAGGATGCAGACAGTGCTCTAGATGCAGTCCTGCGTGCAGGGGTAGGGCTCTAGCTGGTCCTTGCTGCTGGCTTGTGCCCTACTGAGCATACAAGACTCAAAATAGCACCCAGAGGACATGGACCTTCCCATGCTCCTGGCGGCTGAGCCGTGGAGAGGGACAGGAGCATCCGTCCCCTGCTGTGTGTTGGCCTTTGCTCCCTGCCCGCTCTCACGCCAGCCCTGCTGCCCCGCAGACCCGGCAGCTTGTCAAGGATGGCTTCCTGGTGGAGCTGTCGGAGGGCTCGCGGAAGCTGCGGCATGTTTTCCTCTTCACTGACGTGCTACTCTGTGCCAAGCTGAAGAAGACGGCAGTGGGGTAAGGAGGGTGCTGGGCATGAGAGGAAGGTGGCACAAACCCCAGTCTTCCAGCGGGCTGGGGGATGTGCCAGGGAAGGTGTCAGGCATCACTCAGCACCCGCACCCTGGTTGCAGGAAGCACCAGCAGTACGACTGCAAGTGGTACGTGCCCCTGGCCGACCTGGTGTTCCCCTCGCCGGAGGAGTCGGAGCACTGCCCGCAGGTCCACGTCATCCCTGACCATGAGCTGGAGGACATGAAGATGAAGATCTCGGCCATCAAGAGTGAAGTGCAGAAGGAGGTGAGAGGAGCGTGCGGGTGGTTGGGGACGGTGTGGGACCTGCTGCTGGGTTGGTGCCTTCCTCTGGGTCAGGGATGGGGCACGGGGGCTGGCGGTGCCTGTGAAAGCTCCTGTCCACTCTCCACCTGCAGAAAGCCAACAAAGGGCAGAGCCGGGCCATCGAGCGCCTCAAGAAGAAGATGTTTGAGAACGAATTCTGGCTGCTCCTCAACTCGCCTGCCATCCCCTTCCGCATCCACAACCGCAACGGGAAGGTGAGAAAGGTGGGCTGGGGCCGGGCTCATCCCTGCCTGCGTGCAGCCTGCTGCATCCACTTCTCTCTTCCAGAGCTACCTCTTCCTGCTGTCATCCGACTACGAGAGGTCCGAGTGGAGGGAGGCCATTCAGAAACTGCAGAAAAAGGGTAAGTTGGGGGCTGCTGAGGCACTCCTGGGGCTCCTGTCCCTCCCAGGGATCACAAAGAGGTCTCACAGGGTCGCAACCTGCTGCGCTCTGGTCCCCGTGGCCAGCACTGTGTGTCCCTCTGAAGCTCCTCTCTTCTCATCTCCCAGACCTCCAGGCCTTTGTCCTGAGCTCAGTGGAGCTGCAGGTGCTCACGGGATCCTGCTTCAAGCTACGCACTGTCCACAACATCCCGGTCACCAGCAATAAGGACGGTGAGTGTCTGTTGGGCTGGTGGGTCCCTCTTTGCCTCCGGATGATGCTGGGGAGGAGCTGTGGGGTCTCTGCGATGGAGCAGGGTCCCTGCTTGGGGACCCTGGCTGTGCAGGGGACAGCCACCCACCAGGTGGCACTGCTGGAGCGGAGTTGGACTCCCAGGCAGAGCAATCCCGGCTGCAACATGGGGCTGCTTTTGGAGTCTTCATCACTTCCATGGGCTGGGCAGAACCAGGGTGTCCCCAGGGTGAGACCCAGCCAGCCCTACTGGAAATCTCCCCCAGGGATGCCTAGCAGCAGGAGAGATCAGGACGATCAGCAGCAGGCTATATGTGTCCTCTCCCAGACCTTAGGGACTGGCCTCCAGAGGGCTGGGGACCTTGGGGTGCCACCAGAGACACCAAGTGCTCGCTATGGCAAGGGCTGCTTTGGGGACCTGGGGCACAGGAGGTGGCAGCTGAGCCCTGACACATCCTCTGCTCTCCTCGCTGCAGATGACGAGTCCCCCGGGCTCTATGGGTTCCTGCACGTCATCGTCCACTCTGCCAAGGGCTTCAAGCAGTCTGCCAGTAAGTGTGGGTGCCCAGCCTTGCCTGGAGGGGCTGGTGTGATCAGAGGAGCTGGGGTCTGGCACATGGCCCCGCTCTGCCTGCAGTGGTCCCCTGGGAGCTGGTGGGGATGTTCATGAGGCACTGAGTGGTGTCTGCTCCCCCAGACCTTTACTGCACGCTGGAGGTGGACTCCTTTGGCTACTTCGTCAGTAAAGCCAAGACCAGGGTTTTCCGGGACACCACGGAGCCGCAGTGGAATGAGGTGAGAGGAGGGTGGGATGCAGGGAGGGAACTATGCCCCCCTTTCCCCTTCCAGCCCCAGTTTTGAAGGTGCTCTGGGGTGCTGGTGCTGAGACACTCTCCCTCCACACCCTAGGAGTTTGAGATCGAGCTGGAGGGCTCCCAGTCCCTGCGCATCCTCTGCTACGAGAAGTGCTATGACAAGACCAAGCTCAACAAGGACAACAACGAAATCGTGGACAAGATCATGGGCAAGGGGCAGATCCAGGTATGCTCTGGTTCTTTCGGGTATCTTCTTATCCAGTGGTGGATCTCTTGGAGCCAGGCACCTGGGCTGGGAGGGTTGCCCTGCAGCGATGCCTGGGGTGGAAGACGCCTGGCAGCGTGGGCCGGCAGCTCCACTTTTGGGAGCAGGGTGCAGGGACTGTGGTGTTTCCGTTCTGCTGCCCTTTGTGCTGCAGCCATGGGGGGCCTGTGGGGAGGGGGCTGGCACCCACCCCAGGGAGGGCTTCTGAGCATGCAGCTCCCTGTCCCTCCCTGCCAGCCGTGGCTGTCCCCCTCTGCCACCATCTGCCTCCCCTGCACCTCCATCAGCTGCTGTTATGGCAACAGGCGTTTCCAGGGCAACGTCTGAGCCACCCCTGATTGGCGGTTGCCAGGCAGGGAGGATGGAGGCCAGGTCTGCCCTGAGATGCTCCCAGGTGAGCAGGACAGGGAAGATGCAGGGGGTGGGGACAGGCAGCCCTCAGACCCTGCATGCCCCCAGCACCCATCTTGGCCAGGCTGCGGGGAGTCCCCAGGGCACAGTTTGGGGTGGGGGTGTCCCTGTGTTTTCCTGGTGAGGACCCCCGACCTGGCTGCCTTCCCCACTGTGCTGGGGACAGCGTCGTGCGTGGGACACGGCCCTTGACCCAAAGCCACTTCAAAGGGCCCAGTGCTGCTGTTTGCTCCGTGGGAAAGTGGCTGCGGGCAGGTCCCAGGGGAGCAGGAGCAGCACGGAAATGCTGCTGGGAAGGGGATGCTGCAGGGGGCAGGATGGGAGACGGGGGCTTGGCTTCGCCAGCGGCTTGTTCCTACCTGAAATCACCCATCTGTTGCCATCTCCCCGGGGAAGCAGCGGTGTGGGGGTGGCACTGCGCCAAGCGGGAGGGCTGGAGCAGGGAAGGGGCTTGGTGCCCCGCGGGGATCGGTCCAGCTGCACTCTCGGAAATAGCCTGGGTCAACAAACATGAGTCACGCTGGGAGACACGGAGGTCGGGGACAGGGACAGCACAGCTCGTCCCCGCTGTGTGAAAGTCGTGGGGGATGAAAGGGAGTCAGAGAGGCGGCCCTGGAGCTGCTTATCCCAAGGAGGACCTAGCTGGATGGGGCAGTGTCAAGGTTGGGGCTGTCCTGCCATCGCCCAGAGAGCCACAGCTCAGCCTCTGCCCTGGGAGTGGGGCTGGTGGCAGGAACGGGACAGCACAGCTACGGGCAGGACGGGCAGTGCTGCTTCTGCAGCTTTGGGTCATGGCAGCACTGTCCTCTTGCCCTCAGCCAGCTGTTCAGGCAGAGATGTTGTTTGGGATGGTCCTTAACCTGTCCAGTCCCTCCGCTTATCATGAGCTGCTGCTGGTTCCAGTTAGCAGCAGGAGTGGAAGATACAGAGCACTGGCATCGGCACCTTAGCAAGGGCCCATGGTGCGTGTGTGGGGCTGCCAGGGTGGCTGAATCCCCCCACAGCCAGCGCTTTGCCCCCGCCCAGCTCTAATCCGACGGCCCGGGCCTGTGGGTCAGTCACGAAAGCAGCTTAGTGGCATCATGGGCTGGCAGGAGCAGGTCAGTGTGTGAGTGGGATTGGGATGCTGCAGCTCTTCTGCAGGGAGCAGAGGCTCTGGAAGTGCCATGGGTGGGAGTCATGTCCTGCTGGGTGGCTGGGTCTGTGGAGGGGCTGGGCTTGACACCACCCTCCTCCAGAGCATCCTGGCAACGAGCCCCAGGGGGCCTGCAGTCAGATCCTTACCCCAAGCCCTGTCCCTGTTGCTGACAGAGAGTGGGTGCCCTTGCGTGGGTCCAGCTGTGCCACTGGCTGCTCAGTGGGAAGGTGCTTCTGGGCATGAGGATGGCTCCGCTGTGGCTCCTGGTTGGCATTAACCCTGTTTTGTTGTTGTTAACCCTGTTTTGCATGTGGAGAGGCTGAATCTATCAAGGAGGTGGGCAGCAGGGGCATGAAGGAGGTCTCAGGGTGATGGGGCAGGATGGAGCAGTCCCTTCCTCAGCCCCTGTTTGATACACAGGGGGAATGCAACTGTTGGAGTAGAGCCTGTGTTGTCATGGGCACGGTGCCTGCCGTGCCCTCAGGGAGTAGCTGCCTGTCCATCTGTCCCCCTCACTGGGCTGGCAGAGGCTCTGGCAGGGGAATTTATTGTGTTGGGGCTCCCCAGACCTGCAGGGATCTATGAGGTGAACTGTGTGGACTCAGGGGGCTGCTGGGGGCTGGATAGAGGGCAGTGAATGTACCCCCCAAGTCTGCCCCTCACCATGTCTCTGCCTGTCTGGAGAAGCCCTTCCAGGGCTGGGGTGGGGGACAGAGTCCTGCCTTCACCCCGTGCCCCACCCCTGGCACCGAGCCGACAAGGGCCGGGGCAGGCTGAGGTGGGTCCTCGCCTGCCCCTGGGTCTGACAGGAGACCCCAAGAATCCCACCCCCGTGTTGGGAGCCGGCGAGCCAGCCCGGCTCCCCCGCGGAGCTTGGGATGCTGCAGCCGGCAGCCGCGATGTCTCCCGGGGCGCGGTGCCGCGGGGCAGCAGATAAGGGGCGATAAGCGATGGCAGCGGAGGAGGGCGGGGGGAGCCCGGGGAGCCCCTCCAGCTTTCCCGAGCGGCAGCGGGCGGCAGAGCGAGAGTTAAACGCGTGGGGGCCTCCGGGGGGGGGGGGGGGGGGGGCGGGGGGGGGGGGGGGCTGCCTTTGAGTCACTTCCTCGCAGGGGGAGGGAGGCTTTTGGGGCTGCCGCGCTGCCTCTCGACAGCCTGGCTCACACCCTGAAGATGAGCCCTGCCCGCTCGCCTTCCCGCAGCCCCAGCCGGGCTCCCCTCGCTGGCCCCCGTTGCCCCGACCACCACTGACCTCCCGCCCGGAGCAGAAGGGATGTCCGTGCTCTTTTAACCCAAGCCCCGGCCGCCCTCGTCTCGCCTCCCCGGAGCAGAAGCGGTCACCGCGATGACGGAGGTGCTGGCGCAGCCGGACGGGAGCCCCGGCCCCGGGGGCGAGCGCAGCGCGGAGGAGCCCGAGGGCAAGCGGGGCCCCAACACGGGTGCCCGTCTCTGGGGCAGGGTGCGCAGCAAGCTGCTCAGGCAGAAGGTGCTCCCGGGCTGCGGGGACGGGGACGGCTCGGGGGGGATGGTGCTGGGCACTAAACGGGCTCCGGGGTGGCTTGGCTGCGTCGCCGGGCTCTGCCGTGTGATGTTGTTGTTGTTGCTGTTGTGTTTTGGCTGGTGGCTCTGTGGGGTGGACTCTGAATCGAGGGACTGTAATCGCTCGTGGAGAGAGGGCTGTGAGGTCCCTGCACACAGCAGGGAGGCTGTTGGGGTGCGTTGGGAGCTCCTAGGAGTTGGCAGCCTGTACGGTGCTTGCTTCCTCCTTCCCTCTCCCGCTGCGTGCTGGGGGGCCAGGGGTGCCGAGCTGTTTGCAGTGGGGGGTCCTGCAGCGGGAGGGTGGGGAGGCAGTGATGCTGTGGGCTGGCCAGGGCTGGACCCCTGGGGTGCCACAGCATCTGGTGCCTGCCTACCCCCTCGTGCTTGCTTTGCAACCTCCCTGTGTCCATCCAGGCGTCCCCCAGCTCGCAGCCGTGTCGCAGCCACATCAGTCAGTGCTGGGCTTGTTTATGGGAGGACAGAGGGCAGGGGTGGGTGATGGAGGTGACAAGGGAGGGGGACAGCAACATCACAAGCTGTCCTAGAGCCCCAGCGATCTCATGGGGGGCTTTGGGGCTCCCTGCATGGGGAGCTGCTGGCATGGAGCTCGGCTGTGACCGCGGGCAGGAGCTGCCTGGGCCGGCGGGGTTTCAGTTTGGCAGCAGCGGGGCTGATGTTTGCTCGGCAGCGGGGCTGATGTTTGCGCGGCAGCGGGGCTGCTTGTGACGCAGCGGCATTAACCTCAATTCTGTGCCGCCGCTGCTCCCGCAGAGGGGATTAAGGGGCAGCGATGGCTCTGCTGCCGCTGGCTATTGCTGGGTCAAAACATGAGGGGCTTTCATTTCCCATCCCCATACATCCCCACTGCAGCTGCCAGTTTCCCTCCAGGCTGCCAGCCAGGAGGCACTGGGGCTGCAGGGGCAGGATGTGGCTGCAGCAGGTCTGTGCATGGTCCCAGTGTTCAGATGGGGCTGTGGGGCTGGTAATCTCTGCTTTTTTGGGGGCTGTGCATTTGCTGGTGCAGGGGCTGCTCTGCCCTTATGGCATGGAGCAGCTCAAGGACTGCCTGTTCCCTAGGAAGGAACTGCTGGCATGGAGGTCTGATGGGGACATCTGCCTGCCGGAGCTGGGGCAGCTGCAAGAGGCCAGGCTGTGGTGTCCATGGGTGCCATGCTGATGGGAGGTGACCCTGGTTGTAGTAGCTCTCCCAGGATCCCAGTTCCCAGGGCTGTGGCAGAGATGGCCTTGCTGGATGAGTCACCAGTTTGCTCCCGATGGCTTCACCCCAGGCTGATGGTTGAGTGACCTCATGGGCGTGAGGAAGGGACATGCCCAGACTGGCAGCCCCTGCCTTGCTGCAGCATCCCAGTGCTCTGGGTCCTGGAGAGCCACCATGAGAGTCTGGAGCTGTCCCAGCCTCTCCTCTGGGGACCTGGCGCTGCCTGGGTCTGTGTCGGCTGCTGCTGCCCACGCAGGAGCTGTATCCACGGCGCACGACCTGGAGGTGTCTTGAGGACAAAATCTCAGGATGTGGCCTCATCCCCTCGAGTTCAGAGTTGCCCTGTGCATGAGACGAGCAGCAGGCAGGGGCTGCTGGGGGTGAGCACCAGCAGGACTTGGGGGGGTCCCTCTGCCTCCCCAGGATGCACAAAGCTTTACGGGGCTGCCGGGATGCTGATCGCCTGCCACGCTGCTGCCTTTTCCTCTGCAACCTGGGGCCTTGTACTACAAGCAAACGCCTTGTGGGATACTTTGGGCAGACAGGATGATGGCCCATCCCTGTGGCCGGGAGCGGGGCGTGCTTCACCTCTCCATGGATGAGAACAGCACGGCAGCGGATGCTGGCCTGGCACCGATACCAGCACTGCTGGGAGTCCTGAGCTGCAGGAGGGAGCAGCCCGCAGAGGTGCTGCTGACCTGGCTGAGCAGTTTGCCCAGGCACAGGCTGATGTTTGAAGCCAGCTGATCTGCCAAAGAGGAGCTGACACCTGAGACAGCAGCATGTCACTTGTGCCATCCTGCACAGCGCTGGCACAGAGGCTGTTCCACGGGGCTCCCAGGCCAGGAGCAAGGCAGCTCCCTTAGGAGGAGAAGGAGATGGTGGTGGTAACTGAGAAGGGGTGTTTGCCAGCGCTGTGTGGGCAGGAGCTGCCTCTGGCTCTGTGGGTGGATGCTCCCATCCGTCCTCCCACGCCTGGAGACGAAGTGTCGGCTGCGGCTTTGCTTCCTGCGGGGAGCGGGCAGCATGGCAGGGCTGCCTGTGGCGTGGGGTGCCAGCAGGCAGGGCTGGAGAAGCTCTGGGGTGCAAGGGTGCTCGGGCTGGTGGCACCGGCTGAACTAGTGCAAATTTGAGGCCATGCAGGGAACTGGATGGGGACAATTCTGCCCGACTCGGGGCAAATGGCTGTGGGGAGACAGTGTGCTCAGGGTAAGATCTGTGACTCTGGTGGCAGCCAACCTGGCTTTTAATAAAGTTTCCTTCAGAGCCCTGCTAAAGCCCTTCCAGATGTGAGCTGCCAGGGACATCGGAGCCGGGGGGACCCAGGGGACGGGGATGGGGAAGGCACACGTGGTGGTTGCAATTAAACTCACGCTGCAGAGCAGGGAGGCCCTCAGCTCCTGACTCAGCCGGGGGACGAAGGGCTTTGCTGCTGCTGCCTGGGGCTCGCAGGGCTGGATGCTGCCAAGAGTGGGACTGGGCTGTGTGGGGAAAAGGGATGAAAGCCCCGTGGGACGGGTGGCGTTGGGTCGCTGATGGCTGGGGTGGGTGCTCGGCAGTGCTGGAGGGGAACACAAGGGCCCAGCGGGGCTGGGGTTTGCAGTGATCTGGCTGCAGCCTCGTGATCCTGATGTCCAGACCTTCTGCAGGGCCCCATGGGAGCCCAGGGCAGCTGCAGCCTTCCTCCTCCTCCTCCCACTCCCCCCGCTGCCCTTCCCAGCAGCTGCAGGGCTTGGTGGGGAGGAGGTGCCGTGGCACTTGCCAGGCTCTCCCATGTGCTGGGCTGGAACACTGGGGCTGGCTGCAAGTCAGCAGCCATTCCTGGGCTGTGCTGGAGACCGTGGCGTTGCAGGTCATGCCGGAGACCACAGCATTTCTTGTGGCACTGTGGTCGCTGAGGAGCTGCTCAGGCTCACCCTAGCATGGGGCTGAGCATGAGGCAATGCCACGGTGCTGGCTCTGTGCTGAGAGCCAGGGCAGCTTGAACCTATCCTCGGAAGTGTGGGGTCTTGGTGTGCAGGAAGGGACATGGGGGACCCCAGCGTCCCCCCGAGTCACGATGTGCAGTGGCTTCACGGGCAACCAGAGGCTGAGGCAGCTCGGTCACCGGAGCAACAGCTCTGGACATCTTTGTACTTGCCTGGAGCATCTCCCAACCCAGCAGCTGTAGGAAACTCCCGTGTCCTTAAGGAGTGACCCCGCATGCTTGGCGTGAGCATCACCTAACAGCTGCCTGCACCTTGCCTCAAAAGTCCTTCCCAGCCCCTGACACCTCCTGCATCTCATCCCATCTCCTTCCCCGAGGGGACATTAGTGCTGGGCTCTGCCCCGCTGACCGCCATGTGCATTACTGGGATCAATGGGACCCGATCGATACCACCAGCTAGGGACTGAAAAGCCACAAAAGGCAACTGCATCCACCTCTGCCCAGCCCTGGGGCCTGGTATCCACCACGGCTCGCACCGGGGCCTTGGGAACACCAGCACCTCGCCACAGTGGCCAGGCACCAGGGCAGCATCACCGAGTCCCCCGCTAGCCCCAAAACCAGAAATAGCAGAGCCTGTCATTCCCAGGGGTTATAAATAGCCTTGGCTATGGGGAGATGTTGTTTTTCTGCACGGAAAACGCTGCCCTAGTTCTGCTTCGTCTATCTGCTACCAGAAATAGTCCTAATTTCTTGGAAATTCCTTGCTGCTCGGGTGTGGGTTAAAGTGCTGCCTTGCAGGGACCTGGGAGGGTGCAGAGCGGGGAGGCTGAGCCCACCCGGATTCAGGGCTTGGCCAGGGAAGAGCGTGTCCCATGTCCTGCACCGTGTGTGGGTTGGGGGCTTTGGGGGCTGCTGGGCTGGGGAGGCAGCGGGGCTGGTACGGGGCTGCATCCCCATGGAGCTCATCTCTCCCGGCAGCTCGACCCACAGGCCGTGCAGACGAAGAACTGGCACATGGATGTGATTGAGATGAACGGGGTAAGTGGGGCCAGGGGGACCCGCAGCCCCTCGCTGGGATCGCAGCTCCTTCTCCGGGGCTGTGACATGGAGGTGATGGGCCAGGGCCCTGCTGCTGGGACTCACCCCCTGTCTCCTGCAGATCAAGGTGGAGTTCTCCATGAAGTTCACAAGCAGAGATATGAGCCTGAAGAGGACCCCATCCAAAAAGCAGACCGGGGTCTTCGGGGTCAAAATCAGTGTTGTCACCAAGTATGTGCAGGGCGTGGGGGGCTGCTCTGCTCCGCTCTCTGTGGGTGTGGGGTTGCACCGTGGCCCCTTGCTCCCACTGACACCAGAGAGCTTGGGTTTTGCTCTCTGCTGGGGTCTTACTCGTTCCTTGGCCAGCCCCATCCTCCCCACCCAGCATGCCCACCCTGCCTCTGGTCCAGGGTTTGCTCCTGGCCATTGTGGGGTCCTCTGGGGACCTTTGCTTACGGCTCTGCTTTCCGAGCCAGGCGCGAGCGCTCCAAGGTGCCTTACATCGTGCGCCAGTGCATCGAGGAGGTGGAGAAGAGGGGCATCGAAGAGGTTGGCATCTACAGGATCTCTGGCGTGGCCACTGACATCCAAGCATTGAAAGCTGTCTTCGATGCAAGTGAGTGTCCTGGGGGATGGGTGCCCTTCGTGTCTTGTTCACCCAGGAAGGTTCACAGTCATCAAGACCCTTCCAAGTCCCCTTCCCTGCAAGGGTCTGGTTATTGCAATGCACATGAGCAAAACGTGCCGGCGTGCCCGGGAAAGGGCTGGGGGCGAGGAGGAGGATGTAGCTGGGAAAGCAAATGCCCAGAGCTCCCAGCCTTGTATGTGCCTTGTTGTCTCTGAGCGCCTGGCTGGCTCCTGGGAGACACTGAGTCAGGACAATGTTGCAAATGGATTTGCAGATTGTTCCGCATCCTGTTTCTCGGCCAGGCGGGAACTACTGGGCTCTTCCCAGCCCCAGGCTGGCTGAACGGGGCTGTGCTGTGCCTGCCCTCCAGCCAGCAGCCTGCCCGGGTAGCTGGGATGGCATGGGGGCTTGAGACGCAGAGGGGAAGGAGGAGAAGGAGGCGTCACATGTGGGTGCTCTCTGGACAGATAACAAGGACATCTTGGTCATGCTGAGCGACATGGACATCAACGCCATCGCCGGCACGCTGAAGCTGTACTTCCGTGAGCTGCCCGAGCCCCTTCTCACTGACAGACTCTACCCCGCCTTCATGGAGGGGATCGGTAAGGGCATGGGGATGGGCAAGGGGTCAGTGCCCAAGCGTGGCTTTGGCATTGCCTGCTCTGGGATTGGAGACTCACGAGGGTCCTTTCCAGCTTGGCCCACTCTGTCCTGGCTGTGCTTGCCAGCTCCAGGCCAGCCTGGGGCTCATGGTGCAGCTCCCCAGCTCCCACACACAGGCTGCCAGGGGGCATCTGGCCATGGGGGTCCCGCTGCTGCCAAGATGTCCCTAGTGCCTGTCCTGAGCCCTCTCCCTCCTTGTCTACAGCTCTCTCGGATCCTGCTGCCAAGGAGAACTGCATGATGCACCTTCTCCGTTCGCTGCCTGACCCCAACCTCATCACCTTCCTCTTCCTGCTGGAGCATTTGAAAAGGTAACAGCTCAGCTTGCAGCTCCTCAGAGGCTGCCCAGCATGGGCAGGAGGTGCAGGATGGGGCTGTGGGCTGGAGAGCAGGGGCCTGTGGGCAGGCCAGTGGTGCAGCACGCAGAGCCTGCCCAGAGCTGCCCACGGCTTTGGGACTGGGGCTCACAGCTCATGTTTCTTGCATCGGGAAGTTTTTTTGGTTTTTTTTTTTTTCCTCCCCTTTGGTTTGGCTAAAACCAAACAGAAAAAGTGATTGATGCTGGGGAATGGGGAAGGAAAAATCCATTCCCATCCTGAGAACCGGGCACAGCCAGTTCCCACATCTGCTCCCCTGGCCGAGGCTCAACTGTGCAGCCTGTGCCGGGGAGCGCGGCTGCCTCCTAACATGGCAATGTTGTGGCCCCGCGTCCCTCGGTGCTGGCTGGCTGGGGTCCCGGGGGGTCAGCGGAGAATGGAGCCTTGTGGGGAGTGGGTGCAGGGAGGCACGGGCTGGTGCGGAGTTCCCCGTACCCTGCCGGGGCTGGGGGAGGGTGGAGGCTCTGCAGCACATAAGCGAGCGAGGGTTTGGTCGCTGCCACATCACACCCAGGGCTCCCAGCCAGGCCCGGCGGCTCCAGAGGAGGCCGTGAAGGGGGCAGAGCTCCCTGCCCTGCACCTGGGTTTGCTGGGGACCGGGAAGGGCTGTGGCAAGCCAGAGGTGCCCTGCTATGAGAAGGGAGACCAGCACTTGCCCCCCACATCGCCCCATGGTTGTCCCGCTCCGGAGAACAGCGTTAGGGGCTGACCCTCCCTCTCTCCCCACGCCCTGCAGGGTAGCTGAAAAAGAGCCCATCAACAAAATGTCTCTCCACAACCTGGCCACGGTCTTTGGGCCGACACTGCTGAGACCCTCAGAGGGGGAGAGCAAGGGACACCTCACCCTGGCCTCTGACATCTGGTCCCATGACGTGATGGCCCAGGTAAGAGCCGTGCTGGCAGCGTGGGGCTGCACCGGGGTGGGGAGTGGAGGGGTTCACCTGCCTGTCTGGGTCGATTTGTCACTCTGCTGGATATGGCTGCACAGGAACAAGCTGGGAGGTGGCAGCTCTGCCGCTTTCTGACCTGACACCCCTCATTTGCCCGCTACAGGTCCAGGTCCTTCTCTACTACCTGCAGCATCCTCCCATCTCCTTCACCGAGCTGAAACGCAACACACTTTATTTCTCCACGGACGTGTAGCCTGCAGGGAGAAGGCACCAGCTGCAAACAAACACTCCCAGCTCCCTGCTGGGGGCCATGGACTGGATCGCAGCCCCCCCAGGGAGACCGGCCCGGACCCAGGGGTCCTGCAGCTCCTGTACAATCGCGTACCAGTGGCCCGGTCCCACCCCAGGCGCCGTGCCTCTCTGTAAAGTAGTCGTGTCTTCTGTCCCTTCTTGTGTTCAAGAATTGTTTTTATGTATATTTGTTCAACGGAAGAGGTAGTGACTGACAGGGGCTGTGGACACAGGCTTCCCCCTTGGCTAGTTTTCTCACGGACTCCTTCCTGCCCTGCTTACTCCTGCCAGGCACCCCTCATCTCGCCCAGCTCGAAGCCTGCAGCGTCCCACGAGTGCCTGTTCTGCTCCCCTGCCCCGCGCCTGCATGTGCAGCACCGGCTCGCTTCGGAGGCTGGGAGCTCACGGGCTTCCCTCCCCGGTGACGGTGACGACCAGCTCTGCTTTGTCTTGCTGCCTGCGCAAACGTTGGACCCTGTGCCTGGATCCTGCTCTGGCCCGAGCGACCCTGCGACCCCGAGAGCAGAGGAGCAGGGAGCTGCTCCCTCCTCGCCACGTCCCTCCTGGGTGCTCTCAGGCCAGTCCCCTCTGCAGCCCTTATCCTGTGCTTTGCCCGTGTGCGTGTAGCGTGGTGGTTACGTCCCTCGCTGTATCTCACCTCCGAGTAGAGTTTTGGGGTAACCCGTCGCACAAGGCTGGAGCGAGAGGTGCTGTGCTGGTCTCAATCCACGGCAGACTCGAGGGACGGCCAGCTGGGCAGATCTGCTTCCTCCACCGTGCGCTGACCCCAGCTCTGCGCTCTGGGCATCACTGGGGTCCCATCAGGGCACAGGGATCCGACACTTGCCCCAGCAAGCCCTGGCGGGGCAGGGAACAGGGTCCCTGCCTGCCGCACACAGGCCCCTGCCAGCCGGGCGCTGCCGCAAGGATTGCCGATGCTGGCTGTGCCTGTGGCAGAGCCTGCCGGGGCACCAGCGCTCCTGCCACAGAATGGGGAGGCTTTTATTTCCCTCCTTTGCCTTCCCCACTGCCCTGGGCATCAGGCAGATGGTGGCACGTGGCCCTGCTTCGGTGCCAGCCAGGCTGCTGGAGGTGAGTGCTCTGTGGCAGCTGGACAGTCACCCAGCCCAGAAACCAGCGCAGAGGGACAGGAGGAGAAAAGCCTCCGTGGCCCTCGGTACTGAAGGCTTTGTTTTCTCTTTCTCACAAAGCAGTTGCTGCTGGGTTAGCTGTGCCCGGCCAGCTCAGGTCTGTTTTAGTTGAGTGGCTCAGTTCTTGACCCGTGGGCTGATGGCTGGAGCTGTCACGCCTTGTCCAGAGGCAGGACGGCCCCGTGGCCGTGCTCACTGCCAGTCTGCTCTCCGGCTGCCCGAGTGCCTGCCTCCTGGTATGTCCCTCACCCTCCCACCCCGACAGGTAGCTGCTGGTACCCGTTGGGACACGAAACCTTTCGCTCCGTGAGCCGAGTCCGTGTTCTCGTGGGAAAAACCCCCTCTCCCTGATTGTGTTGGCCCTGTGCTCTCCCGTGCCAAACGGAGGTGGGTGAGCAGCGACCGAGCGTACCCCCGCTGACAGCGGCATTGCCTTTACCCTCCTGACTAACAGACTGTTCCAGGTAGAGCCCAGCCGCCTGCCACCGATGCACCAGGTATGTCCTAAGCCCACCTCCCCGGGGAAGGCAGCACCTGCCTACCCCGCACCAGCAAAGCAACTAAAGGAGGGGAGGTCTCAGTCCCCCTCCAAAGGGCTCACACTCCAGACCCTGCTCCTCTTGACTACCAGCTAAACAGAAGGGAAACAGCATTGTAGAAAACAACCAGGCGTCTGTCTTGGCCCTGGACCCAGTAAGGAGGCCGAGGTTTAGATCTGACTGCACAACGGATCCCTGTGTGTGTCTGATTCGTTACATGTGTCCAAGTCTCTGTCCATAATACTGTCATTCCAGATGGAGACTCTGTACAGCCAAATCCTCCCCCCCCCCCTCCCCCCCCGACAGTGGCTGGAGGCCTGATCCACACGGCCCCGGCACAACAGGCTGCGGCCGTCCCCGTGACTGGCTTTTGCTTGTCCCTACAGGAAGGAGAAGAGGGGGGTGGACTCTCGCAGCTACAGGTAGAATAGAACTGTTAATTAATATTTGACTTTCAAAAGTTGTTAAGGATATATTTTTGTTTGTGTTCTGTTTCAATTTCTGTAGATTATAAACTTTAAATGGCTGTAAACCATGTGAGGAGAAAAAAAAAAAAAAGTTAATAAAAATGCAAAGCCCCAATATTTGCACAAAAGGAGCCCTGTGGTGTTGCTGTTTGCACTCACTGATCACCTTGGCATCACAGCTTCTTCTCTTTCCATCCTGGAAATCTTGCTAGTTGCTCTTCAAGCCCGTGGTATAAGGAGAGGCATTGTGCCAGGCGATCCTTTAAGAGCCATCTTACAGTTTGGGCTACCTCCCTGCATTTCGGTACATCCTGGAGGAAAAAACCTGGACAGTCTGGAGCCAGCCTGTTTAATCAGCCCAGAATTACTCAAGCTTAAAACTCAGCTGACTTGCACAGCTTCTGGCCTGAGGATACCAAACAGGCACGGCGAGGGACATCAGGCGATCTGGTAACCTCATCTGATAGATCACGTGGCGCCGTCTGCCCGCTTCTTTCCATGTGGGAATGGGAGACAATATTCCTCCAAACTGACCACCGACCAGCGTATCAGCCAAACCACCCTCCCAGTATTGCTCTTCCAGGTAGGCAAGTGCTGTCACCGCTCTGGGATGTCAAACCGTGGAAGTGAAGGAGGGGAAGTGGGTGTGAGAACCCCCAGTAGGTGTGTGTGCTGAAGCTGAAATCCTGCTGCCTCAAAAAGATGAGGGTGGGTGTTTGCCCTTGGGGAGTGGCTCAGGGAAGGCTAAAGTCAGCTTAAATGAAAGTTACCCCCTGAGCTCTGAGAGCAGCGCTTCCTTAGAAGAGCAAGAGGGTTCATAAGAAGGCAGATCAAAAAGGGAGCAGCTCCTTGAGCTAAGGAACAGTGGTTCTGACTGCAGCACCAATGTTCTACACAAGAAAACCACTTCACTTCCCTCATTGCAGCATTCAGACGTGGTACAGGGACGTGATGGGAAACAGACTGGGTGCTAAGTGAATGCCCGGTTATCTAACAGTGGTTTATTCTCACAATTGTGCTTTCTAGCCTACTATCAAGCTGCTGGAACTAATGGTGTGAGCCTGTGGCAGTTAAAGCAGTAGCAAGATTGTTTGTACTCCCACAGCGAGGTTAAATCAGGCTAGCCAAGTGGCTACAGAGAATTATACTTCTGCAACAACCTTTTTTTTTTTTCCTTTCCCCTTAAACTGTTTTGTTCATCTGCCAGTAACCACATGGTTCTAAGGCTAAGGATTCCTTTTTGCTTTTTCCCTTTAAGACACGGTAAAGAAATCTGGCCCTCATCTCTGTACTCGAAATAAGACAAGATGCACAGATGGTGGTTTGTCTTCAGCTGGTATTTTAAGAAAAGCCTGGAACAAACTTATTTCTCCACAGGATCTTACCTCTCCCCGACAGATTAGCAAGCTGCAAACTGACAACTGTTAAACACTTGCAGCACGTTCAACTACACAGCAACCTAAATCATTGTGCTTCTTTCTGAAGATTGTCCTCCTGCCTCTTTTGATGCTAACAAGAGACTTAATCAAAATCAGACCCAAAGGAATGAAAAAGCTCAAGAGTCCAGGCTTGTTTCCTGGAAACTGACAGTCAGCTGATCTGTCCTGGAGATCCTGCTGCTTGCTGCGCCCGGTTCCATCCTCACGTACTCCTGCTAGTCTGCCTGCAGCAGCACGCCAGGGCTCGGAGCCAGATGATTGTTAGTCACTCAGGAAAAGCGGCCGGCACCATCCAGCTTGCACTGATCAGGACTCCGGAGACGGTGGGAAGGTAATCCTGATGGTTCCCCCGCCGTGATGCAGGCTCTGAGCAGCAGCACGGGAACAGAAGGGGAGCTTGCTGCCGAGGGATCCCACCGTTACCGTAGATAGTAATCGATCGCAGCGGAGAAAGCGGCGAATCCACCACAGCCGATAACCCCGGCCTTCACGCCAGCTGCCACGCAAAAAGGGTGGGAAAGAATGAGACAAAACAGGCGAGATATTTTTCTTCCCCGTGACTAGCTCACACTGTGCTGGCTTCAAGAGTTTAGATCTCCCAGAACCTAGCGATCCGCTACCAGGGCACACTGTCAGTACCGTTGCCCAGGGTGAGGGCAGGAACCTGGCAGACACTGGACTGAAAACAGCCGTGGCTGGACTGGCAGAGCCCGCTGGCCAGGCACTGCACTGCCAAGTCTCCCTGCAAGGGATAGAAAACGCCAGCGGCCATTGCTGAGTTCAGTGCACTCTGATCCGAGCGCTGCAAGCAGAGAAGGGAGGGAGAGGAAGAGCAGCTACTGCTTTGAAAGCTCTAAGAGGATTAAAGTCCAGGATAAATACAACTTAACAAGCTCAGTTAGAAGCACTTTCAAAAGCACTTTCTTTTATTTTATGACCTGTGAAGAGGTTAGTTTTTTTCTTAAAGTGAGAGAAGCTTTGACATTTCTGATGTGTACAGCAGCTCTCTTCCTACTTGGGTTTTTTCTCCAGATGATGCTAGCACTCAAGGCATCCCAGAGGCCCCACTAGTTCCTGCTGGATTAAAATCCCAGTGCTCCTGCCTCTTTTACAACTAAATAGAATTGTGTGAATTGGTAAGTGAGAAAAGAGAAAAGCATTTTACACACTGTGCAGTTACTGCCAGTGAAATAGTCTATGTAAGTAGAGCTCTGTTAACACAAGAGCTGTAGCTTCAGAGAGTTGCTCAGTGTGTATTTTTGGCTCCCTCCCCACACACCACAGAAGACTGTGGACAGCGAACACCCATTTCCTGATTTTTCTTTCAAGTCAGTTCTGTTGATTTTCCTCCAGTCTCACTGTCCTGTACGACCAAGCCTTCCCTACCCACACAGAATCTTTCAAGCTGACAGGAAAGCAATAGAGAGCAGTTCTGGAGAACACTTTCATGTTGACATCACCATAACCTCTGCAAAGAGATTTGTAGCGTGCGCTCCGTTAAAAACACTGCCCGTTGCATAACCAAATTAGAGTCTTAGCCCAGAAATAGTTCACAGCAGGCAGGACCAACCTCTGAAGCCGATTGCTCCCCCTGTGATGCAGCCGCTAATAACACTGTTCTTCCAGTCTGACTTGCCGCGATACTGTGGAATTAAGAATCAGAGTCAACAAGTAAATACGGAATAAAAGCTCACTATCTGTACTAATACCACGAAAGATTAAATGGCCTTCCAGCCCCTTTTCAGCTGAGGCTGCTTTTCCCTCTACTCTCAGCAGATGGCCCCCCGCACTCTCAAGCATCCAGGAGAAGAGGAAGGATTGGGTCACCGGGAGAGTAAGACAAATCCGCATGGTGCAATGCAGCGCTACGGCAAAGATGCTCAGGTGAGCCAAGACAGCCCCGGAGCACAGCACTGTGCACGAGCACCAGCTCAGACCTTTTAAAGGCACTGTAACTACGTAAGAGCAACACCGAGCCTGGCCACGCAGCCTGGCCCTCAGCACAGGTGAGACCCGCAGCACCCTGCTGGCAAAGATGTGGTGTTCCCAGAGCCAGAGCAGGCTACTTTCTCACCAGTGCAGAGATCTCTTTGTTCTGCTCCATTGTGCAAGCAGATACACTTGTCTTCTAGATGAGTTAGGAAATAATTGTGTCTTTCAATTCAAATGCAGAACTCAAATTCCTAACAGGCTAATTTCCCTGTTTAAGATATATTTACCACTGAGCTGTGCAAGGTCACTTCTCGCCACAGGGGCAAGGTGAAAACAGGCCTGTTATTTAAGAGCTTTCATCATGGATCCCTTTCTGCATATGGAATTTTTAGAGGCTCAAATTATGATGTTGCAACTCCCCGTTTGACGTTTTAAAGTAACAACAAGTACTCGTAGCGAGGGTTTTAAAAAGTCATCCCTATACTTGCCAATACATTCAGGACGTGAACTGAAAAGGACTTTGCTGCTGCTCTTCTGCTCGTTTTGTCAGACAACAGTTCTGAAGACAGGTCTCAAAGCTGAAAAGCTCTGGTGTAATAAACAGAACCAACCAGCCTACTCCCTTGCCCTGTGACAAAGTGGGTATTCATATTTATTTGGATCTAGTAAAAGACATTATTAAGTATACGAGAAAACATTTCTTAATGCTTAGGAAGTTATTACTCACAGACTCCACCACACATTCAGTGCAGGAGAACATGGCACCCACAATGGCAAAGTTCTTGGCGTAGGAGATGCCTCGCTGCCCCATATCTTTGAGGACCTCTTTAGCGGTCGGCGTGCGATACGGGTCCTTGGGGTCAAACCCAACATTGGTGTCGATGCCAGCTGTGAAGACACCAAAAGCGCCTCCCAGAACAAATCCTGTAAAAGACAAATGGTATAAAATGAATCTTGGGTGAATACGAGCTGCACCTTCCCCTCCGGCACCAGAGCCCCTCCACTCGCACTGTCTGCCAGCGATGAGGCTTGAAAGGGGCAGTGCAGGAGCACGAACGGCCTGTCTCTTGATGCTAGAGCCTGTTGCTGACATCCTCCTTACTGATAGCCCATGCAGAGGAAAGGCTGTCAGGAAAGGTACCTCTTTACAAGGAAGGTGGACAGACAGAGATCCCTTCCTGAGACCTGTGACAGACACTGGAGAGGGCTCAGGAGGAGGACAATGAAACACGAAGGTCCCCGTGCTGCAGCCTCCTCTCCATCCGCCCCTCTCCCGACGCCGCGGGGACCCCTCCCGCTCCCTAACCCCCCCCCCCCAAAGTTGGCTGCCTCGACCCCGTCCCTCCAGCCTCCCCCGGCTCCCTCCACACCTCCCACGCAGGCGAGCGCCGCTTTGAAGGCGCAGCTCTCCATGGCCCGCTCCACCATCTTCTGCTCCTCGCTCTTGGGCGGGCTGGGGATGCCACCAAGAGCGGCGGGGTCCCAGGCGCGGGGCCGCCGCTGCTCGCCCACCAGATGCCGCAGCAGGAGGCTGTACTGCAGCGGCGGCGGCGGGGGAGGCTCCGCGCCCCCCGGAGCGGAGGGCGAAGGCACGGCAGCCATGACCGACCCCAGCGGCAAGGCACCGGGCCCCGGCCCGCTCGCGGCGGCGATAACGTTGGCTCCCGGCAGCCGTAGCGGCGCGCGCGGGCTGACGGGAGTTGTAGTTCCGCCGACCCGAGGGGCCGGCCGCCCTGCGCCGCGCTGTGACTACATTTCCCAGCGTGCCCCGCGACGGCGCCCCTTCAACCGCCAACTACAGCTCCCGTCAGGCCCCGCGGCGCGGAGCGACGGGGCGGGACCGGCCCAGCGGGAACTACATTACCCAGCATGCCGCGCTCCCGCCCCCTGGCGGCCCGTGGCGCTGCTGCAGGTGAGCTGGGGGCTCGGGCTGCCGGAGCATCTCCGAGCGCGGCGGCGGTAGCGGCAGCAGGTGAGCGCGGCTCGGGCTTCGGCTGGCGGCATCGCCCGGGACAAGCCCCGGGCTGGGGTCGGGCTGAGGTGCCGCAGTGCGGGACCGAGTTCCCTGTGCCTGGGCTGAGGCGCGGGGAAGGGGCGGAAAGGTCGGAGGTGTTGCGGCGTCGGCGCCGTTTCCCGCCCCCCCCCCCCCGCTCCCTTCCCCCCGTCCCCGCTGGCCGTGCGGGGGGCAACAGGTCCCGCGGCGGGGCGGCGGTTGCAGCCTCTCCCCGCGCCCCCTCTCTGGAGCAGCCGGGACCGGGGCAGCGGATCCGGGCGGTAGCCGGGGTGGGTGCCGAGCCTGGGCGCCGCTGTCGTTGCCGGTGCAGAGAGCGAGTCCCGCCGAATCCCGTGCCCCAGGGGGGGGGGTGGGAGTTCAGCGCTGCACTGCAGCGGGGGGGCCGCTGGCTGAGGCTGGAGCTCGGGCCGGCTGCGGTTCGCACCCAGAGCCTTCGAGCGTCGTCTGAGGTGAGAGCTGAAGAGCCTCGTGGTGCCCGAGGGTACGAGCTCCTCGCCCGGGCTCAGCGAAAGGTGCCCCCGCTCCGCCGTGCGACCCCCAGGCGAGGGGCAAAGGGCAGTGCCAGGCCGGCCCCTTTCCCTGCAGACCCCGCTGCCGCTGGCCTAGGGCAGCGGTTTTACCTCCGGGCCCCCAAAGGGTTGGGAGAATACCCAAAATCTGCCTTTCCGCCACAAAACGCGAACTTCGCTCAAGTCAGATCGTACCAAAGCCTTGAGCGTTGGAAGCTTCCTCTGTCTGGTGATGAGGTGAGAGATGTCGCTTTTTAAACAGGGTGCTGAGAAGCTTGGAAAGCTCCGTGCTTGGCTTGCGCTGCCTTTTGCTTTGCCCGTTTTACTTTCCTGTTCTCGTGGACTAGAAGCAGTTTTCCGCTCGGTTCGGCACAAGGGAAGATAGATGTGCCTTCAAAAGAGCTTTCTGGACTCCTTTTGGGTTTCGTGTTTTTCTATTTTAAAGTTTAGAAGTTACCTGCAGGCTCTCAAACCGCTGAGAAATCGCTGTGCTGGTTTCAGTACGATGCTCGACTTGATACTTGAGTCCATTTCAGGAATTGAAAATGATTTAAAAGCTTTAATAATTATTTTTGAACAACACGTTAGGTGTGAAGTGTTCCTGGTACCCTGAAACGCAGCTCTTTAGAGATCCCATTTTCTTTCTTTCTTTTTTCTATCCTTTAAGCTTTGTATTGCACGGTTTAGTTTAGGACTGTATAGGTAGGTTCAGATAACAGTTTAAAATGATGGCTTTTACCACTTCACATACTTGTCTATACGAAGTTCGTTTTCCACTTTCCTCTTAAATTCCACTGCCCTCTACTGGCTGGACCAGTAAGATTCACCTGCCCAGTGCTCTTCCCTCTCCACTTTATTTTTGTACTCCTTTTTTTATTGTTTGTTGGTTGGGTTTGGGTTTGTTTTGTTGGTTTGTGTTTGTTTTTGGTTGGGTTTTTTTTTTTAGGCCAGAAACCGTTGAAAATCATGCTGTTAAAATCTACTAAACCAGTATCTTCACAAGGTAGAAAAGGTTGCTGGCAGGATGATCATCTCCCTGAGGAGCACTGAACTTTAGATTTCAATCTTCTCCTTGATCCAAAAGAACCTAGTTGGGCTGATCTTGAAGTCACACTGCAAAGCCAGTTTTCCAGAAGAGTTAAGGGAGGGCGAAAAAAGGTTTGGAATCTGAGCACTGGGAGTTTACATGTATAGCTGGAATATTGTTTTGACTTTCTTGTCTCTGTTCTTGGCTTCTGGAGAAAATGTTGGGTTGATATTTGTTTGTAAATATACTGCCGTATAAATATTTAGCAAATATAACGATATAAATATTTTTATTTATAAGTGTTTGTGTATATAAACGTAAATGCTATGTCTCCCTCCTGTGGGTATTTAAATCGTTTTCTTCTCTTCCTCTTCAAGCTGTTCTGTGTTCTACACATGAACAAATGTGCTTGAGTATCTGCATCACCTCCTCTGCCTGAGCAGACTCTTCATATGATTAAATCAGATGGAGGATTCGGGCTTGGAGAGTTCAGCACATCTTTGATAAGTTCTTCAACTGGAACTTTCAGCTGTTTCTTTTTTTACCGGCCTGTGAACCGTGGTTATTACAGACACGTGTAGCCGGTGCGTTCCATCCTCTTCCTTCACTGGGCTCTTCCTGCCCGAAGGCAGCCCCTGAAATCACCCTTGATGTGATGCTCCAACGTGCTCAGTGGCTCTTGCAGCAGAGGGCAGCACGTGGGGATATTAAATCATTGCGTTTCACTTGACCTTTGCAGTGACTCAGTCTTTCTCCCACACTTCAGTATTCTCCAAACAGGATAAACCTTGGAAATAATGGGGTTTTTGTCTGAAATCCTGTTTTTGCGTACGTCTCTTAGTTGTAGAGCTTCCAGGTTTTGAATAGGCTCTGGCTGTCCTTTTTGGCATTGCTGTTTAAAAAAAACAAAACCAAAAGTTTTCATAGCCCTCAACTTTATTTTGTAACAGTGCCAGTTCCAGAGTCTTTTCTGAAGTTATCTAACTGGGCAGCAAGGGGCTGGAAGTGGAAGTCAGCAATAATTAGATTAAATCCATTGTTTTTCATTCACGCCTACCAGTCTGTACTGTTTTGCCCTTACCAGAACTGTGATGATCTAGAGGAATAAGAGGAAGAGGGGATAAATTAATGGATATTTTCATGGAAAAAAAAAAAGGAAGCTTTGAGTCCCAGCACAAGCAGAAGAAAGTGTGGCTGCTTTGCAGGTGCTCACACTGCTGACCTTGCCTCCTGGGTAGAAAAGAGCTTTCCAGAGAAGTGTGCTGGGGTCTGCTGAACTCTGATTCTGGCAGCAATGCTTAGTGTTTCTATTCTCTACTCTTATCTATATATTGACTCTGATGCTTTCGCACTTCTCATCCAGGTTGTGAATGCAGTTGTGTTTTGGTTTTGGGTTTTTTTGTTTAAAAAAGTTAAGGTTTGAAAGGGTGCAGGAGAAGGAAAGTGCTTTGTGAAATACACCTGCGTTCAGTGAAGGACAGTGTACCTTCTGTACTTCCTTTGGCTTATCTGAGTTCAACCAATTTATTTGTTTGAGAGTGTAGTTGTTTTTTCCTTCTGAGGCAGCAAGGCTTTCTGTGTTGGAGAATACGGTCACTACCACGGCAAACAGCTGAAGTACTGGAAAAAGGGGTAGATTGTAGCTAGATAGCAGGTATATGGGACTCAAAAGCAAAAAGGCATCCTGACTCACTGATTTTTATGTATTTATTTTCTTTAGGTCAGTATAAGATAAACTGCAGAGAGAGATTTCAATAAAATCTCCTTTTAGGATCAGCAGACTTGCTCCTTGTGACTCTGCTCTCTAACTCAGGAGGAACAGGATGTGGGTTTTCAAGATGATTGTTTGATCCTGTCTGCTCTCTGTAGTGTTTTGTATCTCAAAGTGCACGTCCTTTTTGAAAGTAAGGTGGTTTCTTGATGTTTGTCCCACTTCAGCAAGTTCCTCCTTCCCTTCTTCACAATTTCCCTAATGTTGCACACAATTCTGTCTCCACTGATGAAATTTGAAATGCACTTGTGTTGGAGCTCACGGTCTAAAAAAAGACCTGCATGAAGTTTCAGACATCATCATCTCCCAGGGATTTCAGCTGTTGCTATAGAAGCCTAAATTCTCTTTTGAGAGACCTTTCCAGTATAAAGTTGCTACTGGATGAAAGTTGTCATGGAAATATGCAGCAAAAAGAGAGTGGAAATCTCAATTTGATGACTGTTATGTAGGCTCAGCCAACTCGGCGAAGTGGCTTCGTATCTAGAGATGTGATTCTGCAGCTCCCCTTCGTTATGTTCCAGGGGACTGGAACGCTACCGACTAGGACCCAAAGAAATAAATTATTTAACATTTCTATAACCAAAGGTACCTTTTTCAACTCAAATGAGCTTCATCTTGATCCAGCTTCAAGTTTCCTCACTACATAAGAATGTCCAAAAAGCAGTGGGACGCGATTCCTTAGGCCAGCCAACCCTCCAGGTGAGGACACGGGGTCCCTTTGGAGCCAAGTGTGTGGCTGTGCCGCAGGAATGGGGCTTATCAGTTGCCTGGTGTCCATCCTTCGGGGTGGGCACGGAGAGCAGTGGTACCCGCAGCCAGCACCGATGCTTCTCCGTTTGAAGGAATCCTCTCTGGGTGACGTCGGTAGGCCGGGGAATTTCCAGCAGCCTGGTTCTAATGTAGGATGAACTATGAGCTGTAGCACAGCTTGTTGTTATACTTCTGGCCAGTGACTTCCCTGAAAGGATTTAGTGAGCTGCCACGATTGAAATGAGGCTTTTGGAAGCAGTTTTTAAATGACTGACTAAAAATAGTTAATTCCACAAGCTTCAGTGCCATTTGAGATATGAACAGGAGGCCTTTGTGTCCGGCTAAATGGTGGCATACTCAGATCTCTCCATAAATTTCTTGTCCACTTAGAGCATTACTAAGCCTGGTTGGTTCCCTGGTTTCAAGCTTTTTGTGTCTTTCTTACTAAAGCCTCCTGATATCTAATAGATGTGATTATGAGTGAGCTGCCTTTAAATATCTATTACCGGTGTCACCATGGTAACCGCTGTAAGAGTTTCTTGCTGGTAGAAGGTTTCCAGCTCTCTGAGATACAACAGGACAGAACACTTAGGCTGTTGTTTTCACAGTTGGAATGAGATCACGCAATATCAAAGAGGGGAAAAAAAAACCCCTTTTCTTATTTTTAATAACAGTGAATGTTAATGGCACTGAAAGGAGTAAGGTTGGTTCTGGAGTTTGTCCTCGGATCGGAGAAGAGAGGACAGTGACCCGGGCAGGGGCAGGCCGAGCTTTCCCTGGAGAATGTGCCTTCGTGATTCAGTGTGGAGTGGAAAAAAAATTCAAGCTGGCTTGTGTGTGCTTTCCTTGCTTCTGTATTCCCAAACCACTATGGTTTTGCTCTAGACCTTCAGCTGCCGCATACCAGGCTAGCAGTGTTAGCTGGGTGATATCCAGAGTGAGTTTCCTGCTGTTCAGGATTTCCTAATCTTCCCCTTTCCTTCTCTCACATCTGCTTTCCTTCCCAGGTTCCTGTTGCTTGGCCAATCGATCCTCTTTTGCTCTGTAACGACGGTTGTTTCTACAGCCTTCTCCACGGGACGGGTTCAGAAATGCCCCTCGCGCTAACTCAGTCACCTAGCGGGCTGCTTTGCTTTCATTTATTAATTCATTGATGGTAAACAGGTCACAAACTCCATAGGATGCTTCCTCCTTTTCGTGCAATCTGTTCTCTTGCTTCATTACCCTCCTATTTTACTATCTATTGGAGATTTTAAATTATCACTTGCTTTTATAGAACCTTGGAGAGCTGAGTACCTATTTTTGCTGCTCTCCTACTTCATTAGCTGTGCCTGCTGCTTTTGGCATTCAAGCTTCTCCCTTTTGGGAAGGGAGGCTTCCGTGTGTGTAACGGGCTGCTCAGTGTAGCTGGTCTGGACCAGAAAATAGGAGGCTGAGCTTTTGGGCCTCGAGGAGAGGTGCAGTTTGTGTTCACTTTGTGTGTGTGTGTGTGTGTGTGTGTGACAACTGCTGTGACAGAGCCAGAGTGAG
Organism: Todiramphus chloris collaris; assembly: GCA_025345505.1. Taxonomy (NCBI): domain Eukaryota; kingdom Metazoa; phylum Chordata; class Aves; order Coraciiformes; family Alcedinidae; genus Todiramphus; species Todiramphus chloris. The sequence goes on from JANVCC010000196.1 coordinate 2,725,977, forward strand.
TGGTACTGTGCCCCTCTGATGGAAAAAGTCCTGCCAGCCTGGAGGATGAGCTCATGCTGATGAAGTGCTGATATTTGTCCTTACCTGCCTCGTAGGCAACATGATCCACATACAAAGGTCTTTTTCGCTGAGCTTCAAACTGATCCTAATTGATTTTAGTTATAATGTTTATTGTGTGCCAGGTTTGGACTGAGGGTTTAAAATCTGAAATAATTATAATTATTAACCAAGAAATCCAAGGAAATAATTCTCATGAGAAATCTTGAAAGCAGACCCTGGATCTCGGAATGGGATTTCCTTGCATTATCCACTGCATGTTTCTTGATAGTTGTTCTGTAACATCCCAGTTAATACTGGGAGGATCTCAGTGTTTGGATACTTCAAATTTCAGCTGCATGGTTAAATTTCTCAAGTGTACTGAGTTGATTTAAAAGTTTAAGCAGCAGCCAACATGTTTGTTCATATAATCTGTATGGAAGCAAGGGATTGCTGAACTCTATTCTCACTTTGCTTTTTTTTTCTGGGTTTGATTACATCACCAAAGCCAAGCTTTTGTGCTCCAATCCCAAGTGCCCGCGTATAACAATGCGCTTGTCTTTTGCAAAACTGCTGACTTACTACATGGGAGCTAAAATCAATCCTTACTAGCTTGTGCTATTTTGGCAGTAATTAGGTGCCTTTGTTTCCTTACCTAGATGAGGTAAGGGTAATAACTAGATGAGTTATTAAGCTATTGCAGTGATGAGCTGATTTTGTTCAAGTCATCTGTAAAAGACGCGGAGAGGAAGAACAAGACGGAAACTCTAAGCCATTGCTACACAGGGAATCAAACCTTACTGATAGCTACTTTTTTTTTTTCTTCTTTCTCTGAAATCCTGATCTACATTAGAGGACTTGTTCTACTCCTGGGACTTGAACTCCTTGTGCTTCATCGGTTTTCTCTGTTGATTTGTCCTAGTTTTTGTTGCTGCCGGGCTCCCTGTGATGGGCTCTGTGCATCTAGGCGTACCCCGCAGTTCTGCTTCCATTCAGGGGCTGTCAGCAGTCCCAGTGAAAGTCCCTCTCAAACAAAGTAACATCTCAGGTCTGTTATTTGCATCACCCTGTAAATGCACCGAAAAGCTGCGAGCAGTGGGGCGTTCCTGCCCCATCCCATTGGCGATTTTTAATTCTAAGGCAGCCTCCAGCACGCATCTTCCCCAGCTCTTCATTTTCCTGCACAGTTCTCCATTGTCAGTGATCAGCAAAAAATTAATTGGTGTTCTGTTCAAGGCTCCTTAGTGGTTCTAATGGATACCTGTTGTAATTCCTTTCCTGTTGGGTGATAAAATGCAAATTGTTTTCCAGGTGTGATCCCCTTTGGACAATAAGCAAAGGGAGCAAGTTGGGTTGTGCGGCATTTTGCCTGTGTAGGTAGTAAAAACTTGCTGTGCTACTTGAATATGGTAATTCTCTATGAATTGTTAATGAGTGCCACATTATAACCTATATATCAGAAAGCTAGCAGTGAGGGATGATGGAAAGAGATACTCCTTTTACCTGAAATCTTTTGTTTAGTCATTGAAATTAAAAAAAATATCAGTTAAGGAGAACACTGAAAGTCTTCTCTTCCCTTTCAGAGAAGAGCACTGAGCATTTCACATACTTTTTCGCATACTTAGATGTAGCTGCATTTTGAATGGAAGGGTGGCTGCAGTAAAGCTGTCCTTGGTTTGTTGCCGTGTCTCGATGCCTGGGAAAGCGTAGATGTTTGAAAATTGTGGAGAAAAATAAACTTTGGGTAAAGGAGTGCAAGAGCCATCTGAGGCTTTTCTTTGAAATACATGAAATGCAGTGAGTATTCCTTCACTGCACAGAATTCCCTCCTCGTTTTGCCTTTTTCTGTGTGTTGGTCTCTCTTTTTTTTTTTTTTTTTTATTTCTTTATTTTTGATAGGTAGCTGTCTGTTAACTCTTCAGTGTTGTGCTCGGAAATGACAGAAATGCTGAAAAATGCTCATGGCTCTTACTTTTGAAGCAGGCAGTTTCCTAATTCTATTTTTGACTTGCTTAGTGGCTGTTCCCTTGGAAATTTTCAAGTTGTTGTCTGGTCTTCTGAAATTCTGGCAATAGGTGCCAGAGGAAGCTGTTTTTCTGGTCTCCTGTAGCACTTGGCGTGCCATAAAACATATCTGTCTTTTCTCCAGCTTTACTAATTCTAGTCTCTTCCAACAACAAATATTTTTCTCTAGTTGCAGGTCAAAGCTGGAGCTCCTCAGGTGTGAGTGGGAACACAGAACTGTAGAATAGTCTCTTAAAATACTGGGGGGGGGGGGGGGGGGGAATATAAAAATAAATAAAACTGTAATCCTCCAAGCCAGCACACTCAGATTTCTCGCACTGGAGGAGCCTTTTTGGCAACAGTTGCAGGATTTCACTCTTTCTATCCACCCATTTGAGCAGCATCATCTTGGTAACTGAAGAGTGGTTGTTGTTGCCGAAATGGAAAGCGGTGCCTCGTGATTCATTCTGCAAGCGTCCACCGACTGCTCGAGTTTCCTGACTTCTGTAGTGGAACAGGGGAAAATAAAGGAGTTTGTATCAGTTATGTGCAAAAAGGAGGGAAGGATGGAGTAAGTGCTGTCCCAGAGCCATGGCCTGACTCCACTAACACCCACTGTCTGATGCAGCCTTTCCTTTGTAGTTGCTTTTGGTTTTAGAACTCCAGACAGTCCTGTTCCAAGCCTCACAACTGAATTAGAGGCTTGCATTAAAACGACATTGTTATTGACATAATAGCCTTGTTTATGGAATTTCTCTCCCTTGTAATTAAGATCCTTGCGTGCACAAAAGCAGTTAAATATAGCATAAATATCTGTAAATGCAAAGATATTTTAAATCTTGTTCCTTGTGTGAGCCTTTGGGGTTTTTTTTCATTCTGCACTTTTTCCGTGCATTTGTTTCTCAAAGGAGCTATGCCACTAGAAACTCTGCCTGTTGCCCATTCCACTGAAGTTCTATCTCATCCACGTTTGTTCTTGCAAAGTTGCACCATAAAGCATTTAAATTCCTCAAATGCACTGTTTTAAAGGCGAGGTGGTTAGGGGGGTTTGGTCGCTCTCTCACACCTTGGTGGATGGAGCAGCCTGGGAGCAGTGTGCTCGCTGTTATTGTGTCTGTCATCCAAATTTACCAGCTGGCTGAGAACCTGGCAGATTCTTTAAAAAAAAGTTTATATTGCTACTTGAAATTGTTTTCTCATTCTGGATGTGTGAAAGTAATTATAGTTAAGGCCCAGGACAGACCACAGGCTCTCTTTATGACCGTAACCGACTCATTGTAGCTGGGCTCTTTGTTCATTAAACAGAAAGGCAATTTTTCAATTCAGAAGGTTTGGTGCTGATTAATTCTTTGGTCTAAGTAAAGAGATCAGATAATTATAGCAGTAAGGGCTACCAGAAAACCTCTAAATAAACAAATGTACTGTCTGGTCTTGTTGGGTTTGGGGAAATTGTGCGCCGCTGTTCCAGCCTGTCTACCCAAGCTGAAGCATGTAAATGCTGTGACTGTCTCCTTGCATCCAAGCAGTTTCTTTTTTAGGTTTTGCTCCAGTTATATTTATCAAAGCTAAAAATACATTTGCGACTGAAATATAGTAGCTCATCTCCCCACTCCCCTCATTTCAGTTCTTTTTCTCTTGGCTGGAGGACAGGAAAACCTACTGAGCTGACAAGGCTGCTCTCCCACTGAGCCTGCACAAACCCCCCAGCAATGGCAGAGAGGTGATGTGCCCATGTGCTGCTCCAGGCCAAAAACACTACTTGTTGTCCTCAAAGATTTTCAGCCAGCTGCGTGCAACTGATGTTCCTCCTATTTATGAGTTCAGGAGCCAGAGACCTGAAGTTGTTTGCTTCCAAGTCAGTCTTTTTTAGCTGTATCCTCTCAGCTTTGAAGGTGGTCTCTACTCAAAGGTGAGGGAACGACTTGCAGCTCCTCCACTGGGTGCCAGCGTGACCCCGTTGCCTGTGCGCGCATCATTGAATGTGGTGTCACTCCCTCGGGGAGCAGAAACTGTGCATGTAGATCATGGCATCTACAAGAACTTGGTTAATATAAACAACAGAAAGTACTGCTGCCTTATCTGAGCTGTGAATGATCTCAAAGCCTCTGCATGTTAGATGGAAGTCCCATTCTGTATTTTTATGCTGCTAATAATGTATGCTTGAGACCTGCCAGGCATAGACCATGGTCACATGTGAAATGAGCCGTGGCGTGGTCTTTCTTGTTCTGATGTTGTAAGATGTGAAGGCAGGAGTTCCTCACTCTTAAGAGTATCAACAAGAAAGTTGAGATCCACGACCTTCAGAAGGGATTCAGCTTGCACTCAGCCTGTGTCTTAAGGTTTGGTTACTCTGTGATAACTGTAGTGGTACCAACACTGAACTGAAACATACACTTACTCTTGGTGTAACATCAGCTCCCTTTAAGCCCCTTTGGCACCCAGAGTAGGGAGTTCAAGAGGGTGCAGAAAGGTTGAACTACGCAGATGCAATGACTCTTTTTAGGCTCACGTTGTAAATGTTCCCCATCTCTGAGACTGCTCCTGTAGCGTCAGCATTGCTTACGCTCTAGGTTCACGCGGCCGGGAGAGGATCCCTCTCTGCAGCTCAGGAGAGAATTCCTAATCTGCAGTCACAATGTGAGCGCTGGAGACATCGGAGGGTGAACAGAGCTGAACAAAAAGCCCAGTTCTAAACACCTCAGGTTTCTGTGTTTGAAATTTAGATTTGGGGTTGACTTGTCTGCATCCCTTCTGTTTCCTCCAGCTTGATACTACTTTTGCCTGCTTTAAATCCATTAAGACCTCTGGCCCTTCTCTTCCTCTTTTCACACACTGAGCTTTCTTCATAAGGCTGAAGAAAGAGGAACATTCTTGAGCATTGCTCACTCTCATCCCTTGTTTGCTCCCTTCTAAATAAAGAACAGATTGATGCTTCTTGTTAGCTCAAGAGAAGTCACTCGGGATGGATTCTAGTTACTTCTTGTGTAAAAACCTCTGTCTTAATCTATCTTCCCTCCCTGCAAGCACACTTCCACTTTTTTGAAGCAATGATGGAGGCAGGGGAAGTGCCATAAGGTGCCCTGGCAGTGGTTGCTGGCGCGCTGGGGGAGAGATTGTTAGTGTGGAATGGAAAAGCTGCTGAAAACTGCTCCTGTGGCTTCTTTCTTTCCATGGCCACCTCCTTGCCTGCCCCTGGTGTATGTACCGCGTGGTTTTATGCCATCGGGTCAGCGGGCTGGCCTGGGGTTTGTCATCTCTGCCCAGTTTCCAGTTGTGCTGTTGGGGACCATGGGAGCCTGAGAGAAACTCTTCATCTGCTTTACACATTGAAGCATCTCGGTGTCCTGGAGGTGGGACGCGAATGGCTTTCTTGCATAAATCCTCTTTGCTTTGATGAAAATGTAATATTTCTCCTTCCCCTGAGTAAGCAAGCGTGCATGTGTGCGTGTGTGTGCGCTGAATGCCAAAGCGCTGGTGAAGCCAGCTTGCTTCCGTATGTGAATCATTTCTCAAGCAGCTCTCTGTGTCTCGCTGCAATGTGGTTTTCCTCTCAGGGAAGTACTCGAGCCTTGAATTTTCAGTCTGGCTTGCATATGCTGTCAGAAGCTACTGGGAGACAGTTTTCTTTCTGATGCAGAAAAGAGGACAAGCTTTTACTGTAAGTATTTTAATATCTTTTATTTTCTTTAAGGTGGGAACTGTGTTATCCCTAGAGGGGTTCTAGGATCAGTAATGTGTTCTTGGAGTGAATGGACCTGCTTTGCTCAACGCCGCTTTTTTGCGTAGTATCTCACTCTAAAACTAAACTGCATGAAACCAAAAATGCACAGTGCAAATAACTGTGTTAGCCGAAATTGGGCTGGGGATGGTCTAAAAACCATTACAACAACAAGAAAAAAAGAGAATATCCCACCAAGTGAGTCACCAATCTGAGCTGCTGTATTTTTCCTCCGCTCAGCTCCCCAGATTTACTGACAGAAGGGTTGAAGCTGTTTCTGTGTCTGTTTCTGCTTCCCCCCCCAGCAATTTGAGGTTGTCCTCCAACAGTTAAACGAAGCAGGAGCACAAGCGACTTTTCTCTGCTACTGCATCTTCACGTAGTCCAGCCAAGAAAGGGCAGAAAGGAAGGAGCTGCTAAGCGGATAGGTCTGGCAGCGAGCGCATCTGCGGGGGTGAGCGAAGCCTTGGGGAGCGCGCCGGGAGCGTCCCCTCTTACGACACCGCAGCCAAGAGCTCCTCGGGTTCCCAGCAGGACCCTTTCATTGTCACAGCTGAGCAGTTCTCCTTAGAATTGTCCTGTGGCTGAGGCATGATCGTAATAACAATAGTAATAAGAAGAGCATTTATATAGCATGTAAGATGGTCAAGTTGGAGAGGTGAAATTAAGTCCTGCATGCGTAGCCGAAAGGATTACTGGCAGAACTGGTTTGCAACCAGGGATTCTCTATCCCGTTCTCTTGTACGCAGTCTGAGTTCTTCTAGATGAACCTTCCTAATCCTTTCTGTCTTGCCTCCAAAAGGGACTGTTTTGTGTGTTCCTCTTCTCTTGCTGAAGTGACCTCTGCCCCATGAACTCGGCAGGAGGGAGAGTATTTGGTTTGCCCAAATCATCTGTGCAGGTTGACAGGTAACTAACACAAGAATGCCTCAGCCAAACAGGCACACATGTACATGCTGCCCATTCCCTTTCTAGTTCGCTTCCAAAACAACTTAGCTTCTCATTATGCAGCCCACCAAGGTGGGTCTGTCAGTCAGTGGTGCCCTAAGTCACAGTTGTAAACCGTGGATTCTGTTGCCTGAATCTGTTCTGTTCCTGTCCACGTGGGTATTTTTAGAATGCAGAAGTCCTCTTCTTTCTCCTGCAGTTCTGGAGTTATGTCCTCATCTTTGCAAAGAACCCTTGCTGCTACAAGTGCCCACTGTCACTCATACAAATGTTCAGAAGTTCCCAGTTTGTTAACTTTAAGTGATCTATTCTGCACTTGAATGGAAGATAAATATCTCCTTGCTCGAGATCTGGAAGCTATCCCTTATTTCTCTGCATTGTGATGGATGGAAAATGGGAACCGGGGAAACATCCCAGCATGTGGCAAGCTGTGAGGCTGCTCACTTAAGCACTGTGAGACAGATGTTGATTTATCTCATTTTTACTTTTTTCTTCTCCTGTGGGGATCCTTTCCAAGGCACATGAATGAGAATATCTTCATAAGTAGGCTATTTAGTGAACAATTATGATCCCGTTTTTCTAAATGGAAAAACTAAGGTATAGAAGGATTACATGACTGAGGTAGTGCAATAAATCTGTGCTGGGGCTGATGACAGCCTTGTGTGGAATCCCAAGCCAGCACGTTGACTGTGATATTGTCCCTCTGTGCCTTGAGGGGGTAGGGAACCTGCCATTCTGTGTGCACCTACCAGTCAGGGTGACCATGTAGCCATGTGCCACATATCTCTGCCCCTCCAAAAACCACCACCCTTCTTCTTTCTTGTAGCTGTATCTACCCCCGTGCTACAGAAAAGAATGTAATGGCAGGTAATTATCACACAAACCACTTATAATTATTCTTAATTTCTTTAGCAATTATATAGCTCTTGCTCTATCTACCATGAAACCTTCTGTTCTTGCGGGTTGGCAAAACATGAAGTGTTGCCCGTGTGTGTCACTTGCTTTGTGCTGTATTCACAGGGACAGCAGTTCAAAGAACCTGGATTAATGAGCAGAAGCTACCTTGAAATGGTTCTAAAATGTTTTGTTCTCAATATACTGAACATAAATTAAACCCATCTATCCAGGGCAGAGTCATACTGGGGAAAGCCCCGAGTGACCTAATTCTTTACAATCATGACTTGAATATAGCTTCAAAAAGAAATTTGGAATCGATGCAGCATTTTTATCCTTCTTGAATCTTTCCTTGGATTTGTGGCTCCCCAGCGTGGATGTTGGCCCCACGTAAACTGATAGACTTTCCCTGCTTGCCTCTCTTCAGTCTCAAATGTGATGAGGGAACCACAACTTAGAAAAATGCCTCCTCCTGATTCTGTCGCGTGGAATCCCTCCCTGGGTGTAGTTTTGATGCCACTTCATAAAATGTGGGATCTTTTGGCATAACCCGTGGGTATGCATTCTGCCACCACACACTTCACGTACGCTCTCCCAGCATGTGAATGTGCTGTCCCTGCCTAAGTGCACATTGCCACCCTGCCCTTCTGATTATGGTTTTTCCCTCGCGTGCGCCCATCAGTAACGTGATGAACGTGATTCGGAATTGCCCCATTTAAGTCTATACTTCAGCCCTGGAGTTACTGAAAAAAAAGAGCATCAAGTCTTGTGTCCTTTCAACCTCACCAAGCAAATGCATCGAGGTAAACGAGAGAAGCAGTGGACAGCTACGGGTAGCCAGCATAGAGTGATGCTTCATGGCTTCTTCAGGTATTGCACCAGCCAGCTGGTAGCTGCTGCTGCCCTTTGGAGTGCTGGTGAGCAGGGAATTACAGGGAAATTGAGATCTTTGTCTCTGTAGCCCGGTGTTGTTTGTAAGATGAGGGGTCATAGGGAGGTAGCAGAGTTTCTCTTCTGAGCTGTGTAGTGGTGACTGGTAAGATAATCAGTGTGAGAGAGGAGGAGGAGGAGATTGAATATCCATGGACAAAAACCATAAATTCCAGGAGGAGCATGTTCCCAGACATTACAGCTTTGGCTTGATTTTTAAGCATCAGTCACTGTTCTGGATGCTGGTTCTGGGTATTTGATCTAGAGAAGCAGCAAAGTTATCTGCATTTTCCTGTCTTAAAAATGGCCAGTAATATGGAATAAGGACAAGAGAAATGCAGCTAAATAAATCCCTTGTCCCTATGTGCACACGAAAATTTTGTTATTATTTCTGCATTTTTTTTTAATGGGATCTAACTAAGAACAAAAGATTGACAAGTCCAAAACACCAGGGAGAACTTCTGTGGAGGAGGGTGGGCAGAAGGTTTTGCACTGCTCTCATCTGTCCCTGCCTGGAAAAGTCATCAGCAGCCCTAATGGTTGCTGTGGGAAGATGATCTTGTTCTGAGCAATGTTCAGATGTGGAGTTTTGCAGTTGCTGGCCTGGACTCTGGTAGTCTCGTTGGGATGCTTTTGGAAGCTGAGCTAATCACTAGAAACCTGTCATTTGGGGCTGGCTGGACTGTCCTCACCTAGGCCACTTCTGATGTAGTTTAGCCCTCCTTGTAACCCCTCAGTACCTTTATCAACATTTTTAACTCCTTGCAAAAGCACCTGGACTCTGTAACTGCCTAGCTGTATTATTATAGTACACCTTTCTCCACTCTTGAAGCCCAAACCCCAAACAACGAAACCACCTTTGCTTGAGGCATGCATAAACCCAGCAGAATTTACCCTGCTGTAACATGTGGTCTGGACATGAAAATTTCAAAGTGATGTCTCTTCTCCTGGTACTCTACCAGAAAACCATGAAAATTCATCTGCAAATGAGACCGAAAAGCCAATCTACTGAGGCAGACCAGAGGAAACTGCTGCTCAGTGTTTCGGATCAGGTTTTTAATTCTTCTTTGGTCAGCAAAACTAAGAAGAGCATTAGAGATGAGGTTTTGGCAGATGGGCTTATTTTGTCTCTGCTTCTGAGCTCTGTTTGGGTGGAAGAAGGTGGTCTGGCTTGTGATTACTTTTTTTTTTTTTTTAGTGGGGGGAGGCTTTTTATTCCAATTCTAATGAAAGCTAAACTTTTGTACCAGCAATAATCCAGCAACTGTCTTTACTTGGAGGGGTAATGGTGGAAGGTTGCACTCAGATCCTCGAAGACACTAAAAACAAGGTAACAAACTAGAAAAGAGAAAGGATGGATGTGGTTGATACAGAAAGACTATGGTCTGAGTTAAAAGGAGCAGATGCCAAAGGAAAGCTGCTAAAGATGACCAAAAGAGAGCGAAGAGTTTGGTTTTAATTGTTAGCCCAGTTTTGTTTTCAAGCAGGTTTTTATCTGTGCCATCTATCTCCAAGTTACCAGTTACCATATTGGACTGTCAGCTTCCCTGGTTTGTGACCCTGGCTTGATTCCTGATATCAGCTAAGAAATCAAGATGAGTCATATGGAAGCATCTGTCAAGCCTAAAAATTGTTGTTTGAAGTGAATTGATGTGCAAGGCAGAAAGCAATTCTATTTTAGCCCAGCTGGCTATCCTGCCATATAGCTTCCTACGTGCCACTAGAAAATGCTTTACAGTTTACTGAACTTGTTAGATATTTTTATGTTCCAGTTGATAGTTTGTCTGAAAATAGCAGAGATTGATGAGGTTGGAAAGAAAATAGTATAAGCATGATGCAGATTTTACATGCTAAAAAAAAAAACCAGGGGAGAAATGTGCTTTGATTTCATGAGACCGTGTAATAAAGGTTCTGAAGCAATGAAAAGGAACTGAATTACAGTAAACGGCACTGGGGACCGTGGGTTTTCACCTGCTGCAGTCACTGGCTTCTGTCCTTTGAGAGTCTTACCTGTGAAGCTGGTACTTCTGACCTGGTTTTTCAGAGATGCTGGCCATTCACGGGTCTTGCAGAACCTGCCATCTCGTGCATTCATCTCCAGATCTAGTAACGAGTTTTCCTAATTCTTTTTCATTCATTTTGCCCAAGCAACCTGAATGACTCTGCTTTAATTTGACTGTCTGGTCGAGTGACTGGCATCACACACAGGAGCTCCAAACCCCAAGCTGTGTACAGGACATGGGTGCAGATAACTTGTATCTCCAGCACCTCAACAGGGATTTTCCTGTGTAACTTTTGTTTCTGCAGTTATACTAATGATCTTTATTTAATTAGCAGTGTCACTGCTGCCTCTCTGGGCTGTGAAATAATATTGCTTGTCATCACTCAAATCCATCTATCTATTCTTTTTAGTTATTCAGAGTAAAACGACCTTTAATAGTCAGCAGAACGTATTTCCTGGAAGTTGGTTCTACAGGACTGGTGAATGACTCCTTTGATGGAGAGCCAGCCCTTGGGATCCAAGGAACATAGTGTTGTTTCTCCTGATGCTGTCTGTCTGTGCGAGCTAGGAGAAATTCCTAATCCAGTTTTTCTCGCCGTAAAACGGGAATCATTCTAGACTGGTTCTAAAGACTTTCATTAAGAAATGTGTGACTGACTAAAGAAATGTCTAGGTTCTCAATCTTTAATAAAACAGTAAAATTACAAGTAAAGCAGACTTATCTTCTGCCAACTGTGAAAATAACATGAAAATTTTCCAAATACCCTTTAAAAATACCAGTGAGAAAGGATGAACTATATAGCATGGCCTGAATTTTTAAAGACTAATGCCTGCAGGGAATTCTGAGGATGACTGAGGAGAAAAAAAGCTCTGTCAGGACCAACTTTACATTTTTATAACCCCTTCAGTTGTCTCATTGGCAGCAGCTCTTTCGGAGGAGAGAGGTGTTCAGGTACCAACACTCTGGAGTGGCAAATATTTTAAAAACAAAACAAAAATAACCCCCCAAAAACCCCTGCAGGTTGGAAGTGACTGGCAATAGAACTGATTCTGCTGCTCGGAAGCAACATGTTCTTGGTGTGAACCCCCATTTATTTCCAGATGGAGCTGCTTCTTCAGTACCTACATGGGGCTCTGAGCACCCTGCTCTAGTTGCAGATGTCCCTGCTCAGTGCAGGGGGTTGGACTGGATGGTCTATGAAGGCCCCTTCCAACCTAAACCAGTCTGGGACTGGGTTTAGAGTACAGCTCCAAGGAGGGCATGCTACAGGGATTTAATTGTGGGCCACTAGTGATTTGTTCTGGCTGATGCCAAAGGCAGACAGACTCTGAATCTTGGGATGGTGGCATTCTCTTTGCTTCCGAAGGAAAGCTCCTTGTGAAATGTGAAGAAAGAAATGAAAAAATAAAACCAGAGAGCATTGTGTAAAGTGAGTCATCTTCCAGGAGAGTGAGCAGAAGCATGTCTCATCTGAAACACCCTGAGACATAACGGGTGTAAAACTAGGGATTTGATTTTTTTTTTCTTTTTTTTTTCCCCCCTTGTGTTTGCAAAAGCAGCTTGGTTGCATCTCTTGTGGAAAACTGCTTCTTTTTCAGAGCTCTCTACGGGTCAAGAGACCAAGTCATCATCTCTCTGTGGTCCCTTTGGAGATTTAGTTAAAATATGTACTGCTATCACTCTTAACATGGATTTCCTGCTCTCCAAGAGCAGCAGGACTTTGTTTTTAATTTTTAATAATTTTTTTTTTGGTTTTGACACACTCAAATATGTGTCATTTACCTACCTAGGAATGAAAGCAGCTTAAGATGTGTGCAACCTTGCTTTATTCTTAGAAGTACCTATAAGGCTTGTGGGAAGTACTGGGATCCCGCTGCAGAGATGGAAATCTTTATCTACAGCACAGGTTCAGGTTAGCCAAATACATGAGGATCTTTTACAACTGCAGATTCCCATACAAATACACGGAAAATTAATAAGCAGTTATAAATCCAAATATATTCTCCTCAATTTCAGTTTCATCTGCTTGGCATAGTAAAATATTATTAAATCCACATGGCATATAATTCAGCTATCATTACATGAAAAAGCCAGTTTGCCTTAGGCTACTGGCTGGATTTCTTGTTGTGGTTTGTTGGGGTTTTTTTAAGTACCTCTTCTAACATCATGGTCTAATGAGCATATCACTCCACTGCAACTTCGTGTCACGGATGACTCAAATTCTTTAGGATATCAAGAAAGCATCTGTGCAGCTCAAGGCAGGAAAGTATGGGATGCAGTTATGAAGAAATCCAGAGGATATAATAAGGCAAGATGCTTGTGCAACCGCTGGCTCTGCCAAAATCCAGATCTGCATAATGTGGAGATGGAATCAGGAAGACAGTTTGCCAGTGGAGCTTCTTGTTCACACAGATGAACGCAGTAGATGGTGTGCCTATTAAAAGATAAGGGGGGTTAAAAAATAATGCAAAGCACCAAAGCTTGCTAAGGGAGATCGTGACCTGTGGGGAATGCTAAACGTGAGTATCTATTGTATTGGAGCTTACATATCTGTCGGTGCTTTCAAGCAGGAGCCAAGTGATCAGCAGCATCATGAACAGAGACTACTCCACTTTCTCCTCTAATGAGATCCTTTGATGGCTCCACGCTGTATGCGTTAAGAATTTTAATGGAGTAATGACTCTACTTAGTCATACTCATAACTACTAACTTAGCTTGTTGAGGAGTTGACAGGTTAGAGCTGTGGAGAAAGGAGTCAGCCCTCCCTGCAAGAGGCACCAGGGATAAGTAGAGGAAATGTCACTTGCTGGCTTTGTTCTTACTAAGATGTCAGCGGAGCGCTTGACGTTCCCTCCTGCCCGGGCACAACGGGGCACTCCTTAGGCAGACCATCGTGGCACTTGGAAGGTGCCACGGCTTGGCCCCAGACTTGTTTCCCATGAGTTCAGTGACTGTTATTATTTGTGAGTGTGAAGTGAAGTATAAAGCTAATTAGAAGATCTAAAACGTGACCGCAGCCCTTCTGCTGGCTTCGCCGGGGAGAAATTGTTCCGGCGTCTCTGCCGCAGAGCTGTGGTCCGAGTTCCCGCTGTCCCAGCTGGGCTCCCGTGTGCTGAACGGCGTGTGCTTGCTGGAAGCACATCCCCCTAGCTGAGACACCAGGCTCAGCTCTTTGTACAGCTGTTGGTCACCAGTTTGACAGAGCAGCAGCCAGTTAGCCTCTGCCTACGCAGGACTGACAGGCAGCTACATCCTGTCAGGGCTTCAGCAAATGAAGCTGCAGAAGAAGAATGTTGCTCGTACTGAAGTGGGGGAGATAGCAGGCAAGCTCCCAGCCCTCCCATTCCCAGCTCAGCAGGCTGGTGGGACTTTAAAATAAAATTTAAAAACCCCCGAACAACCCAAACAATAACAAACTAATAATTCTATTCGGCTCCTGATTTGGGTTGAGCAGTGGCTGGTGAAAATGTGTGGCTTTAGCTGTGTGAGCGTTCAGCGAGCGATTTCACTGGCAGCTGGCTGCCTACTGAGAAAACCAGACCAGTTGTGCTGGCAGATGTCATTTGTTCAGCTGAATCCAAAAAAAAAAAAGGGAATTCGTGTCTATTTGTTGATTCCTGGCAGGATTTCTGTCTATCCAAAGATCATCTCTGAGGAATAGTGGATCTGGATTTTTGTTTGCTAGGAAGTTGGTGTCTTTTTTTAGCATGTTTTGTAAATCTTGGTATTGTGAAACATCATCTTATCACCGTGGCAACATCAGCTGCTGCTTCTTTAGGAGGCTGATAACAAAGATACCATATTTTCTGTACAACTGAGGAAACTTGCTTCTCACAGGACTTCTTAACAGCGAGTATCATCTCAGCTGAAGATGCTGGATCTAACAGTAAGAGAAGAGTTTCCTTTTAATCCCACGGTTGTCTTCAGTTGCTGTGGACTTTGTTGTTCCCAGTTACTCTTTCATTGTGCTTCAGTGTTCGCAGGTGATGTGCTGTGGCTGGCAGAGGGCTCTGACTTCCACAGTCCCAACAAAAGCCAGTGTTCCTTCTGTGCTGTTCCACGGAACCGGTCAGTGTGAAAAATGTGGCTGCAGCCTGCTCTGAGGGATTCTTGAGGCTGAGTTTTGATGTGTATAAGAGAGGGAATAAAGTTTAGCACAGCCTTTTCAGCACTTTGAACTGATGCCAGATATCTCTGTTGCTCTGACAGTTTCTATTTTCGTGTGTTTGTATATATACGTATATCAATTATTTCTTTTTTTTTTTCTTTAGCATCTGTAGACTGAGTTATTTGGGAAGAAAATGAAGAGTACTGCCAGGCCTTGGAGCACAATGGCAAAGCAAGGGAGTCACGGGGTTGACAGAGGAAAGCCACTTTCCACCACCTCAACAGGAATGAAGACATCCAAGTCCTCAACTTCCCTTGCCTTTGAATCTCGGCTCAGCAAGGTATGACCCTGTAAGGACTGTGCAAGTATTAGAACCTTCTTCTAGGTGAAAGCTGGGGTTTAGTCCTGGAACAGTGCTGCATCCTGAAACTTGGAGTGGGCTCGACCACTGTATTAAGCGTAGGGAGATGATAATTGTGCTGTATATTAGACTGATGTACATTGCTGAAAATATTTTGCATGTGATGGGGAAGAGGCTGTATCTGTACAGGGTCTGAGTGGGTTTTCTTGCACAGTGTGTGAGGGAATGACCTTAACTTTTAAGACAGAGAAAATTAAATGGTAAACTCAAAGTTCTCAAGTGTGAAAACATTCAAAGAGATTTATTAATGGATTTCCAGAATTCCTAAAAAGCCTTGCCTTTCTTCCTTCAAGGCAAAATACTTTAACAAAAGATATTACTTGCAATGGAACAGATGCATTTTATGAATCCTGTTTTTTCAGTGTAAGTGTATTTCAAAACCAGCAGAACCTTCTGTCAGAGTGGTGTTTTGGAGAAAAGGCAGCAATACACCTGAAGTGGTGCTGCGGCTGCACCCTTGCAGCCAGCAAACAGAAATAACCTAATTTGTCATCAAAATACAGACCAACCACACAGTGCTGAAAATAGACCGCGGGCTTGCTGGTTAGAGCTGTTTCCAATAGTAAAGTTTAGTAACCAATGCCTAACGTGGTACAGCATCTTAATCAAGACAAGATCTAAACTTCACCAATTCTCACCGTTTCTTGAGTGAAGGATTAATTTACTTTACTTGCTTTACAGAATCCTAGATGCTCTGAGCATCTTACTGGTGGGATATTTCAGTCTAGTGCTCCAGGCAGGTTATGCTTGTCATTGGAGTGTGTGCTGTATAGCTGAGGCCAGCATCTCTGAAGGAATGCTACTGGAGAGACTAATCAGGACATCTGATACGATTAATCTGTGTATGATGATAAATGTAGAGGGTTTTCTTCCTAATTACAGCTGTCTTCAAATTGTTGATCCTCTGCAAATGCAAGATCATCAAAGTGGTTTCCTTGAAGAAACAGGGTGGAAAAAGGCACTGTAGTTTTTACTGTGTTGAAGAGGTTACTTTGGGGAGACTGCAGAAGTCTCTAAAGGTCAGAAATCAGCTTATTTTGTTCTATTCCAGAGAGTGAGCTGACAAAAGCTCTGCCAGAAGGCAAGACATTAGACGCTTGGTATCCTGAAGCAGATCAGCACTTCAGCTGTTGAAACTTAGTGCTTGCAGGGTCCAGGAAACCACAGTGCCTGAGTCAGAGGAAGAGATGAAAGGGAGAAAGAATTGGAGTTGAGACACTTCATTTTGCTTGAAGATTTTCATGTTCAGGAACCACTAAATAGGGCGAGTGCCTGATGTGTACTCTCTCTTCATTTAACCTGAGGAGTGGTTTTCAGCCCGTGGTTCATGGACCCCCTGGGTGTCCCTGGACAGCTTCAAAGGAAACGGGGTTCGATTTGTGAGAGCACTTTAGGTGCCCACAAACTGAACAAGACAGAAAAAAATACTTCTCTAGGGAGACTTTCAAGAAGTTTGGTCTTTTAAAATGCTTGAAGTATTTTCCCTGAAATTAGAGGCTGTTATCAGAGGTGCACAGGCTGTTAGGACCAAAGTTCTGAGAGAAATTCCTACTTCTGCTTGTTGAAACAACATAATTTCAGTGTTTCTCCTTGAATCTTACATCCACTATACTTGTATTGCCTGGATTTCTATAGAATTCTGAAAACCAGCACATTTTTTTGCTGTGAATGATTTCCTTGGTGGTCACACGAGCAAAATAGTTTCTTGTGAACAGACTTTTCAGTTTCTCTTCTACTGAGTCCTACAGTCCCTAGTAAAACAGATAGTATAAGGTCCTGCCATGAGCTCCTCAGCCATCTTTGCTCACTGTTTTTCAATGCACAAGGAGGGTAGACAGCTGAAGTCATCATGTTTAAGTTGAGGGGTTTCCAATTAGCAATTGCATTAAATCTTGCACTGGCTCCTCTTGTGTCTTCTTGTGGCATCTTGAGCTTCTCAGCTAAATGATTTACAGATTTTTGGCTTGGTCTCCAGCATGTTCTTTCTTTGTGTCAGATAACCTGGTTTACGACGCCACAAAGTTTGGTGACTCCTGTTTGACAAACACTGGCGGTTGCTTGCTCTTAGAGTAGCACCAAGAAGTCTCTTCAGAGGGTCTAAGGCCACCGCTGGGGCAAAACTGCAAGGTCCTGGGTGCAGAGGCAAGAACCAGAAGATCCTTTTAGGATCCTTTTTTGACAGACCAGTTATTTACTGCTCAGACCTACTCGGTGTATCAGGCTCTGCAACTGGCGCTTGCCTGCGCTGGCCCAAATACCTGACTAGATGTAAACCAGGGAGGAAATACAAGAGCATTTGACCTGGCAGTGCTGGGTGTACGGTTGGGCTTGATGATCTTAAAGGTTTCTTCCAACAAAAATGATTCTGTGGTTCTATGATGAATGTTGCTCAGACCAAGATCTGAGAAGCCAGAGTTGCCAGTAGTCTACTCCTGTAAGCTCTCTTCTCCCTCCCTCTCAATTATTTGCTTATTTGAGTGGTATTTTCCATTTTTATTCTTCACTATTGAAGCAGCAGTGTGTCCTAACCCACTTCACAACTATCCAGAATGCAAAACAAATTCAAAATTATTTAGTATGGTTATCAAAGCAATATTCCCTTGGAGCTACTGTATGGAAACAGTCGTTTTCTTGCGTTTTGAGCAACTTGATGGGAATAGTCAAGGTCTTAATCTTCTTGTAGCTCACAAAAATCTCTGTATTGCAGCTGAAGAGGGCAAGCAGTGATGACATGCTGACAAAACCAGGGGCGGCAGCAGCTTCTGGAGTCTCCAGACTGAAGAAGACCATTACAACAGGAGCGATTTCTGAGCTTGCAGAGAGTCGACTGAGGCCCAGCACAGGTAGATAACAAAGATTCTGGAAGACAGGCTACACTGTATGAAATGTGCTGTGACTGTTGCTGGGTTCCCCAGGGTCCACAGAAATGATCTGAGGGCTGGAGCACCTCTCCTGTGGAGGAATGATGAGAGAGTTGGGGGTGTTCAGAATGGGGAAGAGGCCTTCCAGTACTTTCAGGGGGCCTGTCAGAAAGATGGGGACAGACTTTTTGGCAGGGCCTGGTACAACAGGACAAGGGGTGATGGGTTGAAACCGAGGAGGAGATATAGACTGGGGAGAAGAGAGAAATTTCTGATGCTGAGGGTGGTGAGACCCTGGCCCAGGTTGTGCAGAGAGGTGGTCAATGACCCATCCCAGGTGAGGTTGGCAGATGTCCCTGCTTGCTGCAGGGGGCTTGGACTTGGTGACCTTGAATGGTCCCTTCCCAGCCGGACCATTCCACGATTCCATGACCCTGGCAGTTTTCCTCTCCCCACCTTGCAGCACAGCCACAACCTCCCGGGGCAGGTTTTGTGCCATTTTCACTCCATCCCGGCAGCGTCCTCTCGGCTGCCGCCGCTGAGCGAGCACAGCGGGTCCCTGCTGCTGGGATGCAGCCGAGGGGTGAGAACAAAGCCGGCCATGGCATCTTCAGCTGGGGGTGAACTGGGTGACTGTTAAAGGTCCTCTCTGACCCAGAGCATTCCTGATTCTGGGTGCAGCTTGTGCTCCCGAGTGACGGTGTGGCTTGCTCTCGGCCTCAGCGTTAGCCCCGTCAGCTTGCTCCCCTTGCTTTCCAACCTAAGCCTGTTCCTAAAGGCAGCGACACCATCTGCATACCAAGAGCTTCTGTGCAGCCGCTCAGCTTTCCCCCAGGAGCTCAGCGAACGCTGGCTTTTGTCTGCTCCCTGGTGGCATTTCCAAGGGAATGCGAGATCTTATTAAACCTCACCATGACCTCCCCATTTGTCACAGCCTCTGCAGGGTTTGTCGGTGTGACTGAACAATGCTACTGATCAGAAACGCATTTCTGAAGGAAAAAACCTAAATCTTCGTATCCTTCCCATCACCCTTTGAAATAAAGTGATGCATCTTGTAACAGCATAAATGCTTCACAGTAACCCAGAGACAGATCCTGTTCTGCAGTTAACTGGTGTGTAAATCCTCCGGTTTTATAGTGACTAGTCCTGTCCCAAGGCATTTGACATTCACCAGCCAGTAAAGCGGCGTGATGCTGCCAAAAGATGCTCGGGAGGGGCAACGTGGGGAGAAGAAAACCTGTGTGGATGATGCAGCATAGGATCCTGGGAATGCAGCCAAGGAAACAGCACTGCAGGGAGGCCAGAATGGAATACATACGTCAGATAGAAAATACTAGCAGTGGAATAGAGAGCCCCCTTCTGCATGCCTATATAGTAACTGGGATGCCTGTATAGTAACTGGGATTGGAGAAGGGGTAAGATTTATGATGATGGCTACTTTAAATCCAGAGGGTAAAATGGTTTGTGGAGGTTAAGTCACATCTGGGTATTGTTTTGCCAATTTAAATCACATCAGTAGCTCTGACCTCACATATTGCTTTGTATCAACATTCGTAGATGTATGAATGGGAATATTAATGTCAGATGAAAAGAGTCCAAGTGTGGAGCTGTGTCAGTTGTGTAGATAAACACTAAGAATACGTGTGCTACTCCTCTGAAATTCATTTTAATCTAGAGAGAACTGTCCCAGGCTTTACAGGGGCTGTCTACAGGTAGGTATACAAAAAGACAGGTATCTTATATATCTTAATTTTCACAGTGGTTCCGTAGTCCAAAAGGGTGCTTGGAAATCTAGGTGTGTTCTGAGAGTAAGTGTTGCTATTCTGGACACTAAAAGGTGCTCGATATTAACAAGCAAGGTTACTTGCTGCTGAATGCTATTTTTTGATTGTCAACACTATAAGAAAATACCAACAGATGTAACACAATATATTACTGCTAGGAGAAAAATTCAAGATCCAATATGAGAGGGCACAATATGTTCCTGGGAACACTAAGTAAAAAAAGGAGAGAACATTGTTTCGGCTGTTAACGTTCTATTGAATGGCATCCCAAATGGTCTCTGGTTGGGATCAAGACTACACTGCAATGCTAGCTGACTGTGGAGCCCATCCAAGTAAGAATGTTCCTGTAGCTGGGAAATGCAGATGTTTGTGTACGTAGCCAACTGTGGAAATCTTGAAATTTTGTTCTGAAACCACTTTCTTTGGCTTCTTTGATTGCCTTCATCAGTTCTTTATTTTCCTTTCATGTCTTAACTGCAGACATCATGTCTTCCCACCCACCCCCTCCTTGTTTGTGCTTTTTAGGTTGAGCTTCCTTTGTCTGTTATTCAAGTGAGTGATTTGATTATTTTACTGAAATTATATTTTATTAGTTCCAGCTACACTTTGGTGGTACTTGGTTGGTATTACGGTATTTTGTAAGAGAAATTAAAAGAAACAAGGTACCAAAATAGGAAAAAACAGCTTAGGTTTCTTTCTTCTTCCGGGTGTGACTGCCCAACATCTGTGTGTTGACCCTGAGCAATAGCACGTGTTCCAAATGCTGCAGATAATAAATAATTGACATCAGGATTGCCTGCTTAAACAGGCTTCTTTGTATGCTGACCTTAGTGGGGTTGAAGTTACTCATTTTAGCCTTTTGCTGACATAACTACCCTGGTCTGCCTTGTTGGAAGCTAATGCAGTAAATCATAAGTGACTTGAGGGGAGATGAGGCCAATCTCACGTCTCCATTCTTGGCAAGTGGAGACCCGAAAATGGGACTGGGGACAGATTGTCACTGGAAGTTCTGTGCTGTGATGTTTGGCTTTAACTGCTGGGCAGTTTTGAAATCCCAAGCAATGGGAAATGATGCACAGGGTGAAAGAAATGCTTTGGATTCAACTTTCTTATCCACAGAGCTATGCCTTTCCATGTACTGCCCTGAAGCAGCAATTTGGCTTTATGTTAAAACCAAACTTACAGAGTGCTTGCATTGCTTTTAATGTTTTAGTAGATGGAAAAGAGCTGGAAACATTGCAAAAAAAGAGGAAGAGGTCACTAATATTGTTTATTTCAATGCATACACTTGTAAAGCCATCCAATCTATGAAGCCATAACATAAATATATTACTTTAAAATATGTTTAAATGGAGAAATTTATATTTGAATGAAAAACTAGAACTCTGTTCTCTAGGATTATAGGAAATCAGTGATTTTTTCGGGTTCTGATCCTTTGAGGTTTGCAGACCAAATAACCTTAAATAATTCAATTTCAGAGTATTTCAAAGCTTCTTAAGTGACCGTGTACTTCTCAGGAAGAGTATTGCATGGTAGTGCTGGTATGCAAATGGGAAATTTGAGGTTTAGACAGGTGAAATTACTTGCTTGGTGGATCCTAGTAGTCATTCCCAGTCCTTGCTCTCAGTTCTATCACTCCTTCCCTACAAGCTCCCAGCTCAAGCACTTTCTGAACGTTTCCCTCAACTCTGTCTGGTTTAATCACGTTCTTGTGCTTCCTTGATGTTATTTCAGTGCCAGCAGCTATTTTCTGTCAGGTTTGACAGGAACCAAAAAAGGGGCTTATGCTGGACATTAGAAAAGAGATGCAGCCAGGATGCGTGACTGAGCTGGGTGGTGAGTGCATAATCTGAAAGCATTCGGAATACTTCAGGCATCCTCATTTCTCACAAGTATATTGATTTTTGCATCAAGGTCTGCCAGCTCCAATATGAAGTATCAGTTCTTGAAATGTAAGAGCTGTATTTGGTTTTCTCAGGCTGCTTCATCAGCTTCTTTATTCCTAAGTAAAGTCTAAATCTAAACAGACCTAATGTATTTGCCTCAGAAATAGTAGGAAACTGTCAGTAACTGCTATAATCACCTAACTTAATATATAGAAGTTCTGGGTGTTTTACTGACAAGCTCAAGATCTCCGTAAAGCTCAAACCATGTTAGAAGTCAGATGCTCTACTTTCTCCCGAAGACAGTGGGGATGTTTTCTCTCTGGAGGCCAAGATGCCAGCAGGACTGTGAGGGTTGGAGCATGGGACAACACGGTAGGCCATCAGAAATGGCCTTTTGTTTTTAAGCATAAAACAGGGAAATAAAGAATTGACACGTGTTTTCAGCCAAAGCAACCAAGGGGTGTTGCTTTCTGTGCGTGCCTGCTGAGTTGGTGAACATCAATGCTTGGAGACTAGTAGTCTAATACACAAGTATAGAGGAGGCAAACTGAAAGATATTAAGAGTTTCAATTATCTCCTAGACATGTAGTGCTGAGACTCTGAGCTCTGCAGGTTACCTGGACAAAAGCTACTAATCCTAGAGTGGAACGTTGCCAGCATTAGAAATGAAGCTGTACAAAGCACCCTGTTGTAATAAGCCCAGTAAATTAAATAGTAAAACAAAAATACCAAGAAAATTGGCATAATCAGTGAAGGCTGTAGAAGGATCTGATGATTATATTCTGTTGTGGGACAGTTGGGTTTGAAAAAGATCACTTCCAATAAGGAAGGCCTCTGTTTTGATGAGTTTTCCTGTGAATTGTCACTGTTTGTCACAGTTAATGGCCCACTGACTGAACGTTACCTGTGTATCTTCAGTTCCTGCCTGTTCTAGTAGAGCACATCCCATTAGTCCATGTCCATGGCTGTTTGTTTGCCGTGTTTTCCCTGGACTACAGATTTCAGAGCTTCCTGCACGTGTATAGAATTGTCATTTCAAGAGTCCTATTTAAGATGGACTCTCTCAAATTTACTGTCTTCTTTCTGCTAACTTCTCTGCTTGGCCAGTGTTTGTCACTCTCTGATGTGAGGTAATCTTTTAGATTAATTTGAAGCTAATCCAGACTAGAAGCCTTCTCTACGTGGTCAGAAAATTCAAGAAAAGTGTTTTGTTTTTAATAAAAGCTTTCTTGAAAAAAAATTTAGTTGGCAGCTTAGTTCTTAAGATGCTAATGCACCCCAATTAGAACAGGAAAAAGGAAAGTGATTTCTTTTGAAGGACAGCTCTCTGACCTTGAGGTCCTTCTATTCTCCCATACATCAGTTCCTGATGGGGCCTGCTCTTTATGATCTGTCACATCAAAGGACTGCTATAGGTTTGTAGAAAGGTTGCAGCACTTTGCATTCAGGCTCGTTACTGTCTCCCTTTTCTTGTGAAAGGTAAGAGACAAGTGTGAGAGACACTAATGAGATCGGTATGTTCTGTTCCACTTCACTAGGAACCATATGACTGATCTCATCTGGGGCTTCCTGGGAACAATAAACGTGCCTTAAAACTTCATCTGGAAAGCTAGTTGTGTTTTGCTACCCTATCCAGGTACAAGGCACAGCTCTTGAATAATTATTCTTTCTTATCAAGAGAAATAAATTCTAGCTCTATAACTGATACAAAAAGGAAAGGAAAACTCAAAAAAAATTGGCTTGTCAAGATGTCATTCAAGTAGGGAAGGTGTACACTACTGCAGAAACTTAACGTGCAAACCAGCTGGTAGATGTATGTCTGCATTTACATCCACAGCTCTGCGTGTAGCTGGATGTGTGTACTGACATCTACACACGTGTATAAATACCTGCATGGTTGGTTGTAACCTATTGGTGCACATGAGAATCTGTACCTTAACCTCTCTGACACTGCTAAGCAAAATACTTCCTCTGTGATTCTTTCCCCAGATATCAAATAATCAGACTAAGTTTCAGCAACGCTTCAGAAGATTGCACCCACTGACCTCTAAACTGGAGGCTCAGGAACGGAGGTAGACCAAATTTGACATACCAGATTCAGTTGATGGCAGCTACTTGTCAAATTTCTCTTCTTTCTTCTTGCAGTGGTATTTTCACGTGATAGCCTGCATAGTAGGTGCTCCCTTGTTTTTTAATGAAAAAAATAAATAGCAGTGGTCTTGCCATTAAACTCTGATACAGTCAGCTCAAGATCTCAGTTCCATGATGCCTCAAACTAGAGAGTTTTATCGGTGGATGATCTCTTCTTGTTCTGAAGGTGGCATATCAAGGTCAACTGACAAAATTATTCTTTTGTTCTGGTGTTGGCTGTATTGTGTGAGCCTTCTTCCATAACTGGAAATGGAAAGCGATGCATTTTAGCGACTGGCTGTTGGGATTTCTGATACCTGATGCTGTTAACAGTTTCTGTGGGAGGCATCCAGAGGCTGACTGCAGTCATCTTGCATTATTAAAGAAGTAAGAATTAACTTCTGCTGACAGCACTGTCTGCAGCACGTACCTTTTTTGGTGTTGTTGCTGTCCTAATCTACTACACAATTTACATTTACTGCTCTGAATCCGTCTGAGCACGTTCTAAGATTTTTGCTACAACTTCTTGTTAAAACAACCTGTGGAGACCCTTTGCTCTGTTGTGTGTGCCCTGGAGAATGACTTTGTTGGCACACGATTCCCACCCTGGGACCCGAGCCAGTGCTGAGGATTCAGTGTGTGGTAGGGATACAGAAATGCTAAATCTTAGACGGTAATGACTTGACTCATTAAGTTGTTGACAGTTAATTGGCTCAAGCCAACATGTACAGGGAAGATACCTTACAGCTGTAAGCAAACTGTGATGATCACAAAAGCCTTGCTAGGAATATCTACACAGAAAGGGGAGCCTGCTTGGAGTCCAGGAATAGAACTAATCTATGATCTCTGTTTGATTACATTTTTTTTTTTAGGCTTCTTTAGTGAAGTTGTTCAGCAAAGTCAACCCAAGCTTGCATTGACTACCTGCTCCAAGTTAATTATCAGCTTTCCTTTAGCTGGTTCGAAGAGAAATGATCCTTAACACAAATTCTCTCGGCCTGCATGTGTTGCAGCCAGAATGCCTTGGCAGAGTGCCAGCATGTTTGCACTAAAGAATGGGAGGGAGGGAAAGAAAGGAACGCAGAGCTGGCCCGGTGGAACAGCTATGCCTATCAGGAGAGGGCTTGGCATTCCTGTATTATTTTGTTTTCCCCTGTTTGGTGGTTTTTGTTTATTTTTTTCAGCAGCTTTTGGCTTACATTCTATTCTAATACTGTAAGTAAGAGGGAGAGATTGACAGCTACATCTCGGATGGATTCCCGGAAGGCTGGTTGGCAGTTTTGTGCCATGAACGTAACTATGATCTCACTAATTATCCTCACAACAAAAATGTAGGTTTTAGCACGGTTAAAAATACACTTGCTCTTTCTTCTGGGTTTCAATGTAGATGTTATATTCCTAATCCTTTGGAGTCTACAGCTGTTCCTGATACACACATCTCTGTAGATTTTTTTTTTCCCCTGCAACCCAGTCCTGTCATTTGACTAGTGAGGCTAAAGAATTATGTATGTCACACCTCGAGTAATGAATTTCTGTTCTCACTATACAGAAAAGGGATGTTTGTGAGGTTTTATTGGCAATCCCACAAGTGGATAGTGCAAAGAGATGAGTCAAACTTCTTGCCTAGGAAGAAACCAGCTAATATATCTTGTAATTATAGAGATGAAATGGTTGGTTCATTCATTTTTATACCTTTATTAGAAGAGGAAGGGAAACTAATGAAAAATGTTCAGATAACGAATAGTTGCCTAAAGATTTAGTCATGTGTCTGTCAAAATTCATTACCTAGTCACCACGTTAGAAGTCACGCTTGCCATTATTCCTTCTTTTTCTTCAGTTGGAGCTGCAGGCTCCCTAACCAGTAATCTCTTATCCATGGCTTCTGCTCAGGCTACAGCTGTGTGTTAAAATTAATACCTCTACCTTGCACTGTGGACTTTCACCTGACGTCATTCTCCCTATTATGGTGTTAAAATGTTCTCAGTCCTGTTTCATGCCACTGTCAAAAGTAACAGATAGGTTTTCCAGTCATGACTCTTACAGTGCTAATTTCAGGTGTGTTTGCTTTGACTCGGTGATTACATTTGATAATTACTCCAGGCTTGCACCCCATGCTGTACTGGGACCCTGCTCTCTTTTGTGTTACCAAAATAGAAAGCAGGTGTTGAAATAATAAATGCTCAGTGTCAGGTTTTATCAACCCAAGAGATTATCTGGGTTTATGCAATCCCTCAGGTGAATCCTGTGGAAGAAAAGCAGAAGTCACTCTTTAGTCCATCACAGAAGACAGTTTCTTTGGCTTGCAGACAGCAGTTGGAGGATGTTTGTATCCATCCTCATAAGTAACAAGACTTAGGAGACCATAAGATGACTTTTAGAAAAAGAATGCAGTATCAACCATCCTTTTTTATAGGACTTTTATGGCTTGTTCATTAAACAAAGCATTTTATACTTGTCATGCATAAGGTAGCAGTAGACAGGAATTTTGTTCCAAGCCATCCAAATAGAGACAGTTCTATGAAAACTTTTAGTTTCGTCTATAAACTGTCAGAGCAAGAACAGTGAAAAACTTAAGATCAACAACTACCTCACCCTGTTCTACTGTGTGACACCTTGATTTCTGTCTCTGAACACCCGGCTGTTGGCCAGTCTCAGTGGGCAGGGCTGCCTCACGCAGCTGTGCTAACAGGTCCTGATGGTTGGGTTTTGTTCAGTGCTTGTGGGGAACTAGCATGAGGGGAATTCTGGAAACCACTGTAAGAGGGTGTTAGGCATAATAAAATGCCACATGCTTAATTCAACAATGATAATTAGGTTTGAATAGTATTGAGGGTATCCTGTACACTGGGTTTTAGAATACAGAGGTGAACCTGCAGTGTGCTGACTGCGCTCAGCATCAGCTGAGGATACGAAGAGTTGGGGATGCTCAAGCTTACCCAGGAGTAGTCCCCGAGGGATGCTCAGCCTTACCCAAGTGTAGTCCCAGAGGACACCGGAACAAATCAGACAGGACTTTTCAGAAGGGACTTATCCTCACAACCATCGTCAGGTTTCCAGAGGAGCTCCGTCTTCATTTCAGCATCTCTTGGGTATCTCAGTTTTCAGAAGGTGCTGAGCATTTCTGACATTTGATCCCCTAATTCTTGTTGCATCTTGGTTAAGAGGCGTCCCTAACCAGCTGCCTAAGCGTGTCTCTACTGGATGCACGCTTGGACCTATGGGCAGGGTCTGTTTGCTCCATGGTCAGTGTGTTTCGGGTGTTGCGAATTGAGGGCAGAATGAATTTTCTCTTTGCTTTGCAGGCATTTGGCTGTTCTTACCTTCGCTGAGGGTCCTTCTGCCCTTCTTCCCTCCCAGCTGCGCTTCAGGGTTTTGACTGGGACTTCAGTGCTGTGTGGCTAGAAGCAGCTCTCTGGCCACTCACTCCTCTGCAGCCACGGCTGCTCTAGGGCACTGAAGCTCGAGTTTCCAAGCTAGGTTTTTGTCTGGAGGGGAGCCCGGTTCCCGGCTGCAGAGGGCTCGATAAAGCCGCGCCGCTCGGGGACCCGCCTGCAGTTCTCGCTGGCTGCCCCTGGGTGGCTTCCCCTGCCCGGGCAGTCTCCTCCTTCCCTGCTCGCTCCTTCCCTGCCTCTCCTTCTTCCCCTCCTTTTATTCCAGCAGCCAAGCAGCTAATTAGCTGCACAGCCCGGCCTTCGGTGCATAATACCGTAATGAGTTAGGAGGGAGAGCCGCGGCCGGCTCAGCATGAGCAGCAGGCTCCGCTCCCGGGGCCAGGAACTGGGAAGGAGCCGCCCGAGCGCTGCCTTTTGAAGTTGCCCGGAGCGTCGGCGATCGGGGCGGGTCCGACACCGGCATGAGCGGGGAGCCGGGAGCCTAGAGGAGCTCGGCCGGGGGCCGGGAGAGGCACCGGAGATGGGCAACCAGCCTGGGCGAGCCGAGGAGCACGACCAAGGTCCGTAGGGAGCGGGCGAGATGCCGGGGCTCGCAGTGCCGGGGCCGGGGGGGGTTGGCTCGGGGGCTTGACCCGCCGTGTCCCACGGAACAGGGACAAGAAGCCGGTGTCGGAGCCGTGCCGATGGGTTCGAGCCTGCCACAGCGACTGCTGCCGCTTCGGAAAGGGGCTTTGTTGCCGTTCCCTACCTGAGACCGCAGCACCGTCCTTAGGGAAGCTTTCCTGGGAGAAACCCTGCGCTGGCTGGAGCAGGGATGCTGCCAGGGAGGGACCTCGTTGCCTGACAGATGTTGTTTGCCGTAGTGTGCATGATGCAGCTAAAAAGTTCCGAAGCTTATCTGGTGATGTGCATCCAACTTGTCAGGATCTGCAGCTTGGCTGGGTTCGCCTTCACCATTGTTCGTGGCCCGAGGCCTGAAATTTTTCCAGGCCTTAGAATTTAAAATGATGCCTTTGTGGAAGGTCTTCCCACCATTGTCCTTTCAGAAGTGTAGTGCTTTGCATGTTAATCAGTAGCAGATTTCATAGAAAGCCAGGAGCTAGTATCAGGTCTATCTAATTCCCGGCATGCCAAATGCCTCTGGTGCACACTGGGGAGGCTGGTCACTTGTTCCTGGTGCCGTGCTACTGGTTTGGCTGCCTTTGGATTTACTTTGCTTATTTCTCAAATGCTGAAGGAGGAAAAAAAAAAAAACAAACCAGTAGGCCCGCTGATTTCTGCTGCTTATTGCTTAGTTTCTGTTCCAGCTTAGAACCCATTAACGTATCGAACGCTGGAATCGGTTGTATTTCCTGATACGCAGTTTCGTACTGTTGCCATGGGGATTTCATTCACAAAATTCCATTAAAGTTGTTATTGCTCGATCAGGGTTTCTTTATAACTTTGCATTAGCTATGCAGGTATTGTTTCAAAGGCGAATGCACATGTACCTGGTCTCTAGCGCTGTGATGAAAAGCAAGAGGCAGACAATGCTGCATTGCTGCTTTAGGGTCTCTCACAATAGATCTGCCAGCGAGTGCTGGAACAGCAGTTAGGTGTAGGGGAGAACTCTCTAGCAGTATGTTAATCAGCAGGCTAATGAAGAACACAAAAGCTGCCAGTAGCCAGTCACCAGAAGAAATGCTGCCCTAAGGGAAAGTTAAAGTTTAATCTGGAAAATATGTCTGCCTGCATCCCCAGCCCCTGGAATCTATATTTGTGTCGCCGCTGCCAGCTATAAAAGTTTTGCTGGAACTAAACGTGTTCCTGTTATTTGAGGAGGGATGGTATTGATAATAAACTAAGGGACAGATGGATAATGGCATGGGGAGATACACTGCTAACTTCTGATCAAAGTTTGAGAAAATGGATTCTGGTTTTACAGGGCCACTGGTGGGGTTTGAACAGCTTATTACTATTAACATAGATGATAAATGAGCTGCAGACCCCCCGTGGGTCTTGAAAATCTCTTTCATCCTTTGTTTTCTCTTGTCCTGTGATTTATTTCATTTTTTTATTGAAGGGGAAAGAGTTATGCTGCCGTTGCACTGAAACTGTTTTGAAACTCAGTTTTTAAGTGTAGGCAGTACTAAGTCTTATTTTAATATGTCCTCACTCTTTGTAAGGTATGAATATGACTGAAAACCACAGAGCATTTTATGTTGGACTACGTGCTCAAAACTCTGTATAATCCTGAAAAAAGTTTCAGGAACATTCCTGCTGTCAAAGTAAATTCTGGCAATGTATTCCTGTGTGAGAGCTCTGGCTTTGGACATCCGAGGATAATGTAAAGCTGTGTGAAGCAGAGTTTGTGTCGACTTCTAACAGCCAGGATGCAAAATTAGTTTTTCACATTAGAATGCAATACATGATAGTGTCTGTGGTGGGCTTTGTTTCTGCTTTGAGGAACTTAATTCACCTGGTATACTATACTTATGGGGTATAATATACTTCAGCAGGCTTTTCTGTTAGATGTAAATAGGAATAACAGGACAGGGGCGTGCATAGCTCTTGGCTATCAAGGCTACAGTTCTATCACAAAGATCTGTTTTAGTTTCGGAACTAAATAAAATAATACAGGTCCTGGAAGCAGCATTTCAGACTGACAGTGCCCATGTGAGTGATCTTGACTCTACAGCTGACAATCCAGATTTGGGGAGTAAAGACAGAGCTGTGATAACCCCAGGTTCTGGGTGGGCTGCTCAGGGCCTTCAAGGAACGGGAAGGAAATGATTGTCCCCAAGCTGAGCAGTTTGAAGCTAACAGGTTAATTAATACAGGGGAATTGCAAATAAATGTAACACGCAGAGGAAGGGATTGTGGAGAGATGGGGAAAGGGGAGACACCTTACACTGCATCTTTCTTGCAAAGTAATCCACTGCTGGTGTCTAAAGAGAGAGTGTCTGAAAAGGATTTGAGGAGATTGTTTGTAGTAATGGAAGATGCTATAGGCTTTTCCTGACTTCTCATTTAAAACTTATTTTAAACCACTTTTACAAGCACTTGTAAGAACTTTTCTTTTGTGGTGTGTGACCCAAGTTTGCATCTTTTTTTTGCCAAAACTCTGTTTGAGTTTGTAAAGCATGTGGAGGTTTTAGAATGAAAACACCTATAAAGTAGCACAGAAAAAGACACAAGGCAACAGTAAACATGACTGCAGTTTGTCAGCAGAGTTAGTTTTTGGCTTTTGAAACTGGCTACCCCAAGCTAAAAGAACCTTTAGTCTCTACAAACAGCCTGGAACACCTGTGAAATAGCTGGAACGTTTAATGGGAGCTGGAGGGGAGAACACGGTGTCACCCAGTGCACTGCGGGTCCTGGGAGAAAGCCCTTCCAGTGCTAGCTTGCCTTGGCAACAGCGAGGCAGCCCGTGCTTGGGAAGAGGAGAGCTAGGATTCTTTGACACCAGTTGACACGGCGATGGGGGGAGGTTTGTTTGTCCTGTAAACATCTGCAGGTGATGGGATGATTAATATCTTCGGGAAGAGGTGGGGGGAAAATGACTCAACACAGACAAAAACTTTCTTGAAAGAAGCAGCTGAATGGGAAATGTTAACTCCTCTTGTTGGAACAAGGTGCTGGGTGGGGTTATCCAAGGGTTAGACTTTTTTTGGGACTGTGCTTATTTGTAAAACATGCTTACATGGCTTGGGTGAGGATATCGCATGTCAGTGCGTCCACTGAGCCAGTATTGATCTGTTTTCTTATGTCTGCTTTGTCCTGGCCTAGGGGTGCCTTTGTTTTCTGTTTGAGGAAGGGATTCTTCAGTGGAGGGTTTATAGTTTGTAGAACATACGGAGACTGTCAAGATAAAGGGTACTGTAGAGATACATTATTTCTTGTGATGTCTGGTTTTCTTTTTTGGGGATGTGTAGTCAAATCTCTTCTGGGTACTCTCTTTAGTCTTTCTCATTTGCTTCTCTTCCTTTCGTCTGTCTTCTAAACATGGGAAATGTTCATTTTAACTCTGTTAGATGTCAGCACACCATTTCTGCCAAGCAAGAGCTCAAGAGAACAGATGAGTTTAATGATGGTGTGGGGGGAAGGGAGGGAGGCGAGAGGGGCCAGCAGAGCTAATGAATCACATAACAGCTTTCATGGAAATACCGACAGCAAGTCATGTCCTCTTCGAGCTCGGGCAGAGAGCCGTAGACCTTTTGTTCCCAGCGGAGCCAACAAACCACAATTTGCTCTCCAGTGGATAGTTTAATTCTTTAGTCACCTCTTCCTCCTACAAGTCATTCTTGCATGGGGGCTTTACAAATGGTCTCATTCTTCAGAATAGTAACATACCGCTGATTAAACTGGTATTGAAGAAGTTTATTTTCCCCTGGAGGGTAATTTTTACTCTTCCAAGGCCAGTTAGGGCCAGCTCTGTTGATTAGTCTTGTGATGTGATTTGACTGGCCTGACATCATTAAATCATTTCAGAAATTCCAACAAACAGATGTTGAATGGCAGTGGTCTGCTCTGCTCTGCAGGCCAGTGAAATGAGCACAGCCAAGAGAGTATGTCACAGTTTGGACCGGCCTGTTAGAGGAATTTAGTCATGAGTATGACTAACTTGCTGCCTCTGAAATTATCTGTTTGAGGCAGAGTTAAGTGATAATCTCAAGTCCCCTGCTCCCAAGATGAGAGGCCCATGAATGCTGAATTAGTGGAAAAGTTCTCCTACGCTAAGGCAAGGGCTCAGAGCTGTCCGGGAGGATGCGCCGAGTGGGAGTACTTTCTCTGTGGGCAGGACCAAGATTTCTTTCAAGAAGAACTTCTAGGGCATGGCAGGCAGCAGGATGTGGTTTATGCATTTTGTTTTGTGTTAGATTGTTTTGCTGATGAAAATTCAAGCCGTTCTTGGATGAAGGGAGGGAGCTTCTGCCGGGAACCTTACTGAATGAGTTAGTTAGCAAGAGCTTGTCCTGTGGCCAGAGCTCTGTGGACTATGCTTCTGCCCCAGTGCTGGTGGTGTTTTAGGGTCTATGAATAGCAGATCTAGTGTGATAGGAAATGTAAAAGCAAATTTTCTTGAACATTTTTTTCATTAGCTTAATGTGCTGCAATTGGCTCGGCAGTGGCAGAGTGATAAGGAAACAGTCAGTGGATGTTTGTGGTTGTGTGTTGGTTCTGACACGGTATTAAAGGACTCGAATGAGGCAAAAGGGTGAAGGGAGGGAGGGACTGATGCTGGCCCTTGGAGAAAAAGCAAAGCTGCTTTTTGTTTGGGTTATTTGGCTCCTCAAGATCGTAAAGCTAGTCAAAGAAATTGGAGAAAGAGGCACCTTGGCCTTTCCACTGAAACCTTGCAGAGCCCTGGAGGTATTCATGAGTTTGTTCTGAAGCAGTCCTGCATTTTGGAGCTTCTGCTAGTATTTCAGCAAACTAATTTCTTGTATTTTTTTTTCTTTTCAATTCTTCCTCTATTTTACTAATTTACTCTTTCATAAATTCTCCTGATTTCCACAGGGAGTGTAGCTTTCAGAACAACATGAAATCGTAAAACTGAAGCAAAACACTTCTCTGATTTCATTGGCACTGTATCGCTTGAAGAGAACTTCAATTTTTCTGTGATTCTCACAGACTGTCACTAGCAGGTTGACAAATCTTTGATACTTTTAATTATTTTTTGTTACTTCCCATGCTGTGTCTCCAAGCAAATTGAGCATGATGATTAAAGGTAATATAGAGCTGAGGATGTCTGTTGATCATACAAACTGCTAGATTTTTTGCCACGCATCAGCTTTTTTCTTCCTATAATCCAAAGCAGACTTGTGTTCGCAGATCACTTTTGAAATGTTCCATCTATTACATCTGCTGGAGCAGTGCTGTTTTTCCACAAGCATCGATGGATATGGATTGCACGTTCAGAGGCAGAGTGCTCTGTCCTTGTATGATCTGTGCTCATCAGTCAGTTCTCTCAGGCTATAGAATTAGAATGGCAGAACTGCCGGTTTCTGCCCTTTTAATCGGTCTGCAAAGCACACAACTGCCAAGCTCTACGTTTTTATCGACAGCAACATTTAAATGTAAAGTTTTTATAGGTGAATTTAATTTTGATGGCTGGAAAAATGCACCCTTGGGAAAATGTAAGGCTAACATGAGTTTGCAGGATCCACTCCTGAGCACGCGGAGAGGTTGTGTTGGCTGAAACAAGGACATATATTCTTCCCTTTGTTACTGGGTAGTTTTTGTATCTTGATTAAATTTATTCAGTTGCTTAGGAAAAATGTTAGGGACAAAGTAAATGTGTCCCTATCCTGTGAGCTGAGATTTGTTCCTCTCATATTCTTGTCCTGATGGATGTCTTGGTGTTACTGTTAAAAATCAGCAGTGAAAGCAGGACACGACGGAAGCAAAGAAGAATTTTAATGGTAACTCAGTGAAGTCATTTTTATTAAGGTATGGAAAGGGGCTCGAGGGACAGGGTGCAGTTAGGCATTAGGCATACTGTACTTATGTTGGCCGACTTTTCTTTCTTCCCCTGCTGAATTGTAGTTTATCCTTAACCTTTCTTTTGCATTTCTTTGCCATGGACTGGTGACCAGTTTTCAGGGAAATTTGATGAATGGTAATTAAGTTATTGCTTTCAGTGATCTGTTCCATGTCTAATTAATGTAAAGGCTACTGAAAAAAAAAAAGACAAAATGCTTGAGCAGACTCTTAATCTTTGAGGACACTGCCCTTCTACACAGCTTTTGCCTCAGGCCATTGCAGTAGGATTCTAGAATTCAGCAGAAAAACCTGTAAGGCCATATGACTTTCTTACAGCCTTTTAATTTTGCCTCTCACCATGATGGTTTCTTTTAAATAGGCTTGTGCAAAAGCATCTTAATACGTGACTCTTTCGGGAGGAGCGTGTGAAGCAGATGTGTGCACAGCAAGGTAAAGCTTTTGAAACGCTGTGGAGAAAAAGGCAGAAACTGAGCCTATTGTCTTCCTGATCATCACAGTTTGAACTGTTTCTGACCAGCTGGGAGAAATCCCATCCTGTACTAAGGATAAAAAGCTGTTTTAATTAACATTAACAAAATAAATGTAAAGGTGGTTTCTTCCCTGCATCTAGAGGATATTTTTTTTTTGTTTTTTTCACACCCTAAAGGTCTTCTGTGTTTTGAAATGGCAACGTTTGTACTGAAGATACAGAAATCCATACAATACCATACAATTATGCCTCATATAATCACTTTGCCAGGAGTTGTTTCTACAAGGGTGTGGATAATGATAAATTTGTTGGCAGGACCCAGGTTCTCTGCAAGACAGGGAAGAGAAAGATCTCCAAAAATATCTCTGAATGTTTACTCGTGGACAGACCCACATCCAATTCCTGAAATAAAGGAGAGGTAATTCCCTGTGTTTATGCAGAACAGGAGCAGCTCAGTGAGGTCCATTAATCACCATTTTCAGCTGGTAAGCAGGGATGAGACTGAGTTTCCATGAACACCAGTCATCACAGGGACTGGCATTCTCTGCTTGCAGAAAGCTCACAGCACCAGCTTGCCCAGAGTACAATAGCCCTGGTGTTCATCTGTCTGTGACATGATAAAATAGTTGCTAAATTGCAGCCTGTAGAGAAAAAGGAACATTTTACCTTTTCAAGGGTGAATTGTCAAAATGCTGTTTTCTCAGAAAAAGCATAAAAAAATTATATGATCAGAAATAGGTTTAAGTCTTGTTTCCCAGGAGTGTGTAACGTTGGCCATAGTGCTGGTATTCTAATGCTGGAAAAGGATATGGCACTGGCATCATATCCATCCCCATCTGCAAATAACATTCTTTGAGCAGAATTGTTCCAGAAAAATGATTCGATTTATTGAAATCTTCAAAGGTTTTTATATAAATTTATAAATGTAAGTTTATTTATATATAATGGAAGGCTGAGTGCAGAAGTCAGGCTTGGCTTTGGCTGG
This sequence comes from Todiramphus chloris collaris, assembly GCA_025345505.1. Taxonomy (NCBI): domain Eukaryota; kingdom Metazoa; phylum Chordata; class Aves; order Coraciiformes; family Alcedinidae; genus Todiramphus; species Todiramphus chloris. The sequence continues at coordinate 2,761,032 of JANVCC010000196.1, forward strand.
CTAAAGCAATGTACAGAAATATTTCCTGTTATGTTTCCAGGCCTCCTAAAGCATATGGCAGTCACTTTGCTTTACCTAGAGCCGAGTATCCATCTGACCATCCATCAGTCCCAGGGTTACCATTGATCTCACCCCAAGGTGGGAGGCACAAAGCTCTGATTTCAGGCTTTTCCTGAGCAAAAGCTGCTGAGGATGGAGGTGTTGGAAGGGAAGAGGCAGTGTTCTTTGAGAGACTGAGGATATTTCCACCATCCTTATCTTCTACATCTTGAGAAATGCTGCTTTCATAAAACCTTGTTGAGTTTGACGAATGGGCTAATCATGTTAGAAATTACTCTCAGCCTCCTCCACACATAGTTCCTTTGAGGCCGCTTGACTGTGGAAAATCTTTGACTGATCTTTTAATTAAAAACTTTCATTTTTTAATTTTTTTTTACCAAGGAGTTGAAGCCCTTCCTGCTTTGAAGTGGGCGACTTTTTATAGATAAACATCTCATTATGTTATGAGATTTCTTCCTCTCTCCCCTTCTGTCTCATTTCTTCTCTTGATGCATCTCACCCTGTGTTGATAGTTTTAGTGGTTTCAGACCAGTTCCTAGTATCAGCTACTCAGGACAGTGAGAGCTGGCTCCCTTATCACTATCCTGGGCAGAGCTAAAGCTCTGGATGAGCTGTGGAAACTAAACTGCAGTCCTCTCCCCACCCCCTCACAGAAGCAGACTGCAGATGACAATAAAACTCTGTTTATTATGTGGTCATCACATTTTATCAAACAAAAGGCAGTTGTAATACCAATGCATACTGGTTATTAAGCATTAAGCAAACAATTAAAAAAACAAAGCAACCTCTAGCTTTTAAGTTCTGTCCTCTGTTTTAGGGGAGGAGGAGGAGGAACCCCCCTTTCATGTTTCTATTTTTGATCCCCTTTTCCCCCCCTCTCTTTCTGGATTAGCAGGGTTTGGGAATTCATGAGGAAAGAAGTTATTTTGGCTTAGTCAGCCCTGGCCTTTTGGCCAAGTGTGGGGCAGCATTCCTGAACTGGAGGGTTTGGGTCATGGTTTCCTAACAAAGCCCCGAGCAGCAGTGCTGTGTAAAGGCATTTTCAGCTGCTCTGTTCCTCTGCCGTGGTTTGCTGCTCCCTCGCTGGTACAGGCTGAAGTGGCTTTGGGAAAGGACAGTGAATTAGATCAGGATCTACCTTTAACACAAAGCAAATCAGGGAGAGGAAAGATATTTTTATGGTCAAATCAGTTTCATGATTCAATTCACAGCATGGCCTCACAAACAGTTAAACAGGTTGAATAAATTGGCCTTCTCATTGTGAAAAGTGTTGATATTCAGCATTTCCCCATGGAAAGTTGCTTTTTGGTTACCCATTGTGCTTATAGATGTGTTGTCAGGTAGGTCTGGGTAGCTTAGAGGAGTGATCCCTAGCACTTGCCTTGTCTGGAAGGAGCAGGGTTCTTTTTACTTTCCTGTTATTCTTGGACCAGGAGGTTTTGGGTAACTCTTCATCATTAACTTCCAGCCCCAGATCAGAGGGTAGCGTGCAGTTGTGACGGCCCTCGTATACGCACCGTACACGGAGGAATGTATCCACTTGCTACTCTATGCTGACATTATTAACTGAATTTATATAGTTAGATTTAGGGTTGGGTTTGGGTTTGTTTGCATTTTAATTTCCTGTACTTCTTGAAACACTCGGCGCTGGTATTCTATCTGGTATTAACTGTATTTTCCAGAAGTGGAAGTACAGCTGCCTGGTCACCACTGTTAACCCAGTAATGGCTGAGTGATGAACTTCTGGACCAGTTTAGCTGGGAAGCTGTTTTCTGAGCTGGAGAGAGCTGTCTGCAAGCTAGAATCAAGGAAAATCCTGGGATTCTTACCCCAGCAAGCACTCATTCATCTCAGGAACAATCCTAGTACAACCACAGAAGTGGAGAAATTATTTTTCTGTCTTTACCCCAGAGCAAGTCCACTGCTGCTTTTTCTGAACAGCACCTTCTTGGGGAAGGTGTTAGTGTTAGCAAACTTAAAGGAAGCAGTTGCTAACTGACTTCTGAACAACAGAAGCCTCCTGGTAGGAAAACAAAAGAACCCCCAAATTTACCACCTGGATTTAAACTAATCGACTAAACTGTCTGAACTAAAAATTCTTGATTTCAGTGAAACGTCAGAGATCTGGTTTTCCTTCACTGAAAAATTCAGTTGTGGATCTTTTTCTCAGGGTTCCGTGTTGTGGTTTGTTTGGTTTTTTTTACCAATTGTTATCTAAAAAAAAAAAAAAGAAAACAAGCAAACAAAACCAAACAATACAAAAAAAATCCCCACCAAAATAAAAAAAAAAACAAGGCAGAGTTTGGCTTAAAATTCATTTTGCTGTAGGTGTGGGTTGACTATACCTGATCTCATCTCCTTTTGACAGGTGTATAGGCAGGAAGTATTCCAGAACAAACAAAATGGGGAAGTGACACAGTACACAGAAATCCCTGTCATTTTGATGTGCTAATGGCACAAGTGTGTCACGGGCCTCTTCAGGAATATAAAAATTATTTATGTTTTTATTTCTTTTAATCATGGATAATTAGAAATAGCAAGTAGGGGTGGCTTAATTAAAAAAAAAAAAAGGAAAATTATGGACTTATGTAACTTCTACCAGATGGATTTTGGGATAATGCAAACACACAGAAAGTTTTAGTCATTCTGTTTTGGGGGGTTAGGAAGGAGGGTATGCTTAGCAGGGGACTCAAATTTTTGGCAGGTCCACTGGTATTAACAGCTGCCAAAAAAGGAGGCTTGAGTTTAGCAGGGGGACATTCCAGTTAGTGTATGATATAGAGTTTCTCTGGGCATTCGCTAGACCGTTTGCGCTGGATGTCTCGGTGTTTGTTACGCCAGGTTGCTGGGGACTCCAGAAACCCAAAGCAGCACAGTGGTGGGGTTGCAGTGACTCTTGTCATCTGCTCCCGCGTTGGCACACACGATGTACGGTGTTGGGTTATTCCACGGGGGTTTGTACACCTCGTCTCAGAGGGGAATGCTGTGGTACCCTCACGATTCTCTTGATGCCAGAGACTTAGAGTGCAGGGAAGGCCCTTGGATGGCTCTTGACTCTTGAGTAGATTTGAAAGGAAAATTGTATTTGTGAAAACAAAGACTGAGAGTGCCAGCAAAGGCTACGTACACACAGAACAATTCTTGCCTTCTCTTAGCTTTGCTAGTGCACTTCAGAGATGTGTCTTTAGTCCTTAGACTTCTGAGCAAAAGTTCCCTCTCACGGTACAACCTGCACTGTATTTGTATGGGGTACAAAATTCTATTATATTCAAGACCTATATCCATGCTTAAGTTTTCATTTGAGACTTAACAAGCCTTCAGAAGAGCCAAGTAAATAGCATATGAAACGTTCAGAGGAGCTCCTTTGTACGGACACTGGCATGTCTCTCAGGGTAAAGAGATTTTAACTGCTATTATTCAGAGAGGAATTGTATGTGAACAGACCCATAAAGAGGAAAGCTGGCTGAAACTCACAATGAGACTTTGTGAGCAGGATTTTGATCACATCTCGTCTCATTTACCTTCTGAATGCGACCTTGTTTCCACTGTAATAGCATTGAGCTGTGGCAATGTGAGCTTGAGGTCTTGTATTGGCAGTGCTAAGAGCTTGGAACCACCAGACGTTGAGTAGAGCCGATCTTCTCTTTCTGTTTGGATTTTAACACTTTCTTGGAAGAGTTAAATGTGACTTCCTATGTAAGAAGGACCAGGATGACAGAGTTACTGATCAGGGTGAATCTAACAAGCTGAAAATAAAATATTTGTGACCCTTATTAAATTCCTTAATTGTTCAGCAGAGATTCCCCAGGTACCTTCTCTTCTAAAACCACTGTGTAGCTTCCTGAAGGGGACAATGTAGAGAGGGCCTTTTGTGGATTCCAAGAGCACTGGACAGTACATCTGTACATTTTTTGCTTGTTCTAGGTGCTAAAATTTGAACCAAATGGCGATGCTTCAAACATAAGGTCATTTATTGGGTTACATTCCTGCCATGGGATAGTCTCTTCTAGTGCCCACCCTTCAAAAGAATGTCCTACCAGTAGTTCTGCAGATTTAAACTGATGACAAGTAGTTTTGTCATGACTTAGTCTTTGAGTTACCAAAATAATGCCTTTTTTCCCATGCTTCTTGAACCCCAGATCTCTAGACTCATACCTTGTAATTAAAGAGCCAACCTGTACAAAGTCTTCAGCTCTGGTGTCAGTGGTCTCTGTAGTCTTAAATTAGGAATTGCTCGGATCAGGATGCTTATTGCTGCTCTTTCTTTGAAACCTCTGGTTGTGTAACTTCTCAAATACAGGTTTCTGTTGTTGCCTAATACTTTGTAGTATCATTTTTATTTCTCTTTCACTGGTCTCTTACTCTTTTCCTCTGTGTCGAATATCAGTACCTGAGTTGCTTCCCTACACTGTCCACAAAGATTACAGGGATCAGAATCTTTGAATCAAGTCTTGAAGCTTTTTTCTCCTGTTGCATTTTGTACCTGTTCCACAGGGAACGTAGTCAGGCAGTCCAGACAGATGATTAAAATTCTTCATAAAAGGGTTCATGTTATAATTACTTTTTAGTCTCAGTGTTTGCTAAGTGACTAAAAGGCCTAATTTGAGCAGATGCTTCTATATAATTAGCGTTAGATTATCAAAACTACCTTTGTTGTTCTGCAGCCATCTCCTTGTCTTTCTTTCTAAAGCTAGGTGGAGTCCAAGTGAACCTTCCCAAAGAGCTGCTGGCCTGTAAAGGTGTTGGCTCTATGACTAATACTCTGCAAACAGACTAATTCAGGAGAACCACGACTGGCCAAGCCTAGGTTTGCTTTATTTGCTGTTGCAGAAAGACCAGGTAGCAGAGAGCATTGCCTTTCTGCAGGGCAATCCTAAAAGAGATGGAAAATGGTATGCTTCTCTGAGTTGCTGAGGATTATCCAAAGGAGTGTCCAGCAATGTGGTCACTGAAGAATGCAGACAGCAAATTCATTCAGCTCATTCCCTGTGTGTATCAAGGAGATCAAGCTGTAATAAGTTTGTCATGGTATATTGTCATTCTTTATCCTGACTTTTACTTAAGCTACGGTGGACCAGAAGTTTTAGACCTCTCACTCCCAAACATGAAGGTCTAAACAGCTTAAGCAGTTTTGAACATAACAATAGGTGCTGATCTGTGTCCCTTGGCACCTACATCTCTTTGAAAATTGGGCCTGCATCCAGTCCCACTCTCATTCTAACCCCCAAGAAGTGCTAAGAACTGATTCGACTCTTCTTTATGAGTTGGTTTAGTTATGTGTTGGCATGCCCAGAGATGTGAGGGTAGGAGCATTAAACGATGTGGCAGCACATGGACAGGGGCTTTGCATCTCTGTGGGTGTCTGTATGAGGGCACAGCAGCACGGGTAAGGGTTGCTGTTACATCTGCCCTACTTCTCAGCAGCTGTGTTTGATTTTTCTCATGCCACCATGACATGTGAGTGTGTTTCCTCTTAATTAGATATCAGAAGATCTCTGGTATACACCAGTCCTTATTCCCTGCTGTATATTCATCATTTCCCGAAGGACATTCCTAGTTCATTCCTAATCAATCAGTCTCAATATCAGTCTTGGGAGCAGTGCTGGGGCAGGGTGAAGGTGATCTGCCAAGTCCCTTGCGCTTTCAGTTACGCTTTGAGCTCTTACCTGGCTTAGTCATTTTTGGCAAATGGATTTTAAGCACCTCTTTCAGCTAAGCCATGTGTGATACAGCATGGTCACATTGTCTGGGGAAGTACAATAACTTGTATTTGCTGTCCGAGCACGGGCTGTTGGTTTTCTCCTGGCCATTCTGCCAAATGCTCGCAGCCCCCGTGATTCGTGCTAACGTCTCCCTCACGGTACCGCAGGAATCGCTTTCCTGTCTCAGCCTTGGGAGGTGTGTTCAGATGGCAACACTTATTAACGTGTCTTAGCACAGGGGAACAGAGTTCCAGAACGACAGTGAAATAGCTGGTCTGTCACAAACGCAGGAGCTAGAACGAGAGAGATGTGTCAGTCCGAAGAGCAGCCGATCGTGGCGAGAGCACAAACTTGTCTGCGGGTAACAGTTTGCCTTTTTGAAACGTGTGACTCGAACGTTGCGGAGTGCTATGAATAGCTCTCTTATTTCATGTTATCCTGCCCTTGCAATTCAAATAAGGTATCCATTGTGCGAAAACATCACACCAAAGATGCATCTGTCTTCATGCTTTAGTCTTACGTGACTGAAATGCTTTCTGAAATGAATCGGTGATCAGCGTGCTTAAATTATCCAGATCAACTCCACATGCAGGGGATTTAGTACCTACTTAAACCATGGAAGAATGAATTACTAACAGGAGTTTTCAAATATGTTTTTATTCTTCTTCAGTTCAAGAGTTGACAGGATTGAAATTTAGGAAGAAAGTATGAAATGGAACATTCCCAGTTAATGCAGTCCCTGGAACAGCAGAAGCCTGTGGCATTAACCTTTGAGTTATTAATATGTTGATGGAGGGAAGGATTAAGCAAAGGGTAGTTGTGGGACATAAATGGCACGAAGGCCAGAGGCAAATAATCTTGTATTGACTCCAGTTCTAAAAAATAGATTGAAGGCAGAAATTAGAACATTTCCAAAGGTGTTTCTGTGGCCAAATGAAATCACTTCCCAACTGAGATTCTGTCTCTGCTCTGGGATTGGAGAAGCAGGTATTTGAACTGTTAATTACACTTTAAGAGTCAAGCAAAACAAATGTCACTGCAAGATTAGTGCTTTACTGGGAAGAGAGTGGTAAGTGGCATCTCGGAGCACACTATGTGTGAAGGTAGAGAAACTTCCTAAATCATCCTCCCCGATTGTCACGCGTGAGCCTCCTGTGACTATGGTGAAATGTTTGCCACGTATCCTCCCCTTACCCTGCTGGCACTTTAATTACATCAGTTGTACTGGGTGGACTTTGCTTCTGAACAGCAGTCCTGCGTGTTCCACCTCGGGGGGATTGGGAAATGGTTTTCTCCATTCCCTAGTCCATTTTATTCTGGTTGTGGATGTCTCTGTGGGAGCTGGTGCAGCAGGTGCCGAGAGCTTAGATCAAGTATAGATTGTTATGTGGAAAAAATGAAGAGTAATCCTTATCCTTCTGTGAAAAACATGGTAGCAGCGCTGAAAATGGGATTAAACTGGATAAAGATCATCATGAGGGGTCAACTTTTATCCCATTAAACCCCCCCTTTGTTTCTGACACGAGCGGAAAGTCAGTGAGTATTCCCTGGCAGAAAGTGGAGCAAATAACAAAGCTGCACAGCAGGCTGCCAGCCAGCAGCTCCAGGGTCCTGATCCTCACTGTGACCTTGGGTGAAGCATTTAATTTCCCTCTGCTTCCCAGTCCTGTAACCTAAAGTTAACAATTATGTATTTCAGAGGATTTGAGTCAAATAGCTGTTAATTTTAAAGCACTTAGAAAATTATAAGCTCTATATACATGTTAAGGTTTAATCCTCCCCACCTGAATCATATGGCTGATGCTGAAAATAGAGGAGTTCTTCCTGGGTGTCAAGGTGAGGAACGTGATGACGAGGTGACCTTAGTCTGAGCAAAACATGTTTTGAAGCAATAATTCTCAGAGTAATTCAGGAATACTTCCCACTTCTTCTGAAGTGGGGGAATGGATGCTAAACCCATTAACAGAGTTGGTGTGGGACTAGGAGAATGGGTAGGTGTGGTGCTAAGGGAATGAGAAATACTTTGCTGGTCAGAGATGGCCTGAGCTTGGATTTGTGGGACAGTGGGAAAGAGGTTGTGTTCAAAGTTGGCGACAGGATAGTTAAGTGGACAGTGAAAACAGGAATGAGGTGCTGTAACACCATTTTAACCAAACAGAAAGGTATTTAATGGCTTTGTTCTGTGGTGGTATTTTTGTTTGGTTGGGTTTTTTTCTAGAATGTCTCCTTTGAGATGCCAGGCTAATTGTTTTGGTCTTCCCTGCTTAAAACAAGCAGCACTTTCTAGGAAGTGAAGTTCTGCTTGATTCCATCTGCTTTAAGCAGCAGTGTAAATCAAGCCTCGCTTGGGTTCTGCAACTTGGCAGGCACATGTCTGTCTGGGGTCTCCCATAGCCCATAACCAGTGCTGGGTGCTGAGCTAATCAGGTCACCAGGGTGACCTGTACAGCCCTAAGTGCTGCTCCTGCATAGTGGGAGCCTCGGGCTGTGGGGCTGGCAGTGCCATTTATTACTGCTGCTCCATGTCAAGGTCATTCGGAGGGGGAGTCACCCATAAAATAGACTTTACAGTGGTGCTTATACTTGCTTTGGTGCTTTCTAATCCACATACAGATACTTTGAGAACTGTTTCTTTACTGGGCTCTCTGCAGCTTTTTAGGATTGCATGGCACTGTTTTGGAGCGCGGAGAGAGGAAAATACATCAACACTTCTACGTCATGAAAAAAAGGCGGTTTGGTTAATGGTTATTGATGGACAGCAAATGCTTTGTGATTTATGACAGAACAAGTCAGCAGAGCATGGAGTCTTACAAAACACATGGGACAGGTTGAGTAAGCTCAGAGCCCGCACTGGTTGGCAAGCTGGTGAAGTACAGATAATCCCAGTTCAATATGCTTAGTTGTTATCTTTACGTCTACCTCTTCCATTGCTCAGGGTCATGTTGCAATTGTCATCTGGTGTCCAGCAGCAGCACGCTGGCATGACTGCCAGAAAAGGTGGTTTGCTCAGTGCCGTGTCATTTGTACCAGCGGGTAGCAGCAGCGTTATTCCTTGTGATGTCTGTAACACTGCCCAGCCAGCTCTACCCACCGCTTCCAGATCACTACCCAGTCATGTGCTGACCAGATGACAGTCACGTCATTTCGTGTCATCGCACCAGTTTGGGCACTGCAAAAAAACCAACCAAACAAAAAAAACCCCAAAATATTATTTATTCAGGGCACTTGCTTTGTCATAGAGCTTTGTTGTAACAGTAGAAAACCCCTTCAGATTGAGTAAAAGTCCAGGATATAACAGAAGGCTGTAAATCCACCCCTTAGGCTCCATCGAAAAACATCCGTGGCCACTTGTGATGTGTACTTTACGTTTTAAACCCGTAGGGTGACTGCAGCTTGCATGAGTACGGCTTCTTTACACCTGTCTTAGTGCGTGTTCAGGAGACACCTTCCAGCGAGGCCTTGTCCTGCCTGGCCCGGCCGCCTGGCAATGCCCGCGGGAGCAGGAAGGAGCTGTGCCGAGCTGGCCTTTCTCTGCCGAGCTGGCCTTTCTCTGCGGGGAGCCACGCGGCGCCTCGCGCTCCCTTCGCTTTCCCTCCTCTCCTCATCTGAAGGTGTTGGGCCCACAGGCACCAAAAGCTCTGCGCGCCTGCCCCGCTGCCTGGGGATGTGGGTTACGGGAAGCCCTTGGGTCAAGCAGAGGGCTGAGCAGCGAGCAGGGGCCTTCGGCTCTGAGAGGGGCAGTGAATTCTCAGGTCCAGCGTTGGCCCGGCAGCCATTTGAGGTGCAGCGGGAAAAGTCCCCTCCCAGGTTGTGCTTTTCCCTGGGGAGCCCGGGGCTGCCGGGCCATGTTGGCGGCTCCAGCTGTAGATGAGTCAATGAAGCTGTGTGGGCAGCTCTGTCCGGCCAGACTGTCCCTGCTATCTCATCCCATAAACACTGCGGCCTTTGTCTCTGGCCTTATCATGCCCCAGCCATCACAGAGCCCTTTCTGTGCTCTCCTCCAGCTCAGCCTCTGTGTTCAGGGGGCTTTTCTTCAGCTGCTCTTTGTCTCCGGGTGTTTATTGTGCCTGCTGCAGAGTGTGTTTGTTTGGGAGAGAGGAGGAGGGGCTCCTGTTTGTGTGGGGTTTATAAACCTAGTGCATTCTTCAAAAGAGATGCTGAGCAAACTGGATGGTGTTAACATTAACCCTTCGCTGCCCTGCAGCGCTGCACCCCTCTTTCCTCAGGGTGAAGAATGCCGTGGGAGGGCTATGAAGTTGCTTGCTGTGTAAGGCTGGAGTCTGCTCCCTTTTGGGTCTGGTTTTCTGGGAGTCTGCACGTGTGTATGGCCTCTCAAAAGCGGGGAATTGAACTTCGGATTTCCCCCCAGAGTCTTTCTGGAACTTGTTTTTATTACAAACACTGGCTCACTAGTCCTTTCAGTTTGCATAACTGGCCCTTGCATCCTGTTCGTGTGGCTACATCAGACAGTATCTCGTCATTGTACCATATCCCAAAGCTTTGTTGCCCTTTACTTCAGGGCTTTTCCTTTTGAGTAAGATCCTGAGAGTGGGAATTTCTTAAATTCATAGTGTTGCCACTTGTAGCTGTGTGTAATACCTCCACTGTGAATCAGCTGCTTTGCTTTAACCAGCCTGTTAATGCTTTCAGGGCTAGGATGGCTTTTACTGTCTCTTCAGCACCCGTGGTCCCACATCCCAACAGGAAAGCTTTGGAAGATGAAGATCAGCAACTCAGAAACTTTATTTCACTTGTATTCACTTTATTCCACATAATTCTTTGCATGAAGTGGTTGGGGGGGGGGGGAATCAACAAACCATCAACCAAAAAGAGCAGCATCAACTTTCTAACCTCCTTTTGTTCTTCCTCCATAAGAGGATGGGAATTTATAACATGAAAAATCTCTTGTCCATCTGTGCTAGAAGCTGCAGCAGCACAATTGTCTTAGTGTTAGAAGTGCCAGGAGAGTTTTATATTTCACTGGGTCTGCAGTCAGCATAAATATTTCAGACCTTTTTCTGTTATGAACTGCATAAATTGAGCATAAGATAAATACATTCTTTTTATGTGTGATAAAATGCTTGTGTGTGATAAAAATCCTTTTTTTTTTTTTCAAAGCTGGTGGCTCTTCTTAGGTTACTGAACTTTTCTTCCAGAAATTAATAGGCTTAGATTCAGCATTTCACAAAGCAGTGTAAAGAACTTTTACTTTCCAGTAATTAATATCCTGCTATTGGGGGCTGCAGTTCATGTATTGCAGCACCAAATATTATAATATTACGCTGGGAAAAAGTTCAGCTGACTGTGTTCCTTTGCAGGGGGTGGGAGAGGAAGAAATGCTAAATAATACAAGCCTTTGAAACATGAATCCACACACTCAGTCATGACTAAACCTATTCAACCACTCAGGTGACTTTTCCAGGACTGCTCTAGGCTCTGGTGTTGTGTTGTCGCGTGACTTGTTTTCTTTCTGAACTAACTAAATTTGCCTCTTTCTCTTCAAGGAACAGTTTCAGCTGCAAAGCGCACGGGGATCCCAGCACCCCGGGAAATATCCTCATCCGTATCCAGAGAGAGAGCCGTGTTGCGTGGTCAAGCCAATACTAGGAAAACCCAACCCAGCCCCACCTCTTCTGGTACACCGACTCCTACCAAGCACGTGCGCCCCGCTAGCAAGTCCAAGCAAGAGAATGAAACTGGTGACAAGGCTGTTCTGGAATCTCAGGTTAAAGAGCTCCTGGCGGAAGCAAAGACAAAAGATTCTGAAATTACCAAACTCCGTTGTGAATTGAAGAAATGCAAAGAGAAAGGGTCACTTAACGCCGAAGGAATGGGTGCTTCCAACCAAAATTTAGAAACCATATCCCCTGTTGACATAGATCCATTAATACGGACCCTTCAGGAAAAAAACAGGACTTTTCAAAAAGAGCTTGCTAGCCTGGGAGAAGAAAATCGTGTTTTGAAAGAGAAATTGCTTTATCTAGAGAACTCCCCTCTCTCAGACACAACAACAAGCAGTGGAGGTGACAGCAGCCTCCCAACCCCAACTACCCAAGAATCCAGTTTTGGAAGCCCATCAAAACCAGTGTCGAGAGGTGAAGGGGGTGAGCACAGGCAGCACGTGAATGGGGGCGCGCTGCGCAATTCCGGTTCTTCCAGCAGCGATGTAACTAAAGCTTCCTTGTCACCAGATGCATCTGATTTTGAACACATAGCAGATGTGCCTTCCAGGCCAACATCCTCCAACAGCAACCACTTCAAAGGTTCTAAATGCTCCACTACAGGAAGTTCTCCAAACAATATTAGTGATCTTTCTGTTGCCTCTCTTACGGAGAGGATACAAAAAATGGAGGAGAATCACCACAGCACAGCAGAAGAATTACAAGCCACTTTGCAGGAGCTGTCAGATCAACAGCAAATGGTGCAGGAGCTGACAACAGAAAATGAGAAGCTAGTGGAAGAGAAAGCTCTCCTGGAGACCTCCTTTCGTCAGCATAGAGATAGAGCAGAACAGCTGAGCCAAGAAAATGAGAAGCTAATGACTCTCCTCCAAGAGAGATCCAAGAATGAAGAAAGCAGAGCTCAGGAGGGGAAGGTCCTTGAACTAGAACAGAAATGTGCAGAAGTTCTTGAAAAAGCACAGTTTGAAAGAGAGAAGTTGCTCAACATTCAGCAACAGTTAACCAGCAGCCTACGAAGCTTGGAAAGGGAACATCAAGATGCCCAGCAGGTGATTAAAAGCCTTAGAGAAGAAAATGAGAAGCTGCTTAAACTTCTAGAAGTGGAACAGCAGAGCAACAGCACGGTGACAAAAACTCTGGAGGACTGTAAAATTGCCTTAGAAGGTCTGAAAATTGAGAATGGCTCACTCAAAACTCAGCTAGAGAGTGAGAAACAAAAGGCTGCAGAAATCAATGTGATGGGATGTACAACTGACAACCCCGAGGTGCAAGAGATGCTCAAAGTAGCCCGTGCAGAAAAGGATCAGTTAGAAGCATCTTGCACTGAGCTTAAACAAGAGCTGCTAAAGGCGAACAGTGAGCTGAAGCACATCCAGGGGCTGCTATCTAAGGTAAAGCAGTAACAGCTGTAAAATATAGTGGTTGCTTATCTGTCCTTCCATAAATAGGTAATTGTTTGTCTTTAGATTGTTGTTGAGCCTTTGGTTATAGTTTTCCAGGATTTAAATTGCATGGAAGCTGGGGTCGTATGATGCAGTTGCTGCTGCTTTATGTCTCTTTTCCCAGGAATAACTGTTGGCATGGCTGTGTTAATAAAGTCAAAACTCATTTCCCGTAATATCCTCTACAGAAGTTACTATTTCAGTAAATAGAATTGTGTTCATCAAAACAGGAACAAAGAGCAGGTCAATAAAGAAAAAATTTGCTTTATTACGTGAACAAATATTAGTGAAAATCACTTGTGCCCTTCTCTCCATCTGGATTAGTTAGCATCTTAGCTACCATCTGGAGTACTTAGCAGCAAATATTGAATTTGGGATATTAGTTAATTAGTAGTGAGCTATAGGTGTCATAGGTCATGAGAACACAAGGATGTGAGGTGATGCTCAGAGAAGCTGGTATTTATAGCAACATGACTGATAATGCACAGTCAAGCTCCAGATGAGATTGCTTTCATGAAACTAGAATGTTTTTATAAAACTGAGTATTCTGGTTTGAGATAGATAAAGTAATGGCCAAAAAGATTCATTTCAGAGCAATTTTTCTCTGCCTCTTTTGGTACTTTGTAGCTTTGCTCCGATAACGCGTAATTCAGATACTGTTTCTGTTTTCTGGGTGATCCTGGATGCTCACAGGGGAGCTGCAATGTGAGGTGTCCTAGGACGAGTCTTAATAAAGACAAGCCAGTGATTATGTCCCACGACTGCAAAAAGAGGGACCGTTGGTGTGTGCAGCCTTTCCTGTATGGGGAAGGGATCAGTGAGAAGAAGGGTGAAATTAGCTAGTTGGAGAGGAAAAGAGCATTGCCAAAAAGCACCTCCACGATTCGAGTGATTTAGAAAATCCAGATGTCCTTTCAGCCTAAATAGGTGACCACAGCAAATGCAGTTAGTGGAGGAAACTCCCAAGTGCTTACTGGAGCTGGAGTTTATGAATGATAAATGAAAACCTGCTGAGTGCTCAGACTCTGTACCAAACTTTTATTGCTTGGTTTGGAAACCACAGATTTCCTCCTTTTTACTCTTCCTTTCCCTTGAATTGAGCTGTTTTGAATCACTGGCTATTTGTGACACCCAAACAAGACCACAGGCTTCTGTAAGGCTGCACTTCAGTCAGGCTGTGCCAGTGCTGCTCATGGAATTGGCAGCCTGCACCTTGCTCTTCCTAACTTGGTCATACTGAGGGATCTCCCCCCCCCCAAACCTGCAGGCATTGATCAGTGGACCTGAGCCAACAAACTGAAGCGCAGCAGATTCCCCCTTCAGTAATTCCAGATGTTCTATATCCAGAAATACACTGCTCTGCAGTAGCAAGCTCTGCTTTGTGTGTTTTCACAATCCACTGAAAATGCTCACGGTAAACGCAGTAAAATTGTTCGTGTGGTCAAACGGATCATTGTTTTGGCCCTAAGACAGTAATATCACTCTCATCATGTGATAAAGAGTTGGGGAGTTTTCCGGGCATATGATTCTGTTCCGTTCATTACCTGCAGAGATTGCTTTGGAATTATGGTCATCATATAGAAAGCTTAATTGCCTTTGTAGCATCTTGTTTTATTATCTTTACAACCAGGAAAGAAACGTGACGTTCACAGCTCATCTGTGTTTCCTGAAACTGTCTCATTTGCACTGAAACTCAGTTCATGTGGTGCTTAGAACACAGGTTTGATTCTCAAGTCCATGAGATGCCCAGTAAAACCTCTGAGTGATAGCTCTTAAGAACTAAAAGCAGACATGCAGCTTTCTTTCCTCCCTTCCAGGCTGAGAATGAGTGTGGTCAGCTGAAAGAGGTGTGTGACCGGCAGGCTGAGCAACTGAGCAGAACCAGCCAGAAGCTGCAGGAAAAAACATCAGAGAATGAAGCCGATATAAAAAACCTGAAAGAGACCATTTTCGAATTGGAGGACCAGGTGGAACAACATCGTGCTATAAAACTCCACAATAACCAGCTCATCAGTGACCTGGAAAGTAGGTGGAGCTGACAAAAAGCACTTAAGTGAACTTACTCAGGAGGCTCAGTTATGGCAGCAACAGGGAGAAGGAGGCCTGTCTTCGTACACGTGGCAAGGGCTTCACTTTCAAAGTATTCCAATTTTGGCCAGTCCTTTCTGTTCGTACACAAAAGTCACTCTTCTAACAGTGCTATAGAAATAACATGAGACAGCCTCCAAGCTGCGTTCTTCAGCAAAGGATGGATTGCCCATTCTAGAAACTCCAATTACTGTCTTTTTAAAGAGCTTCTAGGGAAGAGCAGTGGTCTAAAGAGCTGTAAAGTCCAGGTTGCTGTGCTATGTGGGAGGGGAGCTGCCACCTGGTGGAATGGCCAGTGTCACCTCCAGGGCTGTGTGCTCTGCTTTAATGCCTCAAAATAAGGACATATTTCAGAGATATTGGAGTAAGAGATGTACTGTTGATTCCATTCCTGATCCATTGACAGAGTGTCTTAATTTCAGTTTAGTCTGTTTAGTTGCAAAACCAAACAGACTTCTCTGTCCCCCCATGTCCAATTTTCACTCTTGCCTTTATGTGTTTGAAAATCTTTTCCCTTTGTTATTGTTCCCAGGTAAAGCAATGAAGCTGGAAGAACAAAAACAAGATACAGAGAGGCAGCTGAAGGCTCTCACTAAGCAAATGAAGGTAAGACTTGGACTCCCATCACAAAGCTAAGCTGAGCTTTCCTTCCTATCCTGGGTTTGAGAGAGGCATTGTATTTTTCTAGAACAAGTGCAGGAAATTCTTTCTACATCCTTTCATCCTCCATTCTCTTCACCCATTTCTACCTGTTTCTTTGCCTGTGAAGAGAAAATATAACATGTCCTTGGCAAATTACTTTCCCTTTTTCTACCTATGAACTTTTGCTACTTTGGAACAGCCATTCCTGCTTCATGAATCATCAGTACCAACAAACTCTTAGCAGCAACAGTGCTTCTAGTAGTATCACAAGTCTGAACGATCAATACCTATAGGAAGAACTTTGACTGTACTTTGTGTATTGGAGTAGAGAGCTTAGCCTCAGCTTCTTCTTTGGCAGTCTCGTCGGTACTGCGTAAAGATGCAAGTACTTAGTTTGACCTCTGCATCATCTTGAAATCGTGGTGAAATCCTGGTTGCTTGTGATCACTGAAAGAGAAATCAGGAACTTAAGTGCTCAGCTGAAGGAAGTGCATTTTTACAGCAAACAGTTTGGGGTTCTCATTGCTCGTTCTAGGAAGACACAGAAGAGTGGAGGCGTTTTCAAGCTGATCTGCAGACCGCAGTGGTTGTAGCCAATGATATTAAGTGTGAAGCCCAGCAAGAGCTCCGTGTGGTTAAGAGGAAGCTTCAGGAGGAGGAGGAGAAGAATGCCAGACTGCAGAAGGAGCTGGATGAAGTGAAGGGCGGCAACAGGTTGGTTACTTAAAAAGGCCAAGACTTGATCTCTGTGACTGCTAACACGCATGCAAACAGTGCTTTGTCAATAACTATTCATTGGCTTGGATGTGCACGTTGTCTGTTTTTAACTCTTCTGACAGATTTTGTTGTCTCTTATTCTAAGATGTTTCTGCTCTTTTTCTTTCTGGCAATCTAGTTCTGTCAACTAGGCCGTGAAGGTTTTAATCAGCAAATATGAAGTGATAACAATTGCCAGTATCCTCTTCTAGCTTTGTTCTCAGTATGATGTTTCACTGTGTTTTGTTGCCTTCATAACTCTGCAGCTGTATTAAGCCATCTGTGAAAAGATTGATTAGCTACATATATTCAATGGAACATCCAGAAGAGAACTATTTAATCTCAGAGGAAGTCGAGGACGGTATATGCTCAAATTAAAATGAGGACTAGCTGGACTTTGTTCTGCACGTCTAATGTGTTGAGTGATCAGTGCCAGTACTAGGATTCCTTAGCTCGCATCTCCTGTCCTTCATTTGAAGCCTTTTGTGTGATTCACTGTGTTAAATGGTTTGGACTGCAACCTGGGTTAGGATTTGGCTCAGGAGTCACTTTGTCATGCAGTGGGCTCACCTATAAATCAACTGGTGTAGTCCCAGTGCTTGGGGAGGGAGCAGTAACTGTCAGCCACTCAAAGGTACAGCCCAGCACAGGAAGCTGTGTGTGGGGGGCTGTCCTCTGTGGGAGTGTAGTGAAAACAAAAGTGACTTTTACAGTTCAACCTGGAACCAGTAGAGGTGCCTTACAATGTGCCTTTTATACCATGCGTGACCTTTTATGTACCACCTTTTATTCCAAAAATCATAATACAGCTGCAGTACTAAAGAAGAAGAGATGGAAAACAAAAGATGTATTAGGAGGAAGAACCAAAACTTCTAAAGCAAGTGCTCTGCTCTTGTTTTGTCTTGACACAAGCAGAGCCAGCAGAGCTGCAGTGATGAAAATTTGTAGTGGAGGAGCGAAGAAAGAAAAAATAAGACAAACAGTGGTACTGTTTATCAAAAAATGTGTGCCAAATTAATTTTGCTCCTCTAGGTTTTTCCCTTTAATCTCTCTCCCAGTAGATTCATGGCCAGTGGTAGAATTGGACACAGGAACACAGTGAGTCCTGTAATTTCTTTCAGGTGGAGTAACAGTTCAGCTTTGTTACACGTATTTTCTCATTGTTTTCAATTCAGGAGTTTCCACAGCAGCTCCACAGTAGATGGGAGTAAAAAGATGGGAGGGCTTTTGTGCAGAGGTGTACGGATCAGAATTTCTGGATTAAAGGAACAGAAATACTTTTCAGAAAAATAAAGGCATGTGTTTAAGCTCCAGTTTCATTATCAGAGTCCCCAGTGGATGCAAGAAAAGCTCTTACAGACTCTATTCAGATGAAATTATTACCAGACAGTGCTTAGGTTCTGGGCTCTGTTTCCTTTCCTAATTTGTTGTTAGTGAAATTTCTTGTTTAGAGTGGGTTACATATATAAGGGCAGGAGTCATATACTTGTAGTTCCCTCTGTTCTTTTAGTTTTAGATCTGAAGATGTATTTGATAATGTTTAAACTGAATAGAAGATGACCTGCTAATTTGTAAACTGGGGTGTTTCCCTTTCATGCATAAGGAACAGAGCTGCATTATCAGCTCTTTGCAAAAGAAGCCTGAGCTGCAAACGCTGCTTTTGAATTTAGAGCCCCAGAATCCATACATAGGTAGCTCCAGAAGGAGGTATTCAGACATATATAATTAAGTCAGCTTTGACATTTCTCTCTCCCTTTTTCATATACGTACAGATGTATGTCTGTCTTTGCATCTTGTTGACTATCTGTATAGCTTGCTTTGAGTATTACATTGGTTGTGGAGCCAGAAAACTGTCTGCAGTGGGCAATATTTATTCCCTTTCAAAGACAAGTGTTGAGACCAAGTTTTGCATCCAGCAATTTAAGTATAATTACTTTGACTCGCACTGTCCAGGCAGAGAGTGCAAAATTTCTGTACTGAATGGTGTGGACAAGGTAATGAAGCCATGGAAGTCACTGTCTGAACAAAGCAGGGATCTACAGCTAAGCACTGACATTTTAAAACTGGACTGGCCTATAAAACAAGTTCTTGGTGCTCTGCAGGAGCTTTGGCGACTTCAGTTCTATGCTGCCAGCTGTTTTTGCATTCCTGAGGTCCCTTGTCTTCCCCAGCACCTCAACTTCAGCAAAGGTCTGGTGACCTTATCATTGGTTTTAGTCAACTTTCACAAATGCTACTCCTCAGAATCAGCAGTAGATTCTGGTACCTGTGGTGACTTCTAATGCATGCTCAGCACCGGTGGAAGCAGTTTGTAGCATGATACCTTGACACAGTCTGTAAAATATTCCTTGTATTTGCTAATGCTGAGCAGCTGTGTGCTCAGCTGAGTATCTGACACTCCCTAGTGAAAGCTTCCTGCCTGTTTCCTAAGCTCTTGATTGGAAAATGTACCTTCTAAATAGCTTGCTATTCGAAGGATTTTGGCAATATCTCAGCCATCTCTTGATGGTCATTAGACTCCACCTCATAAATAGATCTTGAAGCCCATTTATCTCCTACGACATCCTGCCAGTTTAATGTTTGCCTGTGGCTGCCTGAGTTCCTGCCTCCAAGTTTGATTTCACCGTTACATTCTTCTAATCAGGCAAAAAGTCATTTTTGGTTCAGGAACAGCCAAAGAACTTGCAGAAAAAATCCTGATGAGGTCATCAGAGTTCTTCTGAATGAAGGTAAGAGCCTCCCAAAGGCACCTTTAACACAGATTTAATGTCTAATTCTATGACTAAGAATGGTGGGGGGAGGTTGGACCAGAATAAAATGAATGGAATAAGGAAGAGGGGAGTTATCTTGTCCCAAGTTAGTACTGATTGAAAGCTACAAATGATTAACCTGTGTTTCAGGCAGTCTTTCTATGATATTTTATATCCTAATCAATGTTATTTCTCTGCAGTAAAATGCAAAAGCTTGCAGTCCACTGTGGTGTGACTGTCCCTTGAAGGTGGTGGAAATTGAAATTATATCATCTGAGTCCATGAAGGTTTTGAAGACCAGACAGGTTAAGACCCTGAGTAACCTGGTCTGACCTCATAGCTGACCCTGCTTTGAGCAAGAAGTTAGTTTAGGTAACATCCTGAGGTCCCTTCTGACCTGGAATATCCCATGATCCTGTAGCAAGTTTCATCTTTTCCGAACACTCACCCTGGAAATAGATTCACTTTTTGTAGGTGTTTTAGGATCACATATTTTTGGGGGGGGGTGGGATAAAAAGCTGTATTGGGTTTGTAACATAAAGGAAGAAAGTTATTGCTGAAAGTACCCAAATTATGGATGGCATTTTTCGCCTACATTGCACACCCATTTCCAAGCCTTTCTAGCAATACCCTGTTTAGCAGCAGTGAAAGTTTCAAGGTCTTGCTTTGACTCTTTCCCTTCAAGTTCTCAGAATTATTTTGGCACTGTAAGATTCTGTGCCTTGAACCAAGAACATGGAGGGAAGACTCTTGGGCTGGGAGTAGTACTCAGAAAACAGAAAAATTCTATCCGTAATTAAATGAATGTTGTCTTGGAATAATAATAATAAATTAACCAAGCCTTCAAATGGAAGCCTAAAGTCAAGGTTGCGATGTATCCCACTAATTCACTTCTGTTCTTCCTCCTGAGTCTCAAATGCCACAGCATGGCAGTGTTACATGCTTTTTCTCCTGGAAATAAGCTTCTACTCTGTGTATTAAACCCTGCTGTCAGTCTGTGTGCGCTGATGTGCTGCTCATTTGTGCCCGTGTTGTGCAGCTGTCGTGTCTGTAGAGGTTGGATTAGTTCATTCTGCTCTCACTGGAAGTAAGCAAATGAGAATGTCAGAGCAGGGTCCTTCAAGTGTTGTTTGTTTGCTCTAGTTAGTGACTCTTCAGAGTTGGTTTGTGTTTGGGTTTTTGGTTTGTTTGTTTGTTTGGGTTTTTTTTTAACACTGGATGGAGATTATTCCATCCCTTTTGGTGTAAGGACCCTGAAACAGAAGCTCTGTCAGAGGTAGAGTGACTCTAGTTGCCCGCATGGGTTCATGTACTCATTTTGAATGAATAGTCCTAAACGATTAGAGGAGAGGAAAGCTGGGAATGCCACCATCCCTGTCCTTTGAAACTCGTTCCCTGGCTTTAAATACTGCATTTCTTCCAATCTGAGCAACATGATTTTTTCTTTTTTGTATTTTGTATTATTTGCACGTTGCATCCCAAAGCTGAGTGAGTGGAGTGTTAAGGCACTCCCTGGACTGCCCTAGCTTTTTTCCCCTCTACCTTTTATTAAGTGATGATGGGACAATTACCTGTAAAGTAGAGAGCTGTACCTCAGGATGGGCATTGCCTTGCTTCTTATAACTTCTGATTGTTGTTTGTATCTCCATAGGTGCCTGATCTCTGCCAGCTAACACAGCCCTGAATAGATGCACAGCCAGGCCTGTGAGACACTTCAGGACATAAGTTCAACTTGCAGCTGAAAAAGGGAAGTTTCAATTTGAGACAGCACCTCCAGTTTTTCATTGCACTGCAGACGTCAAGTGTATCGCAAAGTGTGAATGCTGCTCAGGTTCACCTCCTCCCCACGGGCAAGAGTTTCTTTGTTTCAGAAGGCTTCTCTCTTCAGATGACTCCAGGAGGTGGAAAAAGAGTTCTGAATGAGTCTAAAGCCAACTAGGCCATAAGAAGTGATCACAGAGATTTGGGAAACTGAAATAACTGAGGGCTTTTTTGGAGGGATGGGGATATTTGCCCTGAAACAGAAATTCAAGCTTGCCATTTTAAGCTTAAGCAAAAACCAAAACTGAGTGCATATGTCTAATTCCTGTGCATACATATTACGAGTTCTATAGATAGTATTGTATTCCTAAATCTGTGTCTAAACACATGTATGCACACAGATCAGTACATATACGTACACACGAACTCAAGTGCTAGGTAACTGAAATCCAGCAGGAAAACTGAATAGAAACATTTATTTAGCATCAGCTGCTTTGATGGTGGCAGATTTTTGGTGCTGTGCTGACAAGGCACTTGCCACTGGGTGGCATGGCTGCCTTGGTGTGTGTCAGGGAGCAGAGTGGTGCTCAAGGAGCATGTCCTGCTGTGATTTTTACAAAGAATGTCCCAGGTGAGGTTTGTCCTGGATGTGAGAATTTCAGATGGAGAGGTCAGATGGAAAAGAAACGAGTATGTCAAGTTCCTACTAAATATCTGCTCAGAGAGGAGACTTTCTCATGCCCTTAACTCAGGTGAAGTATATGATGATCAGGGAGAACTTGTTGGAATTCAGCTTTGCAACTGGAGACACCTGGAGAGAGCTTTACTTGGATGCTAAAGAGAAACTCAGAAGTCACATCTCTACCAGGAGACCATCAGGATTCATTCCAGGACTGGAATTTTATGTTTTGGCCGTCCTTTCCTCCTGGATGTGAAGACTTAGCAAAAGCCTGGTCTCAGAGCAGGCTGAGCTAGCAGAGAATTCTGCGGGATGTCCTGGCTTTGGCATGGCCTTCTCCTTTGTGCCGTGCCACTGGAGTGTATGCATATATACACACTTGTGTTGCCTTTCCTTTCTGTGCTGGCAGCTGTTGAATGTTGGGTTTTATGTTTAAGAAATATATACTGAAGTGCCAAATAAATGTTTAAGTGTCTGGAATTGTCTGCTGCCTGCCCTTGGCCTCTCTTCTGTTCTGTGCATCAGTAGCTGTGTGTCTCTTCTTTATGTCCCTTGGAGTTGAGGAGGATTCACGATGTTGACAGAAACTGTGTCAAAGACTAGATTGTGGAGTAATTATTGCTGAAAATGTGATTCTGTGGTCCGAGGCCACCTGTAACAAAGAGGTCACGGGAGCAGTTTCGAAATTCCACAAACACCTGAAGGCCGCTGTTGCCAAAATCTGTACATTAAGCACAGGAAGACTTGTACCTTGGTGGTGGTCTGTTGTCCACATATTCCAAACCTAGAAGACATTAGAGGAAAGCTCACTGCATCTAATTCTCTCACCAATGAATGAATGAAAGAAACTAGGCAGTGGTTTTGTGAAAAGGACTGCACATTTTAATTCCTTTGTGGCTAAAGCTAAAGCACTCTGCTTCCTCCTGGAGCTGCTCCACTGAAGCCAGCTGCACTTGCAGCATTTATCTGTGGAAACCATTCATTCTTGTTTCAAGGAAAGCATACAGCAGTGGATGACGTTTTGTTCAAATCCATCCTTTTTGTTAGCAGAATTTTCATAGCCTTCCTGGGTGACCTCAGCTATACGAAGCTGAATAATTCCTGGGCACAGGGAGTCATTTTTGATTTGAAGTTACAGCTTGTCGTTAATCTAAGTCATGTTCTCCTATACCATCCTTCTGGATTAGCTTGCTACTCTTCTGCTTCTCTGTTAAGAACCCCATACGTACACGTACGTGCATCCCCTCATTGTACAGGGATCTCTCTTTATCAATGAGAGGTACTTGCCAAGTTCCATAACTCTCCATTGCTTGTTGGCTGGCACGTGTGCAAGCAAGTAGGTCTCAGCACTGTTCCTCTTACCTTTCCTGCCAAGGTTTGCAGCATGAGAGGCCTCAGTTTTCTGATGTGATTGTCTTTAGTCTAGGAGGTTGTTTCAGGGTGCATGAGAAGCTTGTTAGAAAGACACAGATTTAAGATTACAGGAAGCATCCTGTAGCTCCAGCACTTGAATCCTCATAATTACTCTGTATGCCAGAATACTGGCATTTGGTTTCTCAGTGGACTTTTCTGTGGCACTGCACAGGAGCTGGTCTAGTTACTCTAACTTTATTTAACAAGTTTGCATCCTTTTGCAATCAAAGGCTAGGCTGAGAAGAATAGTCTGTGAGGTTTGAGCTGTTCTCAGAGTTAAATCCTAATCAGTGAAGGGGCAGCTGCCCAGATCATACCTCTGGCTTTCTTTATTCTCAAGATTTACTATGGTAATTCTCCACAAACCTTGTGCTTGCCCTTGTTACCTGGATAACTAGACAGAACTCTTGCATAGTGGCTTATTTAAATCTTGACAGTGAAATTGCATTGGGTGGCAACTCCATACTTCACTAGAAGCAGACCCCTTTAGCTTTTATGGCTTTGTGTAACTAAAGTGCAGATGCTGTCACCTGTTTGTGCTTTATGAAGTCACCACAGAAGAAAAAATGGAAGGCAGAATTTAAAGTTAGACAGCAAAACACTGGCTCCCTCAGGGCTCAGTGAATCTTATCCAATCTGTCCTTCCTCCTTATCGGATTAAAGGGAGAATGGAACTGAAATGGGTTTTTCTTTAATCATCTGCCTCTGCAGACTCCCTTGGCACAGAAGGAGCTTGAATGAATTAGCAGAGAAATAGCCAATGTCTGCCTAAAGACAGCACCTCCTTAAGCTCTGCCAATAATAGAAACATGAGTCACTCTGACTCTTTTATTCATTGACAACCTTTAGCCCCTTGCATTTTGTAGACTGTGATGCTGAAAGGGAGAGAAAAAGGCTCTGACTTCCATTTTTAGCTTAACAGAAGTTGTTCAACCTCATAGGCGCTTTCTGGATGGAGTCCCCCAGCCTTCTTTATGAAATGATCTCTGGTTATATGTTCATGCAGATCTTGGTGCCTACTGTACTTAAATGTAGGGAGAAGTGGCGATACCTCAGAACCTGTAGATGAGCACGTAGTTCTTAAGTGGCTGGAAGGTGAGGAAAGTAATGCATAAATACTCTCTTTTTACATGACTGGGCTTTATCTAATTGCAGCTTTCCTAAACTAAAGCTAGGTAACTGCACTTGATGTCTCTTTGAGAGCTACCAGGTAAGTACAGTGTCAGTGCTAAGCAACGTCAACCAGACCTGTAAAATGCATGACTAGAAGCAACAATTACATGGTATGATTCCATTTGCTGTTATCAGAGCTGTGGACTTTCCTGTACTAACTTGTGTAAGCTCAGCACCTAATCTTGACTTCAAAATGTCTTTTCAATAGAGTAACTTAATCCTTCCTGTTAAAATATGAGCCTTATTTTTGAGTTTGTCTATCTTCATTCCAGCCATTGAACTGTGGTATTCTTGTGTCTGCTAGGATGAAGCACTTCACAGTTTTATTCCCCATCTAACTACTTATGGATTGTGGTTGAGGGTTTACTTGTTCAGCAGATATCCGTGTTGATAAGCTGTAAGACTTGAGTTTCTAAAGCTTTTCATTCCAAAGTATATTTTCTGGGGGTTTTTTTATGGCTCTTATCTGAACCCTGTCCAATTTCTTACTTTATTTTCAATTATGGTGTTTTAACTGGTAACAATTACTCCAGCAGTGGTCACGCCAATTGAAACCATAGAGTATAAAGTGACATCTTTCTCTTTGGTTACTTTCCTCATTATACACTGAGGAGCACAGTAGCCCCTTGGCCCCTGTGCTGTTTTGAAAGCCCATCTTCAGGTAACTATCAATGACTACTCATAACTCTCATCAAACTGCTTTTTTTCCATGATAATCCTTCATCCTGTGTGAGGATGGGCAATGAGGATGACAGGGTTAACAATGCAGGAAAGTTTCTTAGACTCAATGATTTAATGTTTGTCAGGCACTCTGAGAAAAGAACATGAACATATTAATGAGTGATCCACGTTCTGGATGCGCATCGTTGGACTTGCCTTACTGCATATAAAGACCTTTAATCTCTGCTTGCACTTCCTGTTGCCCCTGACTTTGATCTGGTTTCTGCTTTGCAGGCTGACAGCTGAAGAGGTAGAATCTCTAGAGGCAGATACAACCAACCGCTGGCAAGGGGTCTGCATTAGCAGAGCGTCTCCCACACCCTCAGAATCTGCAGCCACTGTGAAGTCACTGATAAAATCATTTGACTTAGGATGCTCAGGTATTCAAACATTTTATTTTGTAATTAAAAAAAAAAATCCAGCAGCAAGAAGGTAATTTTTGCCATTTTGTGCTGTTTTGTGTTTTTAAATGGATATTTTATGTCAGTGCTTGGTACAAAAATGCTGTCTGTGGAATGTCACTACACCAGTGTATCCCTGTTCTGAAAACAGTGAGCTGTTTGGGTTTGAAATGCCAATGTTTCCGTGGCTTTTTTTTCTTGCAGGTAGCACTGGACAAAACATCACAGTTCACAAGGTCCCCAGGAGCCCTCTAAGTGGAATTCCAGTGAGGACAGCCCCAGCAGCTGCTGTTTCCCCCATGCAGGTTCAAGGAGCACTTTCCATCCTTGTAGTTTTAAAATGGGCAGATGCAGTGTTAGCTACAGCATGACGCAGCTTCAGCCGTGCCAGCGTGCATATGTTGACAGGGGGAAGGGGAAACTCATCTGTTTGTTTGCTGTGAAACATCAAATGCTGTAGTACTAACAAAAAGGATCAAAGTGAATTTGCCTTTGACTTCAGCTTAGCAGTCTCAGTGGACGGATGTGAACTCTTTGGAACACAGTTCTGAACTTTAATTGCTGTTGACTGGAAAATGGGTTTCAGTTATTGGGAGTGAGTTACAAGAAGCCTCAAACTAGGCTTAGGTAGTAAGAATGTAGTTGGATTTGTGACACTAGATTGTGTTTGGCAAGAGAAAAAATGATGTGTATAGAAATGTGAGAGAGTTCAGGAACCAATATGTTACCAGCTCAAGATGTTACCCCTTTCTCCTTTTATTTTTCCTCAACATTTTATCTAGCTCTATGTACCTTGTAAAAGGTTTCTCTATCCCCCCACCTGCTTTGTGGTCATGAAATAGCAGCAGCATCTCTTCTTTCTACTTGCCTATTAAAGCGTGTTGGCTAGTATTTTTTTTAATTATCTTTTCTACATTTATTTCATAGAGACATTCTGTTTATAATAATGCCAAGCCAGCTAGCAAGGGCATTGCCAGGCACACAGACCTTTCAGACCTTCCTCTTGCAGGTAAGTTGCAGTAAACAGACCAATGGTGCCTGTTTTTGCTATCAAAAGCTTGTCTGTTAACCTTTGGCCTCTGCCTGGGCCTTTGTTCTTCTCGAATGGTCAAAGGAAACATGGAAAAAGTGTCTTCAGTCTTTGTTTTAGACAGCTTATTAATTTTGTTGTGTTTGCATTCCCATCTTGATCATAGCCTTAGAACGCTAAAAAATAGCTGATTTATTATAGTTTGCCAACATAAACTTGCCTTCTTTATTCCAAAGTATCCATGGCACCTCTCTAATCCATGTTGTGGAACTGGAGAGGATTGGATTTTGTTCAACATGTATATATCTGGAATAAGTCCAGAGCACTGTCTCTTGAGGGTTTGTTTCTAAACTGAACTTCATTTGAAATACATCAAACATTTCAGATACCAATATGACTGTTCTAGGAGCAGTCATATTTGGGCTCGAAATAGTTTGTTTTGAGAGCTCTCAAGAGATACGTTTGTTTTTATTTCACACTTTGCTTTTGTTCTCTTGTCATTTAATATTCTTTTCTACCACTGTTTGTTTCCCATTTTCTCTAGGGCCCTTTATTTTGATTATCTAGTCCTGAATGTAGTTGTTGCATTGAAATCAAAGCTAGTAACAACATATCATTGAATTTTTAAGGGCTGATGAAGTATTATATTCCTGTAGTGAAACTGCAGGGAGGGACAAAAAAAAATTAGTCACAATTTCTTCATTGGTCGATTGCCTTTTCTGCAATAGTTTGCTAGTACAGGAGAGAAACTAGAACTTGTCTTCATTTTTAGACCTTCAGATAATCTGCTAAAATTCCCCTTCCATCATTCAAAGATGAATAGATACTGGATCTGAACAGCAAAACAGGTCATAGGGTAGATGACAGCATAAACAACTAACATCTTGTCTATGCTCCTGGCTTCTCCTGCAGGAGTAAATGCTAAGCAACTAGAAGTTACCAGTGGAACAGGCAGAGTTCACTTATTTGTATCGGGTGGTTTCCAGAAACTGTCTTGCATGAGAGTTTACAATCATCCTAACCAGAACATATGACCTTTTTAATGACCAGTTTACTGTAGAGTGAAGTAGTCTGTCAATTGTGTAATATAATGCCAGTCCTTAATAATAATCATCACACTTCAGGCCATAGATAATTACTGTTATTACCCATAGATTATTGTTCTCTGAAAATCTGTTGAAATCAATTGGCTGTTGTATGGTAAAAATATATAGTTGCTTATCTAACAAGTTCCTGTATTTACAGCTTCTCTTTGTACCTGGGTTTAATTTAGTTCCAATAATCCATAGCAAAGGCTTACTCACTATAAATTGTAATAGCTCTGGTTCCAATCTAAATAATCCTAGAAGGCAGTTGGTCCAAGCCCTGTGCAAACAACACTGAATTAAAAAAATATCCCCAAGGAAATTCAGAGCGAAGTAGACTCCATAATAATAATCTTCTGGCTGATTCCATCTGACCAGTATCACAGCAGGGTTCTGTGATGTCCTTAATATGACCCAAAAGTTACATCGTTGGAGAGGAGAATGGATTACCTTGCAGAGAGAGATGATCTTTGGCTATGATCTTTTCATTTAGAATTAGAGGTTTGTTGGTTCCTTTCTGGAGTTTCTAGCAGACAGAAATGTAACTCATACAAATGAGACTCCTAAGTTCAAAACTGGATATTGTTAACTTGAACCACTTCAGGCACTACAGTATAATTCCAGCTGGTAACCACAGAGTCCCTTTAAATAGTGCAAATAGATTTTTTCCTAACTTATGTTGCTTATTTTTCTTAAGATTATTATCCTGGTTCTCTTTCCAAATAACTCTTAATATTCCCTTGCCTTCTCCCTCTCTTCTTTCCAGCTAGATTCTTCCAGTAGCCTCTATACCAATCTGGGATCCTCCCTTCCTTCTTTTTTCTGCACTGTGCATGAATGCATCCTAACTTGTTGGGTGTAGCACTTCCTAATTAGACCATGCCATTAGCCAGTCCAATTATGCTAATGATAATTTAACAGTGCCTTTTTTTTTCTGCCATGCATATGAACTAGCAAGAGACCTGCATTCCCCTTCCTGATGTTCAGAGTTTGTTTATTGATAGGCCTTTTGCAGTAGATCTGTTTCTCTAAGCATAACATTCTTAAGTTTAAAACTGTACCAAGAATCATTCACTTGATTGCCTGTCTCATTGGTGTGGCTGTTAAAATTTGGGGCCGTTCCTCATAAATCCAGTGTGATGAGGAGCTAGAAGACTCATACATGTTTGGAATATAATGTGGAAAACCAAGAAAAAAGACTTCTTTGAAAGGATGCCGTGTACCATTCCTTGTTTTTTACTGACACGGTGCACACAAAGCAGGGGCAGGCGAGTGGAAGGATGACCCTGACTGAGCAAGGTGTGTGCAGTTCAATGCAGCAAAGCTCTGCCAACAGCTAAGCTACTGGGAAGGAAACAAGTCTCCTGGGACTGGTTTCTGTCTTTCCATCTGGACTTCTTAATAGACAGGAACTTAGCAGCCCGTTACGCTGTGGAAATGCCTATAGCTCTCAGCAGCTGCATGTGCTGATGTAGTCTTACAAAATTGAGGAGCCAAAGCAAGGGCAGCTGCACGCCTGTTGGGAGGATGTGTTTATCATCTACTAACTGCTGATACACACCCCCCAGTTACTGCTGAAAAGAAATCTAGGGCTGATTCAGTGATACTGGCCTTTGCTGAAGCTGAGAAAAGAAGGAATTCATACCTCTAGGTGCTAGGGTATTAATTGATAATTAACATAGGGAGGTAACTGAAAAGGAGGAGAAGTTGTGTAATAAATATAAAAAAAATACATAATGTGTTTAGTAAAAGTATAGATCCATCTGCTCTAAGTATGGTGAGGCTTCCCAAAGTTCTGTCAGGTAGGATGCCAAGCATCATGCGATAAGTGCCTGTTACTGCCGCCTTGAGCTGGGCTATATTCCTGAGACAAATGCTTTCTCATTACAAGTCTGCTAATGGCAGAAAAGAAATTCTTGTACTAGGGCTGGTTAGTCATCTGGTGAAGATATCTGGCGATCAGCTTTTGAACCTTCAAGACTGTAGATTTTGGTATTTCCCCTCATTCACCTGAGGCCCCTACCCCCCAGCAGGAGTATCAATCACAGGAAACCAGGCAGTCTGTACTGTTGAAATCATCAAAGCCCTGCCTTGTTATGATCACCTCTAATCTGCTCAAGGTTTCCTAGCCCCATGTGTGTTTAATGAACAAATGAGTACATTTGTTTAGAATCAAAACAACAGACTACATTTTGTGTGCTGGGTGGCAGGACAGTGATTAATCAAGTTCCTCAAAGTGCAAACTGACAGGTTTTGGTTTTTTTTTTTTAATTCCCACAGACCTTCTGAAGGGGAGAAATGAAGAGCTGAAACCAGACCATTACCTTCGTAAAAGCCCCTCCCTGGAATCCCTGAGCAAACCCCCTATGGCCTTCAGCAGCAGAATGCTTACCTCTACCCCCAGCAGCTTGAAACCCCAAAGCAAACTCAGGTACCTTCTCAGTTTCCTGGGAGAAACAGCACACTGGAAAGACTGATGGCATTACGTGGCACCAAGACCCTTGTCTCCAGTAGAAACTCTGCTGCCTAGTCTGTCCAGTTCAGAATTACCAGGCTGTGTCAGATCCAGATATCAATATTCACTAGATGGTAATAATCACAATTGTCTGTGAGATGAACAATCACAACAAAATGAGGCTAATGAGCTTTCAGGAGCCACTAGAATTGCATGGTGTGTACAAGTGGTCAGCCCTCATTATTTTGCCTTACCTTTGCATGTTATGGTGAGTTAAAAACTGAGAGCTTTGCGGTCTAAGAGAAAGCTTTCTCTTCTGTCTTGAGAAAGGATACTTATTTTCCTGCTGCTGCATTTATTGCTGCATCTGGGGAAGAACAACCCCAGGTATCAGTATAGGCTGGGGGCTGATCTGTTGGAAAGCAGCTCTGGGGAAAAAGACCTAAGGGTCCTGGTGGACAAGAGGATGGCCATGAGCCAACAATGCGCCCTCGCGGCCAAGAAGGCCAATGGCATCCTGGGGTGCATTAAGAAGAGTGTGGTCAGCAGGTCGAGGGAGGTTCTCCTCCCCCTCTACTCTGCCCTCTTGAGGCCCCACCTGAAATACTGTGTCCAGTTCTGGGCACCCCAGTTCAGGAAAGACACTGAGCTACTGGAGAGAGTCCAGTGCAGGGCCACCAAGATTATTAAGGGAATGGAGCATCTCCCTATGAGGAGAGGCTGAGAGAGCTGGGTCTCTTTAGCCCGGAGAAGAGGAGGCTGAGAGGGGGATCTCATTAATGTCTATAAATTTATAAAGGACGAGTGTAGGGAGGATGGAGCCAGACTCTTCTCGGTGTCATCCAATGTTAGGACAAGGGGCAATGGGAGTAAGTTGGAAAATAAGAGGTTTATCCTAAACATAAGAAGAAAAACTTTTTTACAGTAAGGGTGACAGAGCAGTGGACCAGGCTGCCCAGGGGGGTCGTGGAGTCTCCTTCTCTGGAAGCGTTCAAAACCCACCTGGACACCTTCCTGTGTGACTTATTATAGGTGACCCTGCTCTGGCAGAGGGGTTGGACTAGATGATCTTTCTTGGTCCCTTCCAACCCCTAACAATCTATGAATCTATGAATTTTCCTCTGATCTTCACCACTATTTGCAACAGTAGAAGCTGTAGGGTGGAGACAATGTGGGTGTTTTGATTGTTGGCCTTTAACTGTCCTCAAGGCCTTGACTGCAAAACAGCTTCCAGATTTTTCATTTTATTCAAGAGCTTGCTCTGCAGCAGCTCAAGGGGATGTGAATTTGCTGTTACAGATTCTTTAGACAGCTTCCTTCCATTCTACCCCCTAACCCTAGTTTTCAACAGCAAATATAAAATGCAAGCTCTGAAAGCTGTTCAGGTCAGGTTTACGTTTAGGTTCTGCGCTGCCGTTCTGCTTTGTTATACAGATGTTATTTACACACTGGTGAAAAAATAAGAGATTTCAGGTATATTTATCTTCTCCCTTATGCTGCCCTGATTAGTGTGGAGAGAAAGGACCCACTGGCAGCCCTGGCTCGGGAGTATGGTGGTTCAAAGAGGAATGCTTTGTTGAAATGGTGTCAAAAGAAGACTGAAGGTTACCAGGTAAGGCAATACCTTTCTCTGGAGTGTGCAGTGAACAATGTCACTTCAAATGAATATGTGTATTTCAGTTGTCTTATTTTTGCATGTTTATTTCTGCTGGGTGTTTTCCATCCTCTTCCTTCAGATTTCTTTAACACTGCGGTCCCCAATATTACATTGACATAAACTGGTGTAGAAAACACAAAATATTTACTGCATCAAAGGTCACTGATGGTGAGAAACAGAGCGTATATGTTCAGTTTGGCATTCAGTTTTGAAATTACATTCTAATATTTTTTCCTGTAGGCTTCCGTGGGCGATGTGTTATTGAGAGAGGTTTTTGTATTGGTGATTTCTGTAAAGAGAAAGAAATATTTCTTTGTGTGGCCTCAACCAAACAAAGCTTGCAGCTTGGGCTGCACTCTTTCTAATCTGCTGCAGTTTAACAGGATTTTACAGAGCAAGTTTTGACTGCTTGACAGTTTCTTATTTGTTTGCAGAGTGATTTTCACTGTTAAAAAGGCAAAATGATTTGTCCTTTTGTTTCTGTTTTTATGGCCATTGCTATGCTTATCAAGCTCTGGCTTGTGTTTGTATGTGCCTGAGTTAGGCCTTTGGGTCTGTCTGTAGCTGAGCAGTAGAAGGCAATTACAGCCCACAGTTCATCCTGTGATATATGCTGGGTGTGCAGAGTAGTCTTGGTTTGCTATAGTGTTGAGATTTTTCTTTCATAAGAATAATATTGTTTGTTACTCGGAGCAGAAGACAAAAGCAGTCATCACCACATGATATACACCGTGGAGCAAGTCTTTAATAAAAGCCAAGTCCATCTTTTAAAGTAAATAATTTATTCTTTTTTTTCCTCCCCAACCATCTCTTTATGAAGCACTAGCTTCAGGGTGCAGGAGTTGGGAAGAAAAGACAGTAGCTTTCTCTTGAAGTAAACTGATCTATAAATGTTTGAGTCGGTTCTTAGCACTGACTTATTCATCTGCCTTGCACCAGTTTCACAGAGGGACACGTATCAAATAAAGTTCTTGCCTTCAGACATACCTTAGAAAGAATACAGCCAGGGTTAGTGTTTAGCCTCCAGTTCTGTGATACTCCCTGAAGGCTACAGTGATGCCCCCTGAAATTGTTTGCTCGGTGCCGTGTTGATTTTGTATTTCATCTACTAAAATTCTCCTGGTCTTGGGTTTGAGGGTGTGAGGGGAACGTTCCTGTCCAGTCCTCAGAAAATGATTCAAGAAATACTTTTCCAGGTCTTGCTTCAGTTAAGCCACCAAACCAATCTCATGAGTAATGCTTCCTCCTGACAGTGATGCCCTTTTTGGTTTCAAATGGCACTTAGGGTGAACTTCCTTCACTTCTCTTAAAACAGCCCAACTCTGATGTGCTCACTGTTAGAAGCATTCACTGAGAACAGTCAGTCTGTAGTTTTCTTTCTCTGATTACACCCAAGTTGGACTGAATATATTGTATTTGCAAAGCCACATAATCATTTCTAAAAGCAGAGGCCAGGCCTGATTCTCCAGGTACCAGACTGGCACCGAGACCAGTATTCCCTCTGTGATAGAATAGCAAGGGAGTTCTGTTTTTCTGTGCTGAACCCAAGCAGTGGAGCTAACTGTGGATCAGATAGCAGGCCACCCAGGAGGTTATGCAAGGCAATCCAGGGCTATTTGTTTTTAGTATTAGTCTCTGGAGGAAAGTAAGTCCATGCTTCAGAGGACAGTTGAAGTCTTTGCTGAGGGAGTGTTGTTGCTACGTGACTGTCCAGATGATGTTTAAGAAAAAGCCTTGTGGTTTTGGTTCCTGCTCTAATGAGGCTCTTGTTCTGTTAGTGGCTGTCCTCTCATTCCTCTTTCTAAAGCAGGAGCTTTCAGGAGTTTTTGCGAGCAAGCAGGTAAAGCACTGACAAACACTGCGTAATCCAGGGGAAATTCAGACTGTGATGGGCCTTTTTACACAAAGTGTAAGGTCTGGGGGCAGAAATTAAAGTCAGATGAACCAGAGAACAAACACAATATTGATTTATGGTGAGAGTGTTGCCTCTCTATCTTCACCGCTTCATTTAGAGGCATTATCTCTTGGACATTCTTCCTCAGATTCTCATTCCCATTGCACTTTCTGGTACATTCACTAACTCTCCTTGAACTTGCTTTTCCCAGACCCTTATATTCTCATGATAAGGCTGATAAAAGCTCCCTGTGGAGCTCAATATCATTCTTGAATACAAAGAACTGGAGTGGAGTAAAGGACGTCATCCTCCTTCCTGCCTTAGCCACTGCAGTGGTGGGAATGAGGTAATGAACTCCACTGAGCAGAACCCCGATGGCGAGCACGACTTCTTTTCCACAGATAATACCCCTTTCTGTGAGGCATCGTCTGTGCAAATCCCAGTCTAATCTGACACGTTCTCTCTAACGTGAAGCCCAGCACCACAGATAACTGGATGCAAACTGTTTTCATCTCTGACACGGTGGGATGAGTTAACAAACCACTTGCTGCTTGGCTGCCTAACTTCTTTTTTTTTCAGTGGCAAGATGTGCCACCTTTGAAGTCTAGTAATGGTTTCTGATGTGTGCTGGGGAGGAAGAGGGAGATTCTTTTCTGTTTAAATTAGGAAGATAACAAATTCCATTAAATGTATGAAGTATGAGCAAAAGGGATTAGAGTAATTGATACGCTCAGTAGCAGCTACTACTGATGTCCCAGATTCCCTGAGGAAAGCTGGATTAGTGACCTAGGAAGTTACCTGGGGATAGGACCTGGGGACCAGCACGCGAGGCTCTGCTTTCTAAATGCTTTAATCCATACAAGGCTTATACTATAGATAGAAATTTACATCCTGCTCCTGGCATATATCCTTGCATTGAGTAGAGTGGGAACATTCCTTGGCTTTGAACTTCAGTGTGTTCCCCAGGAGGCAATCTCATAAAACAAGAGAGGGACCCTGGGGGGAGTTGAGAAGAGCACAACACAAATTAGTAGTGGCCTGGAGTGTTTTGTTTGTTTTTTAAAAAAAGAAATTGCATGAGCTTACAGTAACTGGGGGGGAACATGAAAGCATCTGTGTTTCTCTAGTCTGCTATGTCATTTCTAAGATCCCTGTTTAAACAGTGATTTGATATCAAACAGATATGAACACTAAGGAGAGAGAGCAATTACTTTGACCATGAAAACAGAATCACTAGAATGAAAATAAAGTGGAAGTTCAGCTTAATGACTGGGAGAAAAGTATATGAAAGTGGGATTGCATAAACTGTGGCATTACTGACCATATGGTTTCAGTTGTCATATTTCAATGCCTAGATAAATGTAATGTGGCATTTTGGCCATCGATTTTGGTAAACTATGCAGGGGAAGTGCTAAAAAAGTCTGAGCAGTAAAAAGAACCGTAGTGAAATAAGGCTTTGAGCTCAGTGGCTTTGTGCAAAATTTCCTTGAGGAAAATCTCCAGCTTATAAATAAAACCAACCTTAATTTAATGTGTCATTTCCTATAAGATCTGTGCAGTGGCATCTCTTTTGCCAGATGTACATAGACTGTTCCTTCTGCCTCTCTGAATTTGTTGACATCATGGTGTATAATGTACAACAGTGAGATTACCGGACTTGAGAGCTGCTTTTGTGGCTCTGGAACTCGATTACCACAAGTACTTTAAACCACAAAACCTGCTCAGAGTAAGTTATTTATGTTAAAACAGCTTTTTTGCTGTTGTTTTGTGGCATTTTTTTCCTTCGTCTATTTAAAAAGATGATGCATCAGAGCTGCAGTGTGAAGCAGAAATCGGGTGCCTTTTCTCTAATAGGCTTTGTTCCTATGAGTTCCAACTCCTGGAAGTTGCTGAGAGTCATTCTTGTTGCATTATCACCTCCCATAATCATATCATTAGTGACTGTGGTGTTATTTAAGTGCCCTGGTTCTGTTTGCTCTCTGTGGAGACCATTTGTCAAGGGGCCAAACCTCTCTAGATTACTCTATTACTATCCACAGATGCATTGTGAACATCAAGAGGCACTTAACCCACGATCATTAGAACTAAGGGTTATTGTTTCTGCCACACCTACCCTTTCCAGAGAAGGGAGGGCATTGCTGCCATGTTAATGAATATGGTCCACTTAACTCTTTTAATGGGTTTTTTTTTTCCAGCCGCTACCCATCCACCCTATGGCACAGAGGAAAAGAGCATCTGAGACTGACTCTTTCTCCAGCACACAGTCATGGTTATTCTTTTCATAGAGTCATAGAATGTTAGGGGTTGGAAGGGACCTCTAGAGATCATTGAGTCCAACTCCCCTGCCAAAGCAGGGTCACCTTAGGGCTGTTTGGTTTAACAGGACCCATTTGGGATCCACTTGTTGAAGAACCACCGTCTCTTAAAGGGATCTGTGTGGTTGTCTTAAGCAGAGGAATGAGAAATAGGAGGAGACAAGGAGTGTTCTAAAACTGACAAGGGGGAAATGGCAGCTCTGCCTCTGAAGATTTTTGTACTTGATATATTCCAGACGTGTGCATTCAAGCCATTGCACTGTATCCTCTCCCTGACTCTGGCAGTGTCAGTGCAGCAGCTTGTGGATAAGGACCGTGGGGGCATCTTCAGGAGAAGAGGCAGGGCTGCTGTCAGCACTGACACCAATATCAGGCGTCTGACAAGTCAGTATTTGGTTACATTGCTATTTGTGGGACCAGCCTCAGATCTGATTTCATAGCATCTGGAAGAATCTCAACAGCACGGAGAAACTACTAACCCAAGTAATCTTTGTGTAGCTTTCAGGTCATACAAGTAATTCCTGGGGAAAAAGAATTCCTTTTAATTATTCTGCATAAAATACACTAGCAACTGTGAGCAAAGCTGGAAGACAATAATTTATTTGTTTCCATGACTTATTCAGAGGTATTTGACTTTGCAGTATGTCCCAGGAACACTGTATAGTTTTAGAAAGTACACTTTAGGAGTATGTAGGGTAATACTCTCTGACATTGTATTGT
This sequence comes from Todiramphus chloris collaris, assembly GCA_025345505.1. Classification (NCBI taxonomy): domain Eukaryota; kingdom Metazoa; phylum Chordata; class Aves; order Coraciiformes; family Alcedinidae; genus Todiramphus; species Todiramphus chloris. Next base: position 2,797,456 of record JANVCC010000196.1, read on the forward strand.
TGTAGTCTAAACTAGCAAAATACAAACATCTGTATGCCCAGCTGTTCTGAACATTGGCCTCAAAAGTTGTGAATTGTTTCTTGAAGCTTCTTTTTCTTAAAACACAGATAATTTTAGGGCTCTGATGAAATATCCAGATGGACACTGTACAGTCTGCATAGTTTCCAGAAATACAGATAGGCACTAAGAGGAGTCTATATACTTCAACTTTTGTCTTTAGTCAAAAAGAAGAAAAAACCCTACCCTGAAGTATTCCTGCTGTTATGGTTATTCCAGCCTTGAGAGAAATTGGAAGCAAATTACTTCCAAACATAACCTCAGAGTCATCAGTTATAATTCTGAATGCTTTTACTACTAGAAGCATGAAGCTGGTACTTGTTACAGCACCGGTGCAGTACTGTACTTTCACACAGTACTGTGTAGAAGCTGGTGTCTCTGCAGAGTGCTGTTTGCTTCTTGTAGCAAGGATGCAAAAGCTTAGGGAGGAGTTGAAAGGCTGTTGCAGTATTTGCTGTTTGTCAAGTGATTATAGCAAGAGCTGGGTTGACTAGTGGCTTGGCAGTGGGTATAGTATAAAGCTTTAGACCCTTTTGTGTTCAGTTGAAACTCAGACTAATACTGGCTTTTTGTTTATGATTCTGTGGCTTTCTTTTTCTCACAGAAATTTAAATTCCTTTTCTTTTTTTTTTACAGAAGGCACTGTTTCCCCCGTATCCTCTTTGTTCTCAAGCCCTTTTTCATTATCTTATCCCCTGCTTTTTCTCATATTTTTTCGCCTTGTTTGCTGGCTGGATGAGGTCCACCACAGATAAAGTGTGGCCCAAAGGTGTACAAATGCAGATAGGCTGATGAGGACATAATGTATTTTCTTTGGTGAAGTGGTTGTGGGTCCAGTGCATTCTCAGCAGGGAGGTGGACTCCCTGTGCTGCGAGGACAGCCAGCCAGGATGGCTGGTTTTCGACTGCTGATGCATCAAGCAGGTGTATTTCTGGGGCTGCACGTTGTGGGGACCTGTTTTATAGGAGATCCAAAAGCTCCTTCGCTGCCAGTTGCACATTAACGTGTCCGCCGTGTTTGATGGTTTCTTCCTTATTCTGGAAACTAAGGGTTATATTTAGAAACAAGAAGTCTGTTATTTCTGTGTACGTCATTAGTGTGGGTAGTTGACATATTTCTACTTAAGCAACTACTTTCTCAATCTTTTTAAAGTCTTGACTAAGGACTTTGACACTGCAGTTATGCACTGTGTTGGACCACAGAGAGTGAACAGAGACTGGGCTGGAAATGCTACCTCAGGGCTGGTGCTCAGGCTGGCAGTTCTAGTAAAGAATCAAGGAGTTGAATGTGACAAAACCCAGCATCAATCCCCTCAACCTCTGAACCTGGGCAGAATGTAATTCCTGGGACTTGGATTGTGAAAGCATCAGTCAAACTCTTCCTTTGACAGCAATAATAGTGGAGTTTAGTTTTTAAGCCTTGAGAATCCCAGAACAGCTGTGCACTGTTCTGAAGAAATGCAGGGAAGAGCTCCGTTGTTCCTTAATCTCCAGATGTGCACTGGGGTGTGGGAGTGATTCTCTTACCCTTTTTCTAAACTACTTTTTGTGGTTGTGTGAACAAGGAGCATAAAGCTATTTCAGTGTTTCCAGGTTGTGTCAGTCTCTCACTCGTTTATCAACATGAACCAGGTTTGTATCTAAATATGTAACTAGTCATGAGTACTCAGTGAGCAGTGGCATTCCATCATTCAGCAGTAACAGCCAGAAGTGGACGTACAGGTTTTCTGGCCACCTTTCCAAGTGGGGTCTTTCTACTAATGAGGATAGGAGGTAAATCCCATCTGCTGTTCCACACAGTCAATGTGCTGTCTGGAAAGACTGGATTCCCACAGTGCTGTGATCTTGTGTGCTGAAGATCAACAGCAAGACAAGTAACTCCCAGTTTGAGTGATGTGGATGAAGAAAAGCACGGATCAAAACCTCTCCAGATTTAAATGGCAGTTGTCCATTCATTCATGTCAGAATCTCTCCCTTCTGGGGAGAGCAGGGAGGATTTCCCTTCTGCTCCAGCAGCTTGTGTGTGAGATGAGAGGCGGATGGCCAGGGACTGCTGAGCAAGCAGGAAAAAGCTGTCTCTGTCTTAATATTTACCAATCTATTAATGCAACAACATTCTTCTCTGGTGAACAATGACACTCACCCTGGAGTAGCATACGCTGGCATATTCCTTCTGTTATGAGAGGAGGGAGCACATGCTTACCAAGAGCTCTGTGTCCACAGTACTTGTTTGACATTTAGAAGTAGGATATACGTGCAGTGGGTTTTTCCCAGGAAGTTGTTAGTATGCTCTGTGAGTTTCTGAGAAATGAGTGAAATTTCTATTTCCCCGTGTTTCTCTGATTTTTGCCAAAGAGGAGGACGTTGACTTCAGAGAGACTTTTTCTGCCTGTGCAGAAGTTGAAGGGAGTCTTGGTAATAGCACTTGAGATAGGAGAGATTATCCTGTGACCAAGTAAGTTGATAGTAAGTAAAGTAAGTAAAAGTTGATAGTAAGTTGTTTAGGAATTTTGCTGCCAAGTCTGCTTTGGACCATCTTTGTGACCTTGGCAATCTTGCATAGTACCATTGCCTTGATTTCCCTAGCTATTAAAACATAGATCCTTCATATCATATCATATATCAAGTGGAGGGTGATGAGTTTCAGTAATACTTGGAAAGATGCTCTGATGAAAAGGTCAATCTTGAGTGTCTTTAATGAAAATACAGGCTTAAAATTTCAAGATAATCCCCAGTTTTTTGTTTGGTTCCCTCCCCTCCAAGAATAAACGTTTTCTTTTTCTAAATAAAAACACTTATAGCTGAATATGTACATGCAGTTTCTGTGTATGTCCCAGCTGGAGCCAGGGCTGGGTCTGGAAGATAAATGTAGCAGCCAAATCATGGCACGTTGGGGAAAAATCAAGTTGCTTACCAGTGTGTGAGCCTCCTTCACAGCGATGCCAACGCATCAACGTGCTTCTCCAGTGCAGCCAAATAACTTGAGCCAAGCTCTACCTTTTTTCACATAAGGGGCTTTATCCTGTAAACAAATACAAGTCTCTTGATTGGAGGGACAGAATAAACGCCCATGCAGCGCTCTCATGCGTAACTTTCTGTCCTGCTGGGTAATTTTAAAAATAGCATTTACATTCTACCCATCCCAAAGTCCAAGACGCTTTCCTGGTGTTGCCTGGATGCAGTGACAATCACTGAAAACACTGAATTGATTGGTCACCAGCTGGAACAGCTCCAAACTGTGAGTTTAACTGGGAAAGAGCCGAGCCCTGCTGCCTGTTCCAGGAGTATCCTTTGCTGCTGAGACCTTTCCCCACCTTGTTTCTCCCTTTACCATGAGCCTGCTGGGCTCTGCAGCCTACCTCTCTGCCCAGGAATGCCATGCCATGGCTAGGCTCTGAACTCTCAGTGCAGATCCTTAGACACAGCGATGGGAGCTGTGGCAGCCTGGTCATTAGCAATTCTGCACCAGGGCTGCAGGAAGTAGCTGTGCTGCTGCCTTGGACACAGAGGGGAGGGAGTTCCTCCCCCCTTCTCCTTCCCCAGAGCATCTGTGTGGTCTTGGAGCCCTGCTGCTGCATCTTCACTCCTGCAGCCTTGGGAATGAAGGAACACAGCCCAGTTTGTTTCCTCTGCGAGGCACTGGGCAGCGGTGTCACACGAGCTGGTGAGGAAACCGATGGAAGTGGTGGTTGTGCAGCGAAGCTGGGAGCTGGCATTCAGCGGGCGAGCGTAGCAAGTATCACTTATACTGCAGAGCAGGGAAGGGAGGCACAGCAAAAATAAGAACTCAACAATATCTGATGGGATTATTACAATGAGGAGAACTTGTTCATTCCTGGTTGTGCTGTGTAATCCACCTCTGGCTCTCCAGTTATAACTAACGCTTCTTTTGCCCACTCACAGAATGTGGCAGTGGTATAAATTACAGAAGTACCAGTCACACTTGAGAGATCTATCTTTTGTCACCATTACCTCAGCTCTGAAATGGCCCAGAAAATTGCTTCTGCTTATACCAGCTCTCATTTGGTCCTGGATGTTTGTGTAATAAAAAGCCAGCTCCCCGTGAGCTCAGTATTACACATTCTGTCTCTCATTCAAGTGGAAGCTGGTGTGCAAAGTGATAAATTAAGATCCAAAATGAGGAATATGTACAAAACCCTGCTACTTTACAAGCCTTCAGTGAGACCTTTGAAGTAGATGGCTTTCAGTAATGAGATTGTTGTCGTGGGGTAATCTTGCATTTAAAACAACTCATATTTTGTGCCAAGAAAGGTTTGGATGCGTGCCCTGTGCATTATGTGCAGTATGCCAGCAACTACTCTCAACCCTTGTTCAGCAGATCTGTCTTTATTTTAAAAAGTCAGTCTTTATATATAAAAATGCAAATAACACCTATAAAATGTGAACAAAGTTTAGTGAAACGTTTGCTGGTCCACACAGTGCTAGGAGCAATAGATCTGGTCAGCCCGAATGGACACTGTTGGGCTTAGTAGGGAGGTTACTCATAGTTAGTGATTATTTCAGTGTCATAGTAACTGGTTTTCACCTTGCAAGCAGAGGAAATGGGAGAGCACGTAATTACTTTGTCACGCATTACCTTAAATAGCTCCCATTTGGTACTGCTTTCATTTTTATTCTTACCAGAACTTCAACTATAGCAGCACCGCATCCTTTTGGTCATCAAAACACCAGAGCTATGCTGCCTTGCAGGGGTCGTGGACATCCTCAGGACCTCATAAGGAAAGAGCTGAGCTTGAAGAGCGCACAGATCATTTTAGAATGGCTCTAATTTACTCTAATAATGTCTCTGAGACAGCTTCTGTCAGATGAGCTTGTTTTGAGCACATAACTTTAGAGAGCATCATGCGCCTTATTCTTGCCAGTCTCACTCAACTAGGAAAGGTGATGAAGACATTGCCTGACACACACCTCTTGATATCTTTTCCTGTCTCTGGCTTTTGAGAGACTAGAATACTTGGGAACTGAGAAATCTTTGTGTAGGATGCATGACAATGTTTGTTAAATTTCCTCTTCTTAAATGGCCCTGCTCCATGTGAGTACTGTGGTCAACTGACGTTTGATGCTTTTGCAAAAGAAAAATAAAAATACAGTCATAAGCTCTCTTTCTAATGTCTGGCCTGGGCTAAGAAGGCTCATTGATCCCCACTTACGGAAGCAAATGATAAACAGTAAACTCAAGGCAACACCTCTGGCAGCAGTGGAGCAAGGAGCAAACAGAACCTAGGGATGTGATGGGAAATGGGGTTTCTTTATGAAAAGGAACGTAGTAAATGGGATAACCTTTACAGAGCTGGCACCAGTTCCTTATCATTTCCCTGTGCTGCAATTACATGATTTAACAGCATTCTCACATAGCATTTTGTGTTACTGGAGCTATGTTTCATACGTGTGTAAGCAGCAGAAAGACACATGACTTGCTGACGTGGCTGGTAGGAGCCTTAGAAATGAGGATAATGGGGATAAAAGCACAAAGTTTCGAAGAAAGGTTAAAACAATTCTTATGGAGACTGTGGCTGCCTGAACCATTTGAACTGGGGATATTACTACAGCCCAGGGGATAGAAGGTCATTTGGCTCCCTTCCCAATCTTTGTTAGCCACTTAATCTCTGCACAATAGACAGTATTGCTGTTCCACAAGTTATTCTGCATTTATTTGGGGTTTTTTTTTTAATTCAAGAGGCGTTACTTTATTGTGTATTCCAGTTAAGTGGAAGAGATCTGTGAGAGAATTCAGAAGGGTTCCTGGTAGTATGTGATATGCAAATCAGGTTAGACTTGCAGCCACCCATTGAAAATAGCTGTGTGCAATTGTGCAGGTCATCCGAGTGCACCCTGCAATTACAGAAGAATCCAAGCACTCTTTAATTTTAGGTATTCATGTCTTTCTTCCGTGTTAACTGGACCTGACCACACTTGTCATTCACCACCCATGTTTCCAGTAGATTGCCCAGATGTTTCATATCTTTGCTGGAGCGTTTCAGACGAACTGGAGTGTTTGCGCAGAAGGTTAGGTCATGCCAAAAGGAGCCCTTCTTCCCTTCTGTTGCTACTTAGTAAGTATTTAGAACTTGCCTATCTCGAGTTCAAAGCTTCTGTGCTTCCTTTGATAGAATGTCCTTGGCTGAAGCCCGGCACCATGTGCCCAGCCAGTTAGGATGTAATAAATCCAAATCAGATTTGCAGTTTTGTGCAGCTGTTGTTAAGGATGGGTGGGTGTAGGTAGCCTTTGGTTGCCTTTCAAGCTACCTTGGTCAGATTTTACATTAGAAATGTCAGAGTTCAGAACTGCAGAGATGTGGCTCATGAAAAGGAAGTTCCTGTTCAGACATCTGTGTCTAAATATAACCTCACAAAAACACTGAGCTGTAAGGATTTTGGTCTGTGGAGGAGATGTGGGTCTCTGGTTAGTGATAAGCAAGGACAGATCGCAGAAAGCTGAGCCAGTTAAAGGGGAGCTGCTATTAAAAATAAGGCAATTCCCTTTGATTTATTCAGTATATTTATTTTAACTAGGTTTGTCTTCATTATTTAAGTTGATATTCTATATGGGCTGAACCTCAATAATTAGCCCCTTTGGTGTGTTCCTGGTGTGCCATTCTGTACCAGTGACTCCCGAGAGGTAGGAGGGTAGCAGGGTTTCTTCCACAGAGTTCCAGGCTGGCTTCAAGCTGATTCATGTCTATAATTTCTAATTCTGGGTATTATAGAAAGTTGTGACTCAGAGAACCATTGCTGTGGGCACAGTAACTTCTGTGTAATGGGAATATCTTCCGTCAGTATTTTAACGTCCTCGGGCTGCAGTGAAGAGCATATGATGTCATTGTTGCTTTTTACTGAAGACTTGGAGTCAAAGGTCTAGTGGCATCTAATGGTGCGGTGGTTTCTTCCTCAGATAAGCAAGAAATTGTTTTCAGTGAGAACAGATCACACAGCTTTCCCTGCTTGTCTTTACCGTGGCTCTCACAGTGCCCTGGTACCTGCAAGCCAAGGTCCCATTCCTGGCGTGGGGGGCTGAGGTTAGTGTCTTGCAGGTGGATAATGTCTTTTAGACTTGGTCTGCCACTGATATCATAGATAATGCATTTGCTCTCTAAATAACATTGCCTGGATTTGTTTGTTTGTTTAATGCTAGATACTTCAATATAGAGATGAACCATACTGGGTACTTTGGTATTTCTAGATAACTGCACTCCCTGGTCTGCTTCCAGATCCCAGTCTCTTCATATTCTCAATGCACAGTAGTTCACTCCTGGGCTTTCATTTGAAGTGAGTGAACTGTTTTCAGTGAGAAGAAGCCCAGGAACTACACTGGAAATGGTGTAGTCTGGACACCTCTGTGCTCTCCACACTCTACCACTGTCTCAGGAAACTTTGTACCAGTAACCCCGAGAGCTGCAGGCCTAAGGTACTCAGCAGACCTGGAGCCATGGGCCCGGGGTTAATCTCTGGGGCAGGTGTCTTCAGCCACGTGGACCCACCGCTGCCCGCTACAGACAGACACTGGGGTTCTAGTGACCTTGGGATGTGCTCTGACCATAAGATGCAAATTTCTTACCCTGCCTAGTGAACCTTAGAGCTCCGTTTGATCTGCAGTCCCAGTTCCTTCTTCACGTTTCCCCTCACGCTCGTTCTGTGCCCACTCTGATGGTGCATCTTCCTCCTGCTAAAGGCTGCCATCCCATGTAGGTTAACTTTGAGGTCTCTTGTGAGAAGCCACATGCAGTTTTTCAGAGCTTGGGGTGGGAGTTTTCTGGGAGACAGAGAAACCCCCCAGCTCCCCATCCTGCAGTTTGGAAGTGTACATTAACAACCAGCATGTACACAAATAGCTCCCACGTAGTCATGGGCTGCGTGCTGAGGGACAGAGAGGTGTGGCAGAAAAACTGAGACAGGTTCCACTGCCAAAATAACCAAGAGAAGCAAATAGTTTCCAAGGTGTTCGTTCCCTAAATTGTTTTCCTTTTTTTTTTTTAATCCCTTTTTTTTTTTCCTGGCTTCAGCAGAGCCAGAGATCTTCTGAGAAATCCAACTGCTTCTATTTTGACTTTATTCCTCTTGCTGTGTTGTACTACAAGAAAAGCTGCAGTGCAGCAAAACACAGAAGAGCCCTTTTTATTTACCACGTCCTTATATCCCAAATCAAAAAGCAGTTAACACAGAATCCAGGATGAAATGTCAGAGAAGGGTTTGTGCAATGTATGAAACGGAAATACATTTGTTTAGAGGCAAAAAACACAGTTCACTGACTCTTGTTGGATGTGAAAATGGCAACTAAGTGGTTTTGAGTGTCTCGGTGTTTGTTGTTACACTGCAAACTAAACAGTTGAGCTGAACCTTCCAACATTCGTTTTGGGTTTGCAGTTAGGACAAAAATTCAGATTTGAGTTCTGTTAATCCTGACATACCACTCTGCAGTAGATTTCATCTGTGGTTTAAATCCTGTCAGCAGAGCCCCATCCTTGAGCTTCTGCTTGTTTGTGAGACTTGGATCCAAGAGTTACTGCAGATGACTGACTGGACAGTTCTTTTGGGGACGTGAGGATTTTTGGACCTGGTTCTGGTTTTACTGTAGGCGTTAGCGCTTATCTCTAGATACTGTTAGATGGGAGGAGGAGAAACATTTTAGGTATAATTAGAACTGCAAAGATGAGTAAAATTATCAAACTGATGCTGGGCTGATGAAATGCTGTAGGAAGGAACACTTTCTTATCTCCCATGTCTCTCATAATAGCATCATGAAAACGATGATAGGATCGACTGTTGCCATACGAACACAACTGGTCTTTTTGTCTGGTTCTGTTGCTTAACTGAGGCTTTGTTTGTTCCTGTTTCCATGGCCTTTGGCAGGGCAGGGGAAGACAACCTCCCTTTTCCATTTCTACGATACAATATAAAATGAGAATATTGGCATTTGCCAGTAGTCTGTGAGCTGATAAAATAGATTGGCCTGAGTAAAACCCTTCTGTAATTTGGCAGCCAGTCCTCTCCCGCTAGCTGCAAATTGATAAGTAGTGAGTAACTTGTTTGTCTAAAACATCAAGAAAGCAGAGTAACCCAGCTTCAGCCCGTTCCATAACACAGAGCTGGACTTCCGTGGTGTGACTTTATGGATTAGGCAAAGCCAAGACAGCTTTCAGAGCAAAGTATGTTTTTTCTTGTGGTCGCTACATCGCTTTTCTTTTATCTCCATTGACAGATGTCAGTAGAGCAAAATACACCGTGGTGGCTGGGGCAGTGTGGTAATGTCTGCGGCTGCTGGGCTTTTTCAGCCCATTAGATTTGCAGATTTATTACAGCCAGAGTATTTTAACCTGAAATATTCTGCACTGCTTCAATTTGAGTCATGTTTGGTTATGGATGTTTATTACCAATCTGAAATCCTGCGTGACTGGAGAAGGTCCAGGTTGGGCAAACCATCAGCGAGGCACCGTAAGTGAAGAGCATGTGCTAAAATACTTCCTGTCAGGGTTTTAGTGCGCCTGCATTAACATTGTATGAGGGATGCAATAAAAGCTTTGTCTTTTGGGGAATCTTGAAAAAAAAAAAAAAAAAAAACTGGAAAGCAGCTAAATAAAGAAAATGAAGTGGCGGGGAGTCTGGGTTGGAGTTGGGCACACGGGGAGATGTGGCTGGCGAGAAGGGTTTGAGGGTAGCCCCACACCTGCCGCAGGGTGCGGGACGGTGCAGAACCAGCATCTCCTGGAGCCCTCTGTGCTCCGGCAGCTGTTCCTTTCCCAAGCAATATCACTTAGTTCACTGTTTTGTTTTTAGCTGGTATTTGGAACTGCAGCTGCTGCTGTAGCAGCGAAACTCAGCCATGAGAATTCCTTAGTGTGCTGGTATGGCCAGGCAGTGCAAACAAGAGCACTGGAAAGGTCGCCGTGTTCACAGGACCAGATCTGGACCACAAGCATATGTTTAGCTGCAGCTGTGCCTTGCAAGAGAGCCTTGTGAAGAACCCCGGCTGCACTCTGAACCCCCTCTAATCTCTGTATTTTAAGGGAGTTCTTCACAGATGGGCTGATTGTAAAACACTGGGTTTTGTTTCCATAATGACTCAAATCCACCCGTTGAACGCGGCACCTTCTGGACTTGGTTTGTCCTGAGTAAGAAAACTGGGTTTCCTCTGTGCACCTGAGTGCACCCTTGTGATAAGTTATGTGACTAGTGAAGAAGAATCCCGTTGTCTAGCAGCAAGGGGAAGACAAAAGGGTTTTGGCCATTTAAACCCCCAACCGTATTAGATTCTTTCTTTCAAAATGTTTCCTTTTTGCTGCCCTCCTGTTGGAACTGGCAGTGATGGGAGTGTCGCTACAACCAAGTCAGAGATTTTTCTAGCTCATCTCTGGGGTTTCAGTTGGGTGTTTATTAATATATCCATGGCCCCTGAAACGTTGCTGCCTCGAGCAAACTCAGCCTTGTTGTCACCTTAGGAATTGTGTGAGGAGAAGATTTAAAGGCTTCTGTTTCATAAGAATCTTGTTTTGTACTTGTTGCTGGTGATGCAGCCGCACTCTTTTTGTCAGCGAGTATGGCAGTGGGAGAGTGAGCGTCAGGAAACAGCTGTTCTCAACTCCTTAGGGCTCATTTTGTGAATTGGGTTAGACGGTTACATTCTATATCTCTCACTTCCCCTTCTTTATCTGCCTTTTGTTAAGTGCTCTGTGATGTACAGATGAAAGGTGCTGCAGTGATAAAGAGCTGAAGAATGCAGACTTGCATTCCTGCAAGTGACAGCAAACAGGGCACCATCTGCCCATTTGGCCGCTGCCAATTAACATACAATTAAGCACATTCTTTACTTAGAAGACTGTGTTAGTATTTGATCTCACTTTTGGCTGAATCAAGTCACAATTGTTAATTGCACGCTCTCATTAAAGCACCTGTCTGCTGTGTAGTAGTGGAAGGGGTAGCAGTGGCCAAATACGGTGATGACATCGCTTCCCTGGTCCCTGCTTCACATCCTGAGACAAGGAAGGATGGAATCAATTACTGACCACCACTTTAAAACATCAGTGACTCCTGTTGCAGGCGCTGGAAAAATCCTATTTCTGCCGTTCTGTAATTGAAAGGGACAAGATAAAGCCCTTCCTTTTGCCAGCACAGGAAAATTCCAGCTGCAGCCTGTATTGCACATGTTTTTTTCTTTCTCACCTTATATAAAGCATTGCAGAGAGTCTCCCTGTTTGGGGCCTGGTATAAAAAACAAATATTTAACTCCTTCCTAATCCCTTATCCAGGACTTGAGCCTTACCATCCCACTTGGTAGCTTTCTATGTGACATCAAAAAGGGAGAATGGAAAATGAAAAACTGTGTTCCTTTAATACTCTGAGGTTTTGTTTCATGTTTGCGTAAAAAATACTGTTTGGAGCTTTTTTGTCATGTTTTTTTTTTCAGGAATAGTTTGTGTTTTCTCTTACAGAATATTGATATTACCAACTTCAGCAGCAGCTGGAGTGATGGGCTGGCCTTCTGTGCTCTCCTGCACACCTATTTGCCTGCACATATTCCTTACCAGGAGCTCAACAGCCAGGATAAGGTGAGTTGTTTTGTACCTACTCCTACACCATTTGCAGAATTCAGGGTGGTCGTGGACGTGACATGATGGGTATGTGTTGGAGACACAGTGTTGCAAGATCTTGATAGTAGATAGGAGCAATAGTGACAGGCAGCTGTCAGCTGAGAACTGGGAGCAAACAGACTGGGAGAAAAGGGGAAGGAAACCAGCAGTGAACTCCCAGAGAGAAATGCAGGGACTGCTGAATAAAGAGTTGGTGACAAGTCATCTGCATCCAGGGAGTGCTGAAGGATAAAGATGAAACAGCATCCCTTTGGAAAGGCTAAAGCATTTCTGGAGTCCCGAGTTAACAGCGCACAGTAAGAGTGCTGGGTCAGTAGGCAGACAGATCACTCTGAGCTGCTTGGCCAGCACTGTATCCAAAAGTCAGGCCGTGGCAGCACATTCCAGATTTGTTATTAAGACCCTCACAAAGGGGAGGAGCCTGGCTTTGCTGGATTCCCTTCAGACAGCTAGTATCTGTTACAGTAAGAATTATACTACATGCAGGAATGCCCTATATTAGCTGACACTTCTTCAGAAACCTTTCACTCCTAATTAAGACAGAGCCTTAGTGGGTGTTTTTGCCCAGTTAGAATCAGTTTCACAGGAATGTGTTTGTCAAAACCAGAGGGCTGTAGCTTGGGCAAAAGTAAATGAGCTATTCAAAGACAAAGAACTTGTTTGTGAGAATACCTCACTAATACAAAAAAGTGTCTGTGTGAAAGTATTGAACTTACTGGGTTTCAGTTTGCAAACAAACCTTGCTCAGTTAAACTTAGTGATTAACCAGATGCAAGGTAGGGGTCCAGAATCGTACTTCGATGATAATCCTGTTGAACATTTGTTTTTATTTTTACAGAAGAGAAATCTGCTGTTAGCATTTCAAGCTGCTGAAAGTGTAGGCATCAAACCCAGCCTGGTGAGTAACCAGTAGATCATTCCCATGGACTTGTATACTGTATGTGGCCTTAGGGAGCTCTGGATCAGAAGCTGTAGTCGTGTTCGATGGCCACAGCTGCTCAGAGGACCCGGTGCTGTTTGCAGTGGTGATGCTGGGCTAAGTTGTGCCAATGTGTCTGTCCTGTGCAGGAGCTCAGTGAGATGATGTACACGGACCGGCCGGACTGGCAGAGCGTGATGCAGTACGTCGCCCAGATTTACAAGTACTTTGAGACCTGAGATGCAGAGCAAGAGATGGACAGAAATGGGGAAGAGAACAAAGAATGCTACAGATGCACTCGATCACTTTAAAAATCCTCTTGCTCCTCTTCCACAACCAACCTAAGCTCTTACTTTGAAAGCAAGCTCTTCCACAACTTTGATTACGTCTGCAACCGCAACCAAATAAATACCTATTGTCCATCTATACAAACCAAATTCAGCTGTCTTTTTATTCCCACATGGAAATTGCAAAGCGTTTTTGAACACGTGTGGGATATTTCTGAAGAGGATCCCTTGTGCTGGACAATTTTTGCCTCAAACAAGACTCCACGAACAGGAGACCTGCCACAAAATGAAGTTCTGAATTGACGTGGACTATGCTGGCACTCAAGGGAGGCTGGGAGATTCATATTAACACAAAAGCTCACAAAAATGCTGCTCTTGCCAAAATGTACTTAACTCGTCCCAAATACATGTTGTTTTCTTACCTCCATGTATTTTATAAGACGTCGTGACAGATGCACACACGTGTGTAGAACCTGAACCCGAGTTATTCTCACACACTGACCCAATAAATACACGACTTTGCTTGTCATAGCTTAACCAGCAGGATACCAGCAGGATCACTTGCAGCTCAAACCATGCTCTGTTCTGTCACCAGTTAGCAGAAGAGCTCTCAAATATCCTGTTAGATGCTGGCACTCCATTTCAGATCACATAGAAGTAATCTCTTTGAGGAAAAAATAGGTTTATTACTGCAAATTCATTACTTGATTACTATGGGAAGCCAGAGCTTGGTTTCTCAGCTGACTGTGCAGGCACAGTTATCACAGGAATGTTGCACATGGAGTTTACTAGCTTTAGTTTGCAAGGTGTCAGTAATCCTGTGGTGAGTCTCTGAGCAATATAGTGACATCTCTTTGTGGATTGAGTGGAGTAACTACTTCTGTATTGATCCTGTATGATCAGCTCGGGTAGGTAATTGTAACTGGGACAGCCTGTGCCCTGTCCAATAAAATGTAGTCCACAGGGCACTGTTACATCCTTGGAAGTGATGCTACCTTGTAAAGGACCACAGTAATATACTAGTACCAACAAAAGCTGCAACTTCACAAGTTACAAAGAATGTACCTGGAACCCTTCTCTGTGTTGTGTAAAATCTCTAAGGCACCAGAGAAGAGCTTTCAGCTCAGTAACACTGTTAGTAAAATGTCTGAAAGATACTGTTTAATTTCTATTATACCATTTCTCCTATTTCATCTCATGAAGTTAAACCTTCTGTTTGTCTCCAAGGGTAGCAGGATCAACCAGGCTGCTTGGTTTGTTCTAGGAGCAGGTCTTGGAGAGCATGCTTTGTACAGGACCTCGTAGAAGGCTGCCTGGCTGCTTTAGATGATGCCGGTAGAAGAAAGTCGTAGTTTAGTTAGCGTGTTTCACCCTGTGACCAGACTGGATGCTTTGTGTGTGGTAACAGGGAGCTAGGGATTGTTTCTCTCTCACGAAAAAAATAGTGTGTGCTCGCTGCTTTTAACTCTGGAAAGAGGGCTCATGAAATACGAAGAAGTGATTTCACAGAAGAAACTTGTTTTCAGGTACTCTAGGGCTTTGCAGGTGGCTGATCTCAGTCTCTGGCTTCCCCACAGTGCTTTGTTGTTTGTTAGATTATTAGGTTTTTTTAATTAGTAAATGACCCATTTCAGACTTTGGTTTTCTCCCAGCAAAATGCTGCATTAAGGGCCAGATGACAGTGGCCAAGGTCAGTGAGCGTACTGAACAAGAAAGGCAGTTGGCAGTGCTTGCCTCTTTCACAGGACAAGAAAAGCATCGCTTGCTCTTCGTTTTAGTCTGACATTTATTCAAATCCATCGCCCCCAGGAAAGTCTGATTCCAATCTTTTGAGAGCCTGTGTGATCAAAAAGGACAGTGGCACGCACTCCCGGTGCCCTCGCGCTCTTCGTATCATCCTATACTGTGAGAAAACCACTGCAAGTGCTGGCTGGAGTTAGTTCTTTGCCAGAGAGTGCTTTCTAGATGGAATTAACTCGCCAGTGTTTTTCAGCATACATTCTGCCACCCCTGGGGAACGGAGGATGAGTTGCTCTAACTGCTCTCGGATATAAATCTCATAAGATGGAAGAGAAAAAGAGCTGCTCAGCAGAGTTCATTCTGGAAGGCGGTCACGCCGCAGAGCTCCGTTGCCTTGCGGATGCAGCAGGCTCTTTTCCCTGGAGGTATCCTTGGAAGGGATCCCACTTCTCTCCAACGGGCTGTAGTTCAAAGCATAGTGAAGTCAACACAGAAAATTCCATATTCCTCAGTGGGCTTTGGATCGGGCACTTGCAGGGATGAGAAAAACTGTTTTAATTCCCAGCGTCTGGTAAACATTTCCAAGTCGGAGGGCTCCACTTGTTCTAAAAAAGAAAGATAAACTTAACCCTCTGCTCACTGGCCGTGTGTGTCCCCTGTGCCTGTCAGAAGCGCGCTAACTGTGCGTGTTACCTGCTGGCAGTGTCACTTGCTTCAAGCGCTGTTGTGACACTTACTCATTTATTCTGATGTCTCTCCAAGGCTTACTCTAACCTTACAAACCATTCTGTTTGCTCTAGCAGTTTTGTTGTTTTTGTTTTTTTTTTTTTTTTTTTTATTTTCACAAAGCAATGTTTCTCTCTTCTCTTTGCAGTCTGTTCTGCCATGCTCCCCGGAGCATGGACCAGACGCTAATTCTACCCAATTCTAATGGTATGTTCTTCACATTCTTTTACTTGTGTAGGAATTGGAACACGGAGCTGTCTGTCAGTAGGGAGGAAGATCTTCAGTTTCACCATTTGCTCAGTTACTTTTCAGTCCTCAAACCTGCAAAACATCCCATTTTGAAATGCTGAGACTGAGATGCTCTCCCAGATTACTTTTTGAGATTAAGAATATTGCTTATTTGTTCATTTAACTGTTACAGTACTGTGGGGGTTTTTTTTCCCTTCCTTTTGAACCTTGCACAGCTACATTTCCAGACCTGGATTTGCAGATACTACTGTTGTTTTTTTCATGCTGCCTTAAAATTTGAATATGAATTGAAATTTGTCCCACACGAGATGCTACAGACCAGCCTGATTTTCAGAAAATCTAGAGGCCCTTGTTAGGACATCTCCAATTTGAACTGCAAAGTTCAAGTTCTAAAGAGTTTGTTAATTAAGTTAAGCCAGAGGGAATGGGGATAGTCTCAGAATTTCTGAGAATCCTCTGAAATTTTCCTAGAATGGAACATGAGATAACATGACATGGATGTATCAGTAACAGCTTGCCTAAACTGCCAAAATCCTTTCTGACTTTGTCTCTTAAGAGTAATGACTCCTTCCCTGATGTAAGCAGAAATCTCTTGACCATGTCACCATACGCTCCCTAGTTACGCAGTCAGTCCTGAGCACATCTGCACATGTTTGTGTACTTGGGTAGGCTGTCAGACTGCCAGAAACCCAACGGCTGATTTTTGGATGAGCACGTGAGAAGAATGGGTAGGATGGGGATCTCGGAGAAGTTCCATGGAGGGATCTCACATCGTGTGACTGTTGTACTGTAGCTGGTAGAGAGGAAAGGAGATTGGAGTGTGAAAAGTACACAAACCGACCCAGAATTTCTGGTGAGTCACGGAAGGTGCAAATTGGTTCATGTCTTGGGAAGGTACAGAGACGTTGAGAAGCAAGCCCAGAGTCAGCTCTCTATGAATGTTTTCTGGGAAGGCTGATGAGCTGGTTCTGAAGGTATGCGGTGAAACCGAGTGGAGTGAAAGTCCAGCGTGTGAGGAGAGGGGCGTGTGCGGGACAGATGTACCTGGGCCTTTGTGGACAGCAAAGGACATCAGCCTGAGAGTCCTTACTGGCTGTCATCTTGGGTGACGTTTCTCCCTGGAGTGCAGCCTGGGGTGGATCTGAGAAGATGAGGAGGGAAGAGAGCACAGAGCCTGCTGCCTTTGCCAGGTTCCCCTTCCTGTGCCTGTGACAGTCACGGAAACGCGAAGGGGACAAAGATTTCCCGGGGCTTCCTGTGCTGTGGCAAGGTGGCTGTGCTAAGCAGAGTGATTTTTGACTTGTGTGCTTTCTCCAGCTTCCTCTCAGCGAGATGCGTTCTCTTTGAGTTTTGGCAGGTTTTCTTTTTGTCATTTGAAGTTGTTTTTAACAGGTTTTCTCTGTGATTTCTCTTGGTTTGTACGTGTAAGTTCTGTGCCGATTTTCTGTCCAAACCAAGTGCGTGCATGCTGGCAGAGTGATTGGTTCTTCCCTTCTTGGTTCCTGACCTGAAACTTCAAAATCTACCTTTTGGCTTCGCTGACTTTCCCCCTTCCTTGGCAATGAAAAGATGAGGTTGGCTCATTGCTTTGTTCGTACCTCCCTCACCTTTCCGTGCGTACGGCACCGGGGCTACCGGCAGAAGCTGTCTGCAGAGCTGTGCCTTCTGTATCTGATAAAAGGGACGAGATGATGCATTTTCCTGTCAGAGGAGGGCTTTTGCCTAAAAAGACTCAGGGCACTGAGCATTAAGACATATTTAAACCCAGCAATAATTTCTACTATGCTAGACCATACTGGTTTTTACCAACTCCAGTGCCATTTAGACTTGCTCACCAGTATGGTGTAGAATCAAGCTTATAGCTGAACTGCAATTAACATTTTTCTCAGCTGATGGTCTCTACATTTTTGACTTGTGTGTGCCAAGTTCTACTGGGCAGGGCTGGACACAGTGTTTTGATGGACTGTTGGTCCAGGCTTGAGTTTGTCGTCTGGGATAATCACCTCTAACTGTCGAGTACTTTTAGCTTTCCCTGTTGGGTACAGATGTTACACCATAATCTAATTTATACAAAGAGCACATTAGAATGTACATAGTAGGCATTGCCAGATTTGGACATGCTAATATTTAAAGATTAACATTATTAAAATGTACGAAGCAAAAATCTGTGTAATATTTCTAATAAATCTTTTTCCGTTTCTGATGTTTGCTGTAGTGTTTCAAATGTTCACATACAAAACAGATTCGTCTGCTGGGAAGCAGGACTCCCAAGAGAGGTTTCTAAAGGATACTTGTGGTTCATTGCTTCTCCTACACTGGTAGGAAAGACATTTTGGTCAGAATCTTCTTTTCAGAAATCCATCAAGTTCCACATTTTTTTTAAAGCAACTTGGATGCATTTGGATGCCTTTCAGAAGATTGTCTTGGGGATAAAGGAGTGCAGGAGACCTTCCTGTTTCTGCAACATCACATTGAAGAGACAGTAGGAAATTGTCCTAGTGCAAAGGTAAGGAAAGAATGCAGAGGACACCGATACATGTCTGTGTTAGGAGCTCTTAAATGATGAGAGGATTAAGAAAGAACTAGTCAAAAAATGGAAGCAAGGACTTACGACTGGAGTAAGTATAAAAATAAGTCACTGGTAAGCTAAGAGGTAAGAGGAGTTTCAGCTCACAGAGTATGGTCCACCTGGTAGGTAGTGACAGGACATTGCACATCATCCTAGAAACATGAAATTGTTTTGGTTGGCAAAGACCTTTAAGCTGGAGGCAGTGCTGTGTTAACAGTTGGACAAGTCCACCGCTCAACCATGTCCCTCAGCACCATATCTACATGTCTCCTGAATCCCTCCAGGGATGAAGACTTGACCATTTGGTGATGCAGAGGATGAGCACGTTATGTGCAAAGTGCTAAAAAGAGATTCCTCTGCTCTTCTGGGAAGCAGACCATACAAATAGAAGGACTAAAATCCTACAGGCACAGCAGTGACCAGACCCAGCACTATCCCACTTCCCACAACAGAGAGAGCTATCAGCTGCTGATCTCTTGAAAGGAAGCCAGAGCATCCTGATTGAGTCTGCATCTTGCAGATGGAACATCACCACCCAACTAGTGACACCACCAGGGAAAAGGAAGTCTGTGTTGGAGTTTCAGGTAGGGCTGATGTATGGAAAAGAAGGCAAAAATAGTCACTCCCTGTCCAATCCAGAATGCCAAGCAGTGATGCTCATGGTGATGCTTATCATAAACAGTCTCCATGGAGTAAAAGAGGGCTTCCTAACTTCTAGACTGTATTCCTAGAGAGAATTTCCTCTTCCAGCCCGCACAAAGAGGGCTGTGGGGACCTGGTTTTGCTGCTGAGGAAGTCAGCCCCATGGATGCTGTGCTCTGGCCACTACCCAGTCTATGTCCAGAGCTTTAAAGGTGCTGAGATCAAATTCCAGAATGCTTTTCACAGAAGCTATTTTATCTGAAGAGGATAGAGGCAATACTAGAACAATCTAAGTCCGAGTCAGCAAAGAAAGCAAGAAGATAAAAGAAATGGGTGTTTAAATCTCCTCGAGCCTCTCAGGTATGTTTGTGTCCAGCTGGGTAGATGAAACCTTATGGGAAAAAGTTCTCATTTACATAATCCAAACTACTTTGCTTTCTCCCACTTGAGTATCACGTTTCAGCCCTGGATTTTTCACACTGTGCTGATCCTTTCTTGTGGCTGTGTCCCAGGCAAAGCAACGTAGTTCTGTTGATCGGTCTGATCTGGGTAGCTTCATCCCCTGGACAAAGTATGGCCACGTGAAAGGCCAAACTCGAGTTCCTAATTTTTTCAAGCTGACACTGCACTTTATTCTGAAGGTTTGTTACAGCTCACTCTAGACTCAATATTTGCACCTCAGCTGTCTTCTGCTAAGGAATTCTCAAAACCAGCCCTGTCTTGCTACCTGGACATCTCACCATCACCAGGAATGTGGCCTCATGTTGTGCTTAAAGTGTGAAGAGCAGGACTCTGAATACTGAAGCTCACTGGTTGAGTGACCATGGAATAAGGCAGTTCATGTCTGTCTAAACTCCCAGTCCTTCGCTGATCTCTTTTCTCTACCCTTTTGTCTCTCCTTGTCTCTTTCAGCCATAAAACTGTCGGGACAAAACAGCTGTATTTGCTAGGAGTTTATACAGCTTCCAAGCACAAGCTAGAGCTAATATGCAGTATTATCATAGAACTAATTAATAATCAGACCAGATTGGTTTTGTAATGTCCTTTAATCCAACTGGTGTGGGTACATGAGTCTCAGTGCCTTTCTCTGTCCATAAAGAGATAGGAATCTCCTGAGACATTGCTGTCGGTCCATCTGTTCTTTGTACAGTATGAACATACCAGTGGGTAGCAAGATAACTTGTTGCAGCTACATCAGTTCATGTTTGCTTTGGTTTTAAACAAAAGATCAAACAAGGTATCTCTGGCTCTTTAAAAATCTTTATGGGGACCCATGATCCTTGCTTGAACTGTAGTTGCTACAAAACACAGTCATGGGAGGCTGCCACTCAAAGCTTCAGCCAACCAACCACTCATAAAAAGTATTTATGTTAAAATTCTCTGCTGCTAGACTTCAGCAGGTTCCCTAAGCTGTGCCAGTGCCTTTGCCATGGCAAGTATATGCTGGGAAGCCAGCAAAAATTAACAGCCCAACAATCAGGATCTACAGTTGGAAAGGCTGTAAAACAGTTCTCGGTTTTTATCAGAATTTGCTATATTCAGCTACTTACAACTATTAATGTCCTTAAATTCCCTTATTATCTTTCAGAAAACAGATTCTGCTTAGGAACAATGGATTGCAAAGACCTGCTCTCTCTTACTGCCAGACTTGGTGTCTCCATTGCTGAAGAAAGATGTTAGATGCTCACAGGCTGGGCTGTCTCAGCCCTTTTCAGAATACACTCCAGATGCTTTGATTTATTGGTTGGGAAAAGCTGGATTCTCTGTGGAGATTGTCAGTGAATAATATATGTGGATCTGTTTGCAAGTGGTTCAGCAAGAGACTGAAAATGGGAGTTGAGGCTGGTATTTTCCCAGGACTATTTGTGGCTGGTTGTAGATGGGGTGAGATGACAAGATTTGGGGCTGCTTTGCTGCTTGGTGTGCTTTCTTTGCCAAGCATCTCCTAAAGCTCAGAGTGTAGAGTGGGGTGGAAAGAGCAATTCCCATCCTGACTGGAGATGTGCATTCTTCTGTTTAAGATATCATATCATCTCAGTGCCTCTGACCCCATCCTGAACCAAAACCTCCCTGTGAACACACAGACCTCCTCCAAACATGGATTCCAGCATTTTGAGGTTCACGTTCAATTGGAGCCCCAGGCAGAGACAGATGAAAGCAAAGTGCCTTCACCTGATCTATATTTGAAGGCGAAGACCACGCAGACAGGGTAAAGTTCAAAGCCCAGACTGAGCTCTAGGAGTCTTGCATTCCCCAGATGATCAGAGAACTTCCATGGGAACCCGGGCAGGTGTGCTAGTCACAAACACGGGTTCAACCTCTGTGAACCCAGTTGTGGTTCCATGACATGTGGTGAAAAGTAAAGTCTTGTTTTCAGGAAAAGCTCATTAACATATTTTTCAGCCTCCCCGATCCCTGCGCCAATCCTTTCATGTCTCCCCTTAGTCATTAATAATGCTCATTTTACCCCAAATTCCCAGGCTCCTGATAGCTGGATGGTTGGGAGCTCAGACTGTGTGGTCTGTTACAACTTCTGCACTACCCTCTCGCTTGCTTTGAGTGGCCATTCTGATTCCTAGCAGGTCTTCCCAAAGACACTGGGCTTCAAAATCTTCAAAGGCATCATGTTTTCCAGAGTCCATCACCACCAGAAATCCTCCTGGCAGAGCAGAAGTCTCTGCAGAGCTGTAATTCAGAATGGCCATGCTTTCACTTTGGGTTTTTAATCATATGAACATGACGTCTTCCAGATGGAGAGGTGGTGGGCTCCAGAGGTCAGAACCAGATGGCTGAAGTCTCACAGGTAGAGTTTTTCAGAATTTGATGCTGGAAGTTGATAGTTTGTACTCTGGGGCCCCGTGGTAAATGTCACCCAGAAAAGATGGCGGGTGGATTATGGGGGCAATCAGTGGTTTTTATGGAGCACAGCAGGAAGAAAGTGAAAGCTGTAAAATGCCAGTGTAGGTAAACATTGTTCACAGATCCAGAATGTGAACTGCTGCCCCTTCCTAGGTACATAGCAATGACCGAGGTTTTGTCCTTAGCCACACATCGTTGAGTTTAAGCTGGTTAAAGAGAAAGTAACAAGATTGAGAGAATTAACAGGGGAGCAAGTGCTTTTTCTATCAACTCACAGACAGCTGCACACCTTCTGTGCAAAACTCTGGTTTACCACTTGTCTTGGCTAAAAAAAAAAAGAAAAAAAAAGAAAAAAAAAAAGAAAGCAAAGAGCAGTTCAAAACCCTTGTTCTGCCTTGATGTGCTGTAATTGTGATCTTCTCAGACAGCTCATCCTTTCTCCCAGAGTAAGCCACTCCCATGCTCTAACCCAGGACTCACAACTCCTCAGGTCAGTGATTCAGCAGGATGTACCCAGCATCCTCCCAACAGGACCAGGCTCCTGGGAAGCGAGGCTACCACCATGGCTCTGGTTCTAAACTGTCTGCTATTTCCCTTGCCAAACTGAAAACCACAGCCAGGGCAGTTACAGCGAACGCGGTGAGCGCAGCCTCTTGCTCTTTCTCAACCCAGCTGCCGGTATTCGGTTCAGCCAACCCCCCGTGTCTGAATAGTACAGCAACAATAATAATAATAATGATCATAATATATGCATAGCTCAGCCCTTGAGAGCAATTGTGCTGCTCAGGCCCTGGGGAGCCATTCTGGGAAGGGTGAGTTCAGTCTGGAGCCTGCAAAGGGGCTAGTAATATTAATAATAAATAATACACCATGGGATGGTGTGGTCCGGGTTCCAGATTCTTCCCCTTCAACTGTGATTAGGATGTTGCTTTCAGAAGCTTGGAGGGTTTCTGATGCAGTCTTGCAAGGATGGAAACCGCGTTCCTGAGTAACCTGTGTTAGGGTAGATTAGGTTGGAGGGTAGATTATATGATCCTGCCCTGGCAGGGGGGTTGAACTCGAAGATCTCCGAGGTCCCTTTCAGCCCCTAATACTCTGTGAGTCTGTGAAACCACACTGACCAACTTCTTGGGCTCTAACAGTGTTCAGCACTAGGGCTACAGAGCGTTCTGCCAATAGGTACGGAGACTGGGTAACACAAAAATGTCCTGTCTCTGTGATGAAGCCATAATGGGGGCTGCAATAATGGTCCTGGGGCTCAAACAGGTTGGGAGTGCAAACCGAGTATCTGCTGGCAGCTGCGTGTGGAGCCAGAGCGGGCAGGCTGAGCCCTTCCTCTGATTTGAATTGTTTTGTGTGTATTCTGCAGTTTTCCCTTTGCCACAGCCACGCTGCCCTTTAACTCCTGAGTGACCTGCGTGGATCTGCCTGCAGATGGAGGATGGTTCTGGGAGATCTTTTCCAGCTGGGACCAGGGACACCACAGGCTCCTGGATCTCCACATGCTATAGCTGTGGCAGTTGCAGGCAGTCACCATCATAACCAGTAGTTACAAATCTTGGTTCTATCTTGTGCAGAGAAAAGAGGCTGAGGGTGTTGAGTTAAATCTAGCTTTTCTCTACTATTTGAGCTTAATTCTGTAGTCGGAGCAGTTGTGTTGCACTGATAAAAACATTCCTGTATTCATTTGGAGCTCCAAACGTCACGTTTTCACAAAGCAGGGTGGCTTTAACCTCTTGGGATCAGAGCACATTGCCTGTGCCATCAGGTTCTGCAGAGAGCAGAGTCACTTCTCCTCGGGGCTGCTGTGAAGTGCTGACTGGGAGCGAAGCCCTGAATCAGTGCCCTTGGCACCTTTGTTTTCCTAGGGCAGTGAAGCTGTGAAGGTTTTGCCCAGGAGGCAGCTCTGGCTGTGAATAAAGCAACCCAACGGCATCGCTGCCTGTCCAGCTTCACCCTGGGCTTCCCCCCACTGATGCTGGCCAGGAAACAGAGCAACGCTTCTTACTGGTTTCTTCAGGGAATTGGCTCTACCAGCTCCACCAGCATAAACGAGACAACTGGGCTCCGTGCCCACGGGGAGCCCTGTGCGGACGAGACCTTGCAACCAGGACTAAGCACTGGAGGGCTTCGTGTGCTCTTGGTTTGAGCTGCAGCTTTCATTTGAAAGTTCTGCTAGAGGAGACACTTGGCTTTTCATCACAGGAGGTGGTTAGTAAATAAAATCAAACCCAGAGATAAAGAAAAGAGAAATTCTTCAGAGTGGTGTCTTCATACCCTTGCTTCTGCTCAGCCAAAATCCTTCCTTTTTAATTTCACAGCTGTTTATAGTTTATTTTTTTTCAGTCTTGTGGTGGCTTTTTTGTTTTCTAATGAAAGGTGTAAGATATGACCCACAATTTATAAAGAATTCACACACCTGCATTGTTGTAAGATGAGTTCTTGCAGATAGTTTAAGCACCAGTTTTAAATTCCAGTGTAATATGCATTTATTATCCAGCAATAATAGATTTATTACTTTTTTCCCCCTATTCCTGGGGAGTAGGAAAACCCTGGTTTGTTGATCTGCAGTTTACGATTGTGCCATAGTTTTTCTGTTTAGTTTTCCAAGGATTTTGCAGACTAACTGAAGTCTCCATACTGGAAGTGGTGTCCCCGGGAACTTCACTCTCCACTTTCCTTTCCCATTCTCTTCCAGAAAACCCCCTATGGCAGCGCAGCGGGCAAACCTGCCCTTGGCCAGCCACCTCCACCTCGCCTGCTTCAGAGCTCAGCCCCAGGCTTTGCCGCGGGATGCTCAGCGCAGCGGCGCAGGCAGCCAAGCTTCAGGCAGAGCTGAGCGGGCGTTCCACCTGCCTGCAGAGAGGGGCAGCCTCAAAAAGCCTGTGCCCTGCACCCACCTTGAGTAGAGCACGCGTGGCTCAACCCCTCGGCACTGCCAGCACCGCTCTGAAGAGGGGCTTTTGTACCTGCTGCTGTGGGGTCTACAGCTTGTGCTGTGTCCTGGGAATCCTTTCCTGGAGTGGGGGTCAGGACAAGCTGTGTCTTGTCCTGTGAAACAACTCCAAGGTACTGTCGAAGGCTGGAGTGGAGAGGGGGGGTCGGTTCAGAGGGCAGCGTGAGCTCTGCTGGGCTGCTGCTTCCTACTCAGCAGGTTGTAGCTGAGGTCGGGTGCCCTGGCCGTCAGACACGGACACGAGCTGCTTAGTCCAGCTCCTTGTGTCCACCCTCCCTCCCCCCAGCACTGTCCCTAGCCATTCCCCTGGCAGGGGTCCTCACGGGGACACAAGCAGTGAAAAGCGGGTAGGAGTGCAGGTGTCTCCTGGGGATGTGGGGCTGGAGGTTGGCACTGAGTTGTGGGGGCGAGGTCTGGAGGAAGAGAGAACCTCTGAGACTCTGTGGACGTAGAAGGGCACATGCCATGGCATGGGACTGTGCCACAGCTTATACTCCAGAACAGGGCTAGTTCAGAAAGCCCTGGGGACCACCTCTGCCTCCTCCTTACTGCCCAGCCTCCCCTCCCTGCAGGCAGCTTTGGATGGAGCTGTCGCTTCAGGAAGGGGGTGGCTCACGGTGGCTTTGCTTGTGAAGCCATCAGGTGCAGGACTAATGTCCTCTGCCACCCAAGAGCCAGTTCTACCCAACACTGCACTGCTCTCAGGTCAACGGAAGGTTGCCAAAGTCAGTATGATGGATGGGCCTGTAGTGGCAAGACGGGAACTTTTTGGTCTGACATCCACGTTCACACCCCCTCCCCCCCTGTGTTTCTGAGATCCAGAAGATGTCTGTGACTCTCTGAAGCAGAGATGCTCCCACTTCAGTGCTTGTTGCTCTTCTCTTTAGCTCTGTGTGCTTAGAGAGGTGAAAAAGCTGTCAGGGTTGTACCAGGAGATGCATCTGAGATGGCAAATGTGGCTGCAGGACCAGGAAGAACAGCCCCACGGTCACAGGCTCAGGAGCTTTCCTTTGTGTTCGTAGGCTTGTCCCCGAGGGCTGCCTGGACCTCGGTGTGCAGGGAGAGATGTGTGTCAGTGGGGCTCCTCACCAGCTCTTTGTGGCTGGGCCAAGAGGACTAAAGGTGTCAAGACAGAGGTTGTTAGGGAAGTCCTCGGTGGAGCCCGAGTCGGCGCAGAGGCACCGGGGGCTCACACAAAAGAGATCACAGAGGGCTGCAGGAAACGCACAACCTCCACAGCCGCAACTCCGCTCCCCCGGGGCCGGCAGCGACAGAAGGACCAGCACGTACGAGCCTGGTGGGCTTCTGCCAAGCCAGAGAGCCGCGGGCTGTGGCCACTCCAGGGTGCTGGTCCTGCCTCCCACCGCATCGCCATTCACCAGGCGGGCTCTGTTTAAATCTGTTTCCTTATGAACAAAAGATCCAGATGAGTTCTCAGCACTTGAAAGCAGCACATTGGGGCTGGTGCTGTTTCCTACGAGAGTGTTGGGAGGAAAATCCCTGGAGTAAAATAGAATCCAGGAAAGTAATAGTAATGGTGATTCATCTGTCTCTGACATCTTCGCAGGCAGCGGTGCTCTGGTGACCTGTTGCCACATTACTATTGTGCGCCGGTTCTTGAATGGATTCCACGAGCTGCCAGCTTTGGGCTATATTTACCTCACTAAGCCTGTGGCTTCCTTGCTCCTTTACAGACTCCAGTATATAAATATGCACATTATCACCTACGGATTCATCCTCCTCAGAGCCCCGAGAACTGCAGAGTTTCACAATGCCTGCTCAGATGATGAGTTTACAAGGCCAGCACATTCAATTGGTATTTAATGTTAGGGTGTACAATGCCATATATTTTTAAATAGGGCTTGAAGAATGCAGCTGGAGGGCAGGGTCGGTGTCTCTGGCTGGAAATGGACTCATCCTCCTCTTACTGCCAGGGCTATTTAACCACGTTTGGTACAACAGAGCTGAGCACGCTTGCCCTTGGGTCCACTTGCAGCTAAGCTGTATTCAGAGTAAGTTCAGTTGCATCAGTTAAGCAATGCCAGAATAAACCACTAGACATTGGCAAGGGCTTTGCTGCTTTGGAGAGCCATGAATCTCCATGTAATGCAAAATCCCCACTATTCACAGTGCCTTACTACCTGTTTCACAGAGAGACCTTTCCCAGAACAACCTATTCATCAGAATCTGAAATAATGGTTTCTCTGTCCATGTCTGACTTGATAGACCACAGTTTCCTTTGGCTCAGCCTGTAAAATGTGCTGCCCTGATCACCAAAGCAGATCCTTTGCTAATAAGACATATCTCCGCTGTGAAAAGTTAATCCTGGTTCCACTCAAGTGCTGTGGAGTAGCAGAAGGCTTCTGTTGGCACAAGTTTTAGAGCTAGGAAGACGTGTGAAAACACCCTCATGTAAATCCATTGCTTTGGGGGAAAAAAATGCTTTTCCATGATAGTTTACCATCATTTACATGATTATAAGAAGCTCTGTACGAAGGAAACTACACATCCCAAAATAATAAACAAACCCAACCAGTGTAGACAAGTTCAGGATCCAGCCAGTGTTGAGAAAGATGAAGCAGCCCAACTCGGGGGGGGCTGTGTACCAGCAGCCTCGGGTTCTCCCCAGAACTCTGTCATCCCTTTCAGCACAGTCCTGGGAAGACCCCAGGATGGGAGTCACAGGAGTTACATGCTCACTTGTTAGTGGGAATGGTTCTTCCTTCGTGCTGGTGAAGTGTTTGGAGGGTATAAAGCACAAGGCTGTTAGGTGGGAGGGCAAGAGGCAGCGAGACTTGGATCAGATCCTTTTGTCTAAAGGGACCCTTGCTGTACGTCCCCGTTGAGTTTAACATCCCACACGCGTGGCTTTCCTTCAGCATCCTGCACGTCCTGACACGTCCTGTTCCTGAGATGTCCCACTTGTAAAAGGTCGCTTTTTTCAATATAAAAAAGGAGTTCCCCTTCATACCTATCTGATCCACAGCATCACTGTCAACGAGGGTGTTTCCATTTATGCCATGTCCACAGAAATGATTTTGATCCTATCTGTCCCCTGTGGTTTCGTTCTGCTTTAACTTTGGCTCCCCAGAGAGCTTGCCCTTCCACAGGATTTAATTTCCAACTTTGTTTAAAAAAGACAATGGCAATTTCTTTTACTTTCTGTTTGCTACAAGAATGCTTTTTTTGGGTTTTTTTTTTTTTTTTTTAAAAAAAAAAGATAATTAAAATGATTGGGTTTTGCTAATTTCTTTGGATCTTTTTCTAGTTTCTGCCCTGCTTTATTTAGCACTGCTGGATGCTACATAGTGAGTGTGAAGTTCAACCCCTGATCTGGTTGTGTTTTGATGGTGAACATAATACAAAGCATGAAAGCTGTGATGAAAAGGTAAGTAGTTATATTTATCTTCATATTCTCTGTGGGTTTTAAGTTCCACCAGTACAGACAACTCCTTTCTCTGATGATTGCATCACTTTTTAATTTTTTCCAAGCTCCTTAGACCTGAACTCAACTACCGTAGCCCCGTGAGTAACAGCGTTTGTAATCCATGGTATTTTGCCATTTGCTTTCACCAGGAAATGTCACGTTGCATGATAACTGTCCTCAGAGGGAGTGCTGTCATAATTTTTGTGAAATCTCTTACTTTTGCTCAGAGCACTTGCTGCTGGGGACTTTTCTCCGTGTGGCAACGCTGTCGATGGTGTCTCAACCGCCTGTAGCAACATCCAAGCCTCTGTCCTGCTGGGGGAAGCGCGGGACAAAGCATTCGGGGCAGCTTTTCACCCCTCCTTTGATAAAGTGACCCTCGGCGGGGTCGCAGCCCATGGCCCCGAAAACACCCGCGGCAAGCACCCTGCCCCGCGGCTCGCCCACCATGCCCGGGGCCCGGGCGGTGCGGGGCCGGTTAGTGCCGTCCCCGGGGCCGGGCGGTGCGGGGGTGCCGGGGCCGGGGGATGCCGGGGCCGGGCGGTGCGGGGGTGCCGGGGCCGGGGGATGCCGGGGCCCGGGCGGTGCGGGGGTGCCGGGGCCGGGGGATGCCGGGGCCCGGGCGATGCGGGGGTGCCGTCCCGGGGCCCGCCGGTTCTCGTCCAATCGGCTCGGCTCCGCGGACTCCCCGCCCCGCTCGCCCCATGTGTAGAAATAGCCCCGCCGCGACCGGCAGCAGCTTTTCTGCGGGCGGACAGACGGGCGGGCGGTAGCGGAGCATCCCCGGGCGGAGCGGCGGCGGGACCGTCCCGTCGCTCGGTGCCAGCGGATGGCCCCGCGGCGGGCACGGCGGGCGGGCGGGCGGTGAGCGGGGCCCC
>JANVCC010000196.1:2826767-2988983 GCA_025345505.1 Todiramphus chloris collaris
GCGCGGCCGCGGATGCCCCCCGGGGCCGGGCGGTGCGGGCAGCGGGGGGGGGCTGCGGCCCGGGGCTCACCGCGCCCCTCCGGCCCCCCACGCCCCGGCGGCCGGGCGGGAGGCGGCGGTGAGCCCGGACATGGGTGTTTCTCCTCGGGAAGCGCTGCCCCGTGGCCTGTTGGTACCTGCGGACGGGTGCCCGGTGGAAAGTACCTTTTTCTCATGAACAGTTCTGGCTCCTCGCCCTGGGCTCTCGCCATGAACACTATGAAAACTACCTACATCGTGCTGGAACTGATCATCGCCGTGCTGTCTATCGCTGGCAATGTCCTGGTCTGCTGGGCCGTGGCCATCAACAGTACCTTGAAGAACGCAACCAACTATTTCCTGGTGTCCCTGGCAGTGGCTGATATCGCCGTGGGTCTGTTAGCCATCCCTTTCGCCATCACCATCAGTATCGGATTCCAGGTGGATTTTCACAGCTGCCTCTTCTTTGCCTGCTTTGTGCTGGTGCTGACCCAAAGCTCCATTTTCAGCTTGCTGGCGGTGGCCATCGACAGGTACCTGGCTATCAAGATCCCACTGAGGTAAGAGACCGCAGTGGACACAGGTAGCCACGTTCCCTGGCAGCCTAGACTGTGGGCGTCCTTGCTTTAGAGTGCAGGAACTTCTAGCGTTACCATGAGGTTTGCTGCTCACAGGTGATGATGAAAATAACAGAGATTTTACACTCGCTTTCTGCAGGACTGGGAGCAGGTTTTCAGTATCCTGCCACTTACTCTCAATATACCTGGGAGCTCAGTTTCTGCAGGATGTTTGTCGTGGGAGGGTCGATGGCTTCTTGGGGGGTCAATGTGGTGCTGTAGGAGTGTGCTTGGGATAGCTGTAGCTAATCTATGTAGGTATTTATACAGCCCCCATGACTGTGGTGTCCGGGCATCTCCCAGGTAATTAAAGACAGGAGCAGCCACTCTTTCTTCTGCTTCCCAGACTATTAGAGAAGCAGTTTTGCAGGCTGTTCTGTAAGCACTTCCTGAGCTCAGGGCACGATACTTTCACAGAAAGGCTGAGAGTCATCTTAAATAGATCTTAATGTGATTTTCTACGTACTTTTCATTTTCAGCTAGGACTAGTGTCTAACTAGGCTGACTTCCAGATTTTAGAGGGATATAATGGATGGACTGGAAGTGCAATTTGTTGGATCTACAAATGCTGAAACCGTGTATCATCGCTTGCACGCGTACCGTTTCCTTTTGAGTGCTCTTATAGAGTGTATAGATCAGTAAATGTCAGAAGGTGTCAGCTCTGTGCATATGCTGTGAAAGGAGAAGCGGGAAGGAGAAGATTTATACCTTGGTTTTCAGGATTTCACGGTTTAGAGCTTTATCCAAGCGCGGTATGAGACATAAATTGGTTTCCTCCGAATTCATGGGACAGTGCAACATACTGGGGCAAAACCTACTGGGTATATTTTACAGGCACTTCACCAGTGAGTTGGTGCAGCACTTCCTTAAGTGTCCCAAAACCCTGGCTTTGCACTACAAATGTCTCGAGTCCTTCCTTCATGTCTGTTGTCCCTCCCTGAGACTAAGACATTGATGGCTCCCTGCTGGGGAATCCAGGACCACTCAGGGGACTGGTCAGAAGTGGAAGCTGTGGGAAGCGGGGCAGATTTGGTGTAGGGACCTCAGCTGAACTGTGTAAGCTGCAGCTTTCCTAGGCTCTGCCCATGTCTGGTTTCTCCCTTGCACAAGTGATGAATTCACCCTAAAACTACTTAAAAAACCCCCTTCGCCCTGTTCTGGTACCTTGCACTGGAGAACTTCCATACATTGGGTGAATATTAGTTAGTCATCAGGCAGATGACAAAAACTGGTAGTGGAAATGTATGTGCTGCGTGTGTCATCAGAGCGCAGCGCACGGAAATTCCATGGGCTGTAGAGCAAGCGAGAGCTGAGCTGCAACCTGAGCCTGCACAGGCAGGACTGGGGGCACAGCAGTTCAGATGCTGACAGCATCTCTGACACCAGTTGCTGATCTTCCCGGCCACCTGGCTGGCCTTGGGCATGCATGTGGGCTCTGGATAACACTTTGGTGCCTCTTCCAGTCATTTGTTTGGGGCTTTCTCGTGATGGGGGCTAGCGGCAAAGCAGTAGCTGTGGGAGCACGTTGGGTTTTTTACGTTGCAATTTAATCACACCACCTGCCACGAGCAAGTTGTTGAAGCGTGGCTTGTTAATTATAACTCTTTTAATTTATAGCACAAGTGCCTTTTGCTGCACTTGGCTGAAGAAGTTGAATCTTGTGCGATCAGCTTCTACTCTGCTGGACTCTGAGGCGAGAGCAGCGGCTCAGAAATGCTCTGAGGGGATCCTTCCTTTACATGGGTGTAAAAGGGAAGTGATTTTGCCAACTGACAAAAGAGCAAGTATTTCCTCCACTTTCTCTCTTTATTTTTCCCCCCACAATCTTGGTCTCTACCAGGTTTGCTCAGCTCTCCATGTGGTCAGTTCGTACACCAAGAAAGCCTGGCCCAGAGGATGCTTGAGGTCCAGGCAGGCACACACCCCGTTTCTGGAAGGTTTGCGCCATGGAAAGGGAAAGCTGGTCATCAACTGTAGGAATGGTGACCTAAGGGAGAGTTTTTCTCACTGAAGCACTTATTCTGGAGACCAGTGCAGAGGCTGATAACAGGCCATGGAGTATGAAATGTTGAAGAAAATCATTTGTACCCAGCCCTACCCTCGGTTACAATAAATAACACAGTTGCTGCCGAGCAGACAAGTGGCCCTGTCGCATCCACCAGCTCCCTGTGGAAATCTCTCCAGGGACATTGAGAACTGACTGTGCCATATTATTTAATGCTATTTCAGGGCTATTTAGGTGCACTGAGAAGCTGGGCAGGCCTGCAGGCTGGGGGTGCACAGAAGAAGTTTGCATTACAGCCAGGCTTATAATGGATTTTACAGTTCTGTGGCTGAACCAAAAAATCCCCTGGGGAAGAGGAAAATTGTTTCAGTCAAACTGAAACAGTGATGTTTGGAGGTTTCAGTGAATCGAAGTGATCCTGACCAACCTGGCAGATTTTTGTTTGAGCGGCTTAACCCTTCCGATGTTGCTGTGCTGCTTTTTGAAATGGAGGCATCCTTACTGGAGAGGATCTAACAACTTCTCTAGACAACTGTAGAACAAAAATCTTATTACATTTAAAAATGGTGGTTTTGAACCCTCCCACTTCTAGCTAAAAATATTTGCTGAATTTGACCTGAAGCCATGAATTCTTTCTGTCCCTTGAAACTCTTACTTTGTTTGTTTGTTTTTGTTAAGTTCACTCTTCGTGGAGGAGCCCCCACCTCACTGCCCGCTGCATGAAGCTGGAACCCCTTCCCTGGGTCCCTTCTCCCCTGGTCAGTGCACCAGGGCACAGCTTCTTGCCTCCAGACGTGCTCCAACCCTGCCTTGCTTCCTGCACCCCCCTGGACCCCAGCCCTTCTGACCAGGCAGTGCTGCTGCCCATGTGTTCCCGTCCCTGTGCTGCCCCAGGACCGTGGTACCATCCTGGCTCTCCTCTGCCAACCTGCCCATCTCCAAAAGCTCACTTGCCCCCAGCACTTCCTCTAAGCAGAATATCAAAGCCAGGCAATTGAGCATCTTTCAGCAGCAGCAAATCCATCCTGGGGAGTGTTTGGCACAAGAGCGGTGCTAGGCTTTCTCTCTCTGGCATTCTCCAGGGCTGGATTGCACCCCACAGTCCCATCACAGCAAGCCAAGGAAGATTTATAGGTGGAATAAAATCTTTCCCTTTATTTGCATGAACCAAAATCCCTTGGCGTGGCTAATAATTGTAGGTATGGAGAGATGCCTGGAACAAATGTGTCAGGAATTAAGGAGAGAAAAGAGTATCTGTATTTAGAGAGAGAAAAAAAAGAGTGAAAAACCCCATGCAGGATCATGCTATGTGTGTCCTTGTCTGGCTGGTCATCTCCTTCAGGACACTGGTTGTGGTACAGCTACTGCCTACCTGGCAAACATCCCAGCTGGGACCTGTGGAGGGAAAATCAGCACCAGCTCCCTGTGACTGGAGCTCATCTGGTGCTTGTTCTTCCTCCCTGGCTTTAGTTCTCTCCCATCTTTAATTTTGTCCTTAGCAGAAGTGCAAGACTGATGTTCCTGGGCAGCTTTGCCTTAAATTGGAACAGGGAATCCATGACTGCTGCTGCAGGGGAGGAGTGTTCCCCAGGAAAGAGTTATTCCTGGGTTCCTTTCATCTTCCAGCTTGTTCCTCAGCAAAGCAAACTGATGGGTAGTTATGGCAGGTATTTATGGCACCGAGGAGGAGAGAAAATCCTTTTCAGAGTCTTGGTCCTCACCTGCCGTTTTCTCTGTGCCATCAACAACACAGAGATTTGCAGCTGCTCTTCCTCCTTCTCCCCTTGCTGCTTTTCCTTTCTGAAGGGAGCTCCTCACACTGCCCTTCGCCTGTGCTCCCAGACGTGTTCTGCTCTTTGTGGGTGGCTCACGCACACGGTGCCCGATCCTGAAACCCAAGCAGCACAGAAGGAATCGTTATTCCAGAGCAGTGGATCCTCTGCCTCCCTTGTCCATCAGATGGCTGTGCCTGGCCAAGATCATAATTGATTAATGAGTTTTGATCCCTGCTATACAAAAAGAGATGTGTGCAGGTTGGAGAGGGTCCAGAGAAGGGCCACAAAGGTGATCCAAGCACTAGGAAGCTGCCATATGAGGAAAGGTTGAGAGAACTGGGTCATTCAGCCTGTAGAAAGGAGGGCTTGGGGGAGACCTTATCACCATGCTCCAGTGTTTAAAGGGTGGCTACAAAGAAGATGGAGACTCCCTTTTACGAGCAGCCACATGGAAAAGATGAGGGGTAACGGGGACAAGTTATTCCTGAGGAGATTCCGATTGGACACGGGAGGAAAAATTTTCACATCAAGAAAAATCAGCCATTGGAATAATCTCCCCAGGGAAGTGGTGGATTCCCCAGCACTGGACATTTTTAATATTCAGCTGGACAGGGTGCTGGGCCAGATTGTCTAGACTGGGCTTTTCTCAAGAAGGGTTGGCCCAGATGATCCTTGAGGTCCCTTCCACCCTGGGATTCGATGATTCTGTGATTAATGTTGGCAAACGTGCCCGAGTGCTGCGGGCAGGAGGGCTGGCCTGATTGCCCGGGCAGCAGAGCTGTCCTGTCTGTAAGGAAGTTTGTGCCAGTTGAGCTCAGCTCAGGCAGAACATCAGTGGGGTTTATGCTGCAGCGGGGGCTGCCCGGGCCGGGGGTCTCGCAGGGCTGCTGCTCGCTCTGGGCTGCAGATGCAGCTCACTCTGGACAAAGTACAATAAAAAAAAAATTCAATAATAATTGCACGTGCCCTCATGACCATAAACCAGAGGGGGGAAATCACAGCTATTTTTAGTGGTGAGCAGCCTGGTTTCCTTAAAACGCGTGACCCTGGTTTTTATATTTTTCCCCACCTCAGGGGTCACTTCCCTCCCAAAAAGCCAAAATCCTGACAGGAAGGGAATTAATTGTCTTTGAGACCTCTGCCCTGACACAGCTCTCACAGAAGCTGGGGGGTAGCAGGGATGTCAGGGGGCAGTGGCTGCAAGCCCCATTTCCAGGCTGTTGGCCGAAGGCACCGATCTCTGAGCTGAGCCAGGCACCAGAGCTTGGGTTTAGGAGCTTCTCTGAGTTCTGGCCGGCTCAATCCATGAAAAATACAGGTTAATTTTTTAGATGAAAAAGCAGCTTTTGAAATCTGGCAGAATTTTCCTCCAGGAGACCTTTGGACCTCCTGCAAAATATCATCTGCCAAAATGTTTTGACAGCAAAATTTTATTTTGCAGTTAAAAGTTTTTGTTTTGTTAATTAATGGGCTTGCTGCTTATGAATTTCCTCTTTGTCGTAGCAATGAGCACAGACTGAAAGTCTGAGTCTTCTGCCCCAGCCCTCAGCTACACTGGACACTCACAGCGTGGTGGGTGTTGGGGCTCCTATTACTATACTTGACCTGCTGGATGCCAGGAGTCAGTGATGCCAGCTGTGCCTACAGATGTTCCAGTCCTCGGCCCTCCCTGTCGGCTCTCGTGGCTTTGCGGAGTCTGGAGAGGGGCTCAGGGAATTTGTATGTGCTAAAGAGCAGATTACCTCCTAATCCTGGAGATGACATCAGGCCTGGGCATGAGCCACAAATAACCTGCGAGTACATCAGGGGGGGTGTGTCCCTGCCCTTACAGTCACCCCTCGGTGCCACGTGGGCACCAGTGTGTCACTGAGCACTGCCACTGGAGCTGCTGGACCCACTGGGGACACGGGATAGAGCACAGTCTCTGCGGGAGCAGCTGTGCAGGTGGACTGGTGCTACCATGGCTGGTTCATGATGCTCTGTGCACCAGCACCCACCACCCCGCACCCTGGTGTTCCCATCCTCCCTCCCGCCCAAACCCCAGTGCCAGGTTCTCAGCAGCACAGTGCTCTGGCTGTTGGCCACCTCCTCCACCCCCCGTGCTCAGCCCGTCGGTCTCTTCCACGAGCTCTGCCCGTTGTGCTGCAGTGGTGTAACTGGCACACGGAGGCTGGGTGCTGTGTCACCAGCGGGGTCAAACCTGGCTGTGACCAGGAGCTGCTGGAGCTCGCTGGGACAGAGCACAGCTGGGTGAGTGGTGCTGGGCTCGGGGCTGAGCACGCAAGATCCACCAGCCCTTGGGAAGGTTGGTCAGGGCTCTGCAGGGAAGATGGATGAGTAGCAACTTGCTGGGGCTGATGGAGGGAGAGGCCGGTGGTTTGGGAAGCATTCAGCATCCATTTCACTACAGAAAGAGCGCGCCAGCGGAGATCTGCCATCTCCCCACCCTTATCTGCTCTCTGAGCGAGCAGGGCTCTGGGTGCCTGGCAGGAGCAGCGGGCTCACCGCTGCTGCAAGATCACACCCACCCAGCTCGCTGTGAATCATAGCTCCTATCTCACCCCACCAGCCCCGTGCTGCACATCTGAGCTCTGACCGCTCTGGGAGGCTTGGAATGACAAAAATTCTCAGCCTCAGGCCCCATGAGGCAGATAAAGTGGAGCTTGAGAGCCCCGAAGGGAGGGTGGTGGGAGAAAGAGCTGGGCATGGCTGCAGACCAGGCTCTTGTGCTCCTGGGCCCAGGAGCAGGCGCTGGATCCCGCAGGGCTGGCGTGGCCGCTCACTGGAGGGCAGCGGGTGCGAGAGCAGCGTGGGGAGCTGAGCTCATTTCCTTCCTGAGCTGGGGCTCTGCAGTCCCCCAGTACCCGGCCAGTTCCCAGCGGTGCTGGGCTGCGCGGCGTGGGCAGGGAGCCCCCAGCTCGTCCTACAACCCGCCCGTACCCCGCGTGTCTCGCTTCGGTTTTCAGCCACCTTTTCTCACCCCGTTAGCGGTGGAAGCTGTCAGGGGAGGGCTTCTGCAGATGGAAACCGGGGTGGCAAATGCAAATCCCCATCCGGCTCGGGGCTGCTGCGAGACCACGTGTGACAAAAGCGTTCTCGCATCCACAGCCACCCCGCAGCTGCGGGTGATGCTGGGCCCTGCAGCAGCCTGAGCTGCTCTTTCCCTCCTTCACCCTCTGGGTTACCCAAACACGTCCCGTTTGCTGGGGCATTGGGCCCACTCTACTGCTTTTCTCCTTCCCGTGTTCCTGGTTCTGCCAACCTGATGTCCTTTGGTCCTTCCCCTGCCTCAAGACAGTGCTGTGCAGGGCCAGCCCATGGACGAGGGTGTGGGGACAAAGGGGGTGAGGCAGGAGCTGGGGGCTGTAGAGGACAGGGCAGGATGGTCGTCATTCTCCTGGCTGCTCTGCCTCCCTCGTGCAGAAGGAGTTCACAGGGGGATAAGCACTCGGGCCTGGATATCTCACTGGGAGGGTTTGAAACCTGCAGGCACTCGATAGTCCAAGCTCACAGGCTGCAGGACCTGGTGTGGCTGTAGCCTGAGTGGGGTGGGCTGGGGCACACCAGCACAAAGAGGTACCCCGGGGCAGGGACCGCTGCCCTCCATACACCCTGCTCTTCCCAAGAGGCCTCACCAGGGCTGGGTGTGAAGCACAGCTGGGTTTTGTCCTGGGAAGAGTAATGTGAAGTCTTCACAACTGCAGAGCAATTAACTCGGGGACTGCAAACGGATTTGCTTCTGATTGGCAGAGGTTCCCCATTCCCACTGCCCTCCGGGAGCAGCGGATGGACAATGTGCCCCGGCTCATCTTCAGCCTGGTCTCTTTGTGCCCTTCTGTGCCTCCCCTCTCTGTGACCTGCTTCCCAGAGCGAACAGGCAGTGAGTGTGGCAGGTCTGGAGCAGACCCAGCCCCTGACAGCTCTGGTCACTTGTCCTCTCTCATTAGTCTGAAATCACCTAGCTTTTCTTTCAGACCGGGGGCCGTATAGCATGAACAAAGCAAGCGCTGCAGGAAGTTAAAGCCTTCCCGTCTTTAAATGCCTGTTAGGGATCCTCCAGAGCTGGCAAAGCAGCGTTGCAGCCTGAGACCCTGCTGGTGATGTGCCTCGAGCAGGAGCGGGCACTTCACAACACCGGGGGGTCAGCGGGTGGATGCTCCTCCACGGCCGGGAGCTGCGGCAAGGCTGGGTTCTCCCGGCATCCAGACCCGGAGCTCAGAGCAGCACCCACACACCGGGCTGCCTTCTGAACAGCGGGCGGGAGCAGCAGCCTCTGGCCGGGCTCTGACTTGTGAGGGCCGCGTGGTCTCCTTTACTGTCATTGCCCAGGGCTGCACGACGGCCCTGCTGCCTGGTGGATGGGTGCCCTGGGAGCTGGGCAGGGCTGTCACCCTGCGAGGGGCACTGCCTGGTGGGTGGGTGCCCTGGGAGCTGGGCAGGGCTGTCACCCTGCAAGCACTCACTTCTCCCCATCCAGCTTTTCCTGGCAGGTTAAACGTGGCCACGAGCCAGCATCTTCTGGCACAGTTCGGGGCCATCTCTGTCCCCTGGAGGGTGGGTGCGCAGGGGCTGAGCCGCTGCAGCCGCTCAGGTTCCCCGTGAAAGCAACAGCCAGAACTGGAAGGCTCTGAGCGATGCCTCCCGACCCTCCCAGCAAGGCCTGGGCGCTCACCTGACTGCGGGCACTGTTCTCAGTGACCCGCTGGGCGGAAGGCCGGGAGCGGGAGCGGGGAGGCTGCTGCCGTCCCCTGCGCACAACAGGGACAGATGCAGGAGGAAGTGATTTGTCTACAACTGGACACCGCCAGACGCAGATGTTCTGCTTCCTCGCCTGATACCGTAACCACTAATCAGATTTCTCACTCTCACCCCCAGCTCCTTCCTGGTTAAAAAGCACAGCTTTTTCTTTCCTTTCTTCCCCCCCCCCCCCCAGGGTGCAATTTATGATTAATTTAAAATGTCCTGCCAGGATATTTCAGCTGATACGCAATCTCCATTCCACGGCTGTGCGTGGAGCACACGGAGCGGCAGCAACGGTGCTTCTTTTGTGCTGTTATAGCTGGGGGAAAGAAAAAAAAAAAGGGCAAGATGCAAAGTACAGCTGCAAGTGGCTGACAAGGATACAATGCTTGGCAGCCAAGGCGCTCTCTCCCCTTGTGAATGGAGGTGTCTGTGTATTTTCCTTCGTGCTTAAAATAGAAGCATGTAAGTAATCACGGCTTGTTTGTGTCGGAGCACCTGCACAGCCCAAGTTCTGCAGAGTCTCCATCTGCTCACCTCTCTGCATCCGGCAGCCTGGGCGCTGGGCAGGATGGGGAGGGACGTGGGGAGCCTGGTGGCAGCACCAGTCCCCACCAGTCAGGGTGCCAGGAGTGCAGTGAGGACCCAAGCCGGCTGCAGCACCCCTTGCAACGCCAGCACATCGTGCCTGTGGCTCCCACTGAACTCACTCAGCACGAGATACTCATGGGTTTGGAGTTCAGGCCCTGAAATTGCTCGTTAAAGGCTGATCCATCAGCCTGGGGCACAGGGACTCTGGTGTCACTGCTGCTGAACTGCAGCTCTGCTGATGGCCACATGGACCCCAGGCCTTTGAGGGCTTCTGATGAGATGCAGCCTGATTGTGGAGGGTGGATTTCTTCTAACGTCGTTGTGTTGCCAGAAGCTGAATCTCAGCCAGGCCCAGAGATTTTGCTCAGCACCCAGTGAGGGCAGGGACAGCAATAAAACCTGGGCAGGTAGGTGGACATCCTATTGCAGATTTGCCAGGTACCAGCTGCAGGTCTTCAGAGGTGGTGGAGCTCATTGTTGTGTCTCCGAGAGCGGCTCAGTAGCAGAGGGATTGGGAATGACTGGGAACAGGGCTGCCACGGTGAAGGGAAATGTAATGTGCCACTCTGCAGGTGGCAGCCAAAAGGGTCTCCTCCTGCCTGGCTGCCCTTGGGCAGGAAAAGGGCTGTGTGGTCGAACGCTGACCACTGTGCTGGACCCTGCACCACAGCGTCGATGAGCACATGGTGGCAAGTGCTGACGCAGTTTCTTAGCCTGCAGATCACTCTTCTGTTCAGCGAAGCATCTCAGATGTTCAGTAAAACAAACTCTTTGCTATTGGCTCTGCTCTTTGCTAACCTCGGGTTTATTTACTCAGTAATTTATCAGCCAGGGCCCAGGCCAGCATCATGGTCAGGGCCACCATCAGACTCCACCAAGCACCAGGAGGGTGGGTGTGTGGCACCACAATGGTTTGACCTTTTCATCCTTCTGGGTTGTCCGGGGACAGCGGGGAGAACCTCCCCAGTTCCTGCTCTCTGAGGATAAATAATGTGGGAATAGCAGTCCCCTTCCAGACTCCAGGCTGCTGCTGCCTTCCGTCCCATCTCTAATCACTCCAAATGATGAATGAAGCCTTGGCTGCTGCTGAACGCTCCTCGTTTGATGGGAGCTCAGGGGCAGAAATGCCTCCTCTTGGGTGATCTCCACGGGGTCACTGCAGGGGCTGGTGAGGAGATGCCAGGTACGTGCAGGACATGACTCAGTTCCTGCCAGTTGGGAGCCAAAGTGCTGCAGGCTGGGCCGGCTGCAGGCTGGCAGCGCATCCCGCTCTGCTCCAGCCGTGCTTCGCAATGCCTGCCTGGGTGGCTTGGCTGGGATCCAGCTCCAGAGAACAGCAGTGGAAATGCAAGGAGACCTGCCGGGGAAAAAACCAACCCAACCCCTGACCATGCTAGCAACCAGAGGCAGAGTGCCTGGGGAGTGCAGAGAGCCCTCCAGCACCCTGCGCTCATGGGCGACCCTGGGGTGGCCATGAGGATCTTCCAGGAAAGCTGTGGACCTTCTGAGCCACCCCTGAAGTGCAGGGGCCACAGGTGACAGTGGTGCCTGCTGGGTGCAGGACACCAGCTCCAGCTCAGGGGACATCTCCAGCCTCGGTGCCAGGGCGGTTGCTCGCTCCACAGCCTGGTGGCAGGGCAGAGCTGTGCTGTGCCCTGGCTGAAGCTTCTGCCACTGGCCTGTACTGGTGACAGCACAGCGGGTACGGAGCCACGGGGATGGCTTCGGGGCTTCTGCAGCATGTCCACTGCGGGGGCACTGGGTGGGAGCTGACATAATTAGCTGCTTGATGATGATTATGCCAGTAAAAAAGACTTTGCCTGGTGATGTAAAAGGAACTAATGCATTGCCAGGTTATTTAATCTCAATAAATCATTTAAAAATAATTCAGCTGTTATTTACATTAAAGCAACATTTGATGCCTCTGGGCAGAAGCATAGAGGAGGTTCAATATTTGTCCTACATTAATTGAGCAGACTTAGGTGAGTAAATTTACTCTAATAGTGTTTTACCTAATAATATTAAGCCTAAAAGAGAATGAAGGAGGGGTTTGCTGGAGCATTCAGAGCTGTGAAGAGCTGGTGGTTCCTCACTGTCTGATCATGCTTTATGGCACTTAGGAAGGAGCTGGGTCCCAGCTCAGCTGTCTCACAGCCCCTGCCTGCTTCTGCTGCTGGTGGTTTATGGTGGGGGCTGATCTGTCACACGGCATCCTGCAGACCTGGCTGAGTCTTCTCAGGCAGACCTGAGAGTTGTCTCGTCGTAACCTTGATCTGGTCACAGTCACACACTTCTTTAAGTGTGTTCTTAACTCTCACTACCTTAAGGGCAATACAGGCAGTGTCCCACCAAATGAGTGTATTAAGGTAATAACGAGGTCATTAGTGAGAGCTGTTGGAACATCAAGCTATTCCCAGTTCTGCCGTGGCCTCTTCTGGCTGGTATCTCAGCTGTGGCCCTTCTCTGTAGTCCCAGGAGCTGATCATCATTGCTGCCTGTGATAACTGCCTGGAGAGTTTCTGGGAGGCGTTTGTACTGTCCCTGCAACAAGAAAGAGGCAAGCTGAGGAGCACGGTCGCTCCCGGTGCGTGACTGGCTCCAGGTCCCAGCCCTCCCCGCTGCTCAGCTCGGGCTCCCGCGGGCCCGGAGCTCAGCGAGGTTTGGCAGCTCCTTCCCCTCTCACCCGTCTGGCGGCTGCAGCTCGGCCGTGTGTGCCGGGGAAGAGCGAGCAGACAAACAGCCCACCATTATGGCCACTGGAAAATTGACTTCTTAACTGGGTTTGTAAACCTTCCAGCTGAGCCTTATCTTTGCAGAAGAGTCCAGGAGAAGAGCAGAGAGAAGAAGCCTTATCTGGGGTCGTGCTTTCGGGGGAGGCAGCAGCGGACGTCACCAGCCCGGCGTGGCTCACGCTGGCCTCAGCACGGCACGCCGAGCCGCAGCGGCTTCTCCTCCTGCCCCTGCCACAGCCCGATCCAGGCACTCCAAACTCCTGACCCTTTGGTTTCTCTCAGTGATGGTCTCCTTTGCATTTTCCAGTCTCGCTGCAGTGTTCTGGGGATGTGACGCGGCCGAGGCAGCAGGGGAGCGACTGCAGCGCTAGACTGGGAATAGCACAAGCCAAGCAGCCACGGTTTTCTCTTCCCACGTGCAGAGCTGTAGGTCAGCAGCAGCTTTTGGTTTTCCTACAGCACTGACTAAGCTTGGCCAGCACTGTAGCTCAAAGCCCAGCCCTTGCCAAGAGATCGGATTTCTGGGAACTTGCTCTGAATCAAATCTTAACTTTTTCGGGTCCTACAACCCCAGACCAGTTCTGGCTCCTCAAAACTAAATGTGGGGTTTTGAAAGCAATGGGCTTGGCCTCACTGATGCCCTGTCTGATAATTTCTCACCTTCTGAAGCAGCGAGACTTGGTAATAATGAGAGAAAAGTGCAGGAGAAACACTTTTTTTGGCTGGACCTGCCCTTTGAACATCTACCCACGGAGCGTGTTCACAGACCAGCAGTGCCTCAACGTGGCTTCTGCTCCCGCATCTTCCCAGCCAGCAGCGCCTGTGCCCGAAGCGAGCCCCGCTCCGCAGCAGCCGTGCGGAGGGAGCTGAGGACTCCCCCAGCCCCTCTCTTTCTCAGTTCGTGCTGGCAAACCCACCACTTTCCCTCCTGTCTTTGTAGCTTGCAGGAGGAGCGGGACACTCGGCTCGCAGCGAGGCGGCCGCGCCGTGATTCACAGGCACAGCTGCGGGTCTGTGGGAATAAAACCCTCCCCTGCCGCACGGGCCGGAAGAAAATCAGAACAAACGTTCTTAGGAAAGGAGGAGCAGGGTAGGCAAGCCAGAGTAAACAAGCACTGAGAGAAGGGTGTGGGAAGGGGGGCCGTGTATCAGCCAGCAGACGCTAACTGGCTGTGGAGAGGACAGTAATGGGTTTCTCGTGTTGTCTTCCCGGCAGCCGCAGGGTCGTCATATCTCCAAAGAGCTGTCCAACTGATGCTTTGATGTTGGCATCTCTTCTGGTTGCACCCAAACCAGCTTGACTTTTACCGCTTTAGGTTCCAGCCCTGTTTGTGTGTCTGAGCATCACCTACACCCTTCCTTGTCTTGGCTGCGAAGGCACCTGGTCCATGGGGTTGAGAAAGGTGTGGGGCAGCCCGTGGCTCTGCACCCCTCAGCACTGCATCAGCTTGTCCCTGGGCCACCATGGAGTTTCTCTGTAACAATGTGAGAGCAGCAGGTGCCCAAGGAAGGTGTTTACTTAAAAAAATCTGGGTCTTTACAACCAGTTATGGTGAGTCAGCAGAGCACAAGCATCATTTGACAGCAGCAGCTACTCAAGGCTCCGTGGTTTAAACCCACCGATGGCTTCAGCAGCTGCAGGTCTGAGTCTGTGTGTGGCTTCAGGGCATCTCAGTGGTGTGTGACCTACAGAACTGGCACATCACACACGTGAACACAGGAGGCCAACATGAGCCAGAGGAGCTGGGTGAAGCTGCCCCCATAAGCACTGTTGATGAAAGATGCACAAAACAGGGATGTAAAATGGAGCAAGAAGTGCTCGCTGTCCCCAGCTCCCAGTTCCATGCCTGGTTGTGGGGCTGAATGGAGACACAAACCTTCATTTGTAGCTCTTCTAAGCACTCCATCAGCAGCAGTTGCTTTCAGATGTTGGCTCAGGGAAGTCTTTCAGGGTATCTGTTATCCAGCCACAACAAGCTTGCGTGGGCTGCAGTCTGGTGTGTGTGAGCCAGGAATCCACTGTTTAGGAAGCTGGTAGGATTCCTGGTTTCCACACACGTGTGCTTCCCACCTTAGTGTATGAGAGGGGGAAGGGGAATGGGAAGGGGCATCACATTGACACTGCTGCAGGCTGCAGTGAGAGCTGCAGGCACAAGAGCAGCCCTGGCTGAAGCAAGCTGGCTGTGGTACAAAGGCTGTAAGTGTGTGGTGTTGCTGGTTAGGTCTTTAAGTACCCATTACAGTGTAGAACTGAGAGGTGGCATTGTCTCAGCTGCAATAGGTCAGCCCCTAAGTTCATGTAGCCCAGTAGCATGCCCCGGTGTGCCCAGTAGTGGATGCTTAGAGCAAGAGAGTTAAGTTGGTGGTTACAGAGTGAGCCCTTCCCCTTGTTCTTGCCCTCCTTGTAGTTGGTGGTTTAGGATCATGCAACAATAAAGCTTTATTTAAGACTCCGCGTCCTTACCTCCTACTGAAGGATGTCTGCAGGCAGGGGCAGTGCTTGGCATTCTCAGGAATAGTAAGTGAATCACCTCCCCAAATCACTTTGCGTGGGCACGGAGCGCAGGTGAGGTTTTTTACCCCTCTGGTGATCACAGAGGTGAGGTTCTTGCGTGGGTGTGGGTGGGGCTTTTGTGGCATGAGACAAAAATGCCGAGGACTTGAACTGCAGGGAAGTCAGGAGCGCTCATTT
The DNA here is from genome assembly GCA_025345505.1 of Todiramphus chloris collaris. Classification (NCBI taxonomy): domain Eukaryota; kingdom Metazoa; phylum Chordata; class Aves; order Coraciiformes; family Alcedinidae; genus Todiramphus; species Todiramphus chloris. The sequence goes on from JANVCC010000196.1 coordinate 2,841,938, forward strand.
GTTTAATGGGTCCCTCTTGGTTTTGCCCTTGGTGCTGTAGGTATAACAGCCTGGTGACTGGCAAGCGGGCAAGAGGCCTCATCGCTGTGCTGTGGCTCCTGTCCTTTGGAATTGGACTGACTCCGCTGATGGGCTGGAATAAAGCCATGAGTGGTTGTCCCAACGCCACCAACGAGACAGGGGCTGACCCTGGGACAGAGCACCATGGCTGCTTCATCTCATGCCTCTTTGAGAACGTGGTGACGATGAGCTACATGGTGTACTTCAACTTCTTCGGCTGTGTGCTGCTTCCACTCGTTATCATGCTGGGAATCTACATTAAGATATTCATGGTCGCCTGCAAACAGTTGCATCAGATTGAACTGATGGGCAACTCCAGGACCACACTGCAGAAGGAGGTCCATGCAGCCAAGTCTCTGGCCATCATTGTAGGATTTTTTGCCTTCTGTTGGCTGCCCCTGCATATCTTGAACTGCATCACTCACTTCCATGAGGAGTTCGCCAAATCCAAGCCTGAGTGGGTGATGTATATGGCCATCATCCTCTCCCATGCCAACTCTGTCATCAATCCCATCATCTACGCCTATAGGATCCGAGACTTCCGCTACACCTTCCGCAAGATCATTTCCAAACTCCTCTGTAAGACGGACGATTTCCCCAAGTGCACCACGGACAACAACCAGCACCTGACTGTCACCAACATGAACTCTCCAGTAGCCTCTGTGACCATATGACCGTGCACGTCCTGCATCCTGTCCTGGACACTACCCTTCCCTGTGCCTATGTGACCTCCGAGAGGAGCGCTCAGAGATGACCACTATGCAGTTACACAGCTGTATTTTTATTATTTTTTTTTTTAAATGTTTGTAATTAACATAGTGAGTGCCTCTTAGAGGAGTAACCTGCCTGGGGAGACTGGGTGCAGCTCACCCCCACTGTAAACCCAGGTTGCATGAGTGCTGGTGATCGTATTGTTTTTCCTTTCCAGGTCAGATGTTGACTGTGGAAGACCCACTTGCTGGGGGTGTTTCCCCAGTTGTGCTGCTCTTGTCAAGTCCTAGGATCTTTATTTTAATTATTATTATTATTATTTTTTAATCTTTTGATTCATTTAGGAGTAATAATTTTGTATCTGTTTTTGAGTTGTTCTTTACGTCCATACTTGACAGCACTTTGGTAATACCCTAATTATTCCATCAATTGTTTGATGCAGTTAGTATTCTCCGATGGGAAAAAGTCTTACTTAGCCCAGTTGCTGGTGTGAAACAATCTGTGTTCCAGGCTCTGAGGGACGTGACCATGTTGATGGGAAAAGAAGATCAGAGCTGGCCAGTTATTTTTGGCCCTAGTATGGAAGCCCAACTTACTGAAAGAGAAAAATTTTAGAAGAGAGTGGCCTGACGTTTTAGAAGAGCAGTTTTAGTATTGCCTTTAAATCGCTTTGCTCTACAGGGTTGTGCAGACCAATGCACCAGGTTTTCTTTCCAATCTGTTCCCAGCTATCAAGAGGCAAAGGGCAGAAGTGCCCTAATGGTCTCAGCTGGTCTGATCCAGAGTCACTGAGGTTAGTGCAAATACTCCCTTGGGGACATGATCTCTACGACTGGGTTTTTGCTCCCCAGTCAGAGCCTGACAGCCATGCAGGCTGTAGCTGTGATAGCTGGATGCTGCAGCTCGCCTGATTCCTAATCCTTGGTCATGCCGGGGTTCCTCTGAAGCCCAGTAACCCCCAGAAGCTGGGAGTGCTTTTCTTCTAATAGTGAATTTAATTTTGTATTATTTTTTTGTTTTAATCCCGACATGTGTCAGTAGCAAAAGAGACTGGAAGGGAGCTCATTTCCTTGAAGAAATAGAGTGCCTTGACTTGCGACTTGGTTTTGGCCAAGTTCTTTGGGGCAGAAGCTCACCCCACAGTGCGCCCAGCCTGGCTGCTGCAGCCAGCCAGCAGTCCTGGCCCTTTGTCAGGACAAAGCCGAGCAGTCTTAATTAGTACTGTGAGTTAATAACTCTCTGCAGCCACAGCTCAGTAATTACCTGATTTCATATGTAACTGAGATATGCAAAGCTAGGCAAAGGCAGAAAGACCGGGGCATTAGTTTCTGAAGTACGAGCTCCGCTTCTCCAGCCGGCGTGACGGCACGTGCACTGCTGCAAACCAACCGGTGTCCCTGGCACGGCTTTCAGCAAGTGGGGCAGTTTCATTCCGGAGCTGCGAGGGATAAGGAGGAGAATCAGAAAAGCACCAGCCAGCCTCCCTGCTTCGTGCCCCAGAGCCGGCTGTGGTAGCGAGACGGAGCTGTTCTCGGTGAGCTCAGAGCCGCTGTCACATCACGGCCCCCTCACAACGGGAATCCTGTTTGAAGGTCCCTGCGTGGTGAAGTGGGACCGTGTCTCTCAATGCCAGCAGCATCACCATGTGACCAGGAGCAGCTGGAGTGCAGGGAGGGGTATTCAGTATGGTTTTCAGTGGTGACTCCTGCTGGGACACAGAGATGGGGAGCAGGCCTTTTCGGGTGGCAGGGAAGGAGGTTTAAACACAACCAGTTCCTGAAGAACAGGTCCAGTGGCCAGACTGTGATGCCTGGAGCAGTTTGTCCCTGATAAATTGTACTTGAATCACAGAGAAATTAGCTTTCTATTTTTTTTTTTAAATGCATTGCACTAAAAAAGGGGTAAGACCCCAAGAGTTTCACTTCTCTGCCATATATAATAACCAATATGGTGTAAAATGAGCTGAAAAGCTGCTCTGCAGAAATCCTGTTGCTGCAGCATCTGCTGTGGCAGCTGGCACGGCCTGCAGGCAGCAGCTGCAGGTATAACCCCGGGCCCACCAGGCAGGCAGAGAAGGGTTCGCTGGGAGCGATGGATTTTGCTACCACGTGTGTAGCAGCTCAGCTGTAAGAGCCAGCCCCAAACCTGGGTCAATCACCAGTAAGCTCTGAATAGGCCTGCACGTGTTGATGCAATGTCTGAATTTAGCTACAGCTCAGTATCTCAGATACTGGCATTTCCAAGAAGAATATGAATCGTTGAAGTGACTGTCCCAAGTGTTCCTCCTTTAACAGCCCCATTCAGCTTTGCTGCATCTGCCTTGGTTATAGTCCAGCTAACTCATGTAGCTACCTCCTGCCATTTGGGCAGGGTTGGACTCTCCTCCTTTCATTCCTTCCCTCCTGTATTATCTTTGGCTGTGTTCCTCTGCTAATCATGGCTGGAAACAAGCAGGGTTTCACCTGCAGGTCTGTCAGCATTGCAGAGTGGTTGCAAGCCACGTTCATCCTCACAACACAGGATGTATCTCTGCCCTCCCACTGGCTGAGAATGAACCAAACTCGGGACAGCAGGAACAGGCTGAAACACTCAGTGCTGCCATACAGAGAGAGCCGGTCCCGGAACACTTGCCTGCCTGTGACAGCCTGTACTGTGGTTCAGCACCCACCACTGCTGCCTTTCAGACGCCTGTCACGAGCCAGGATTCCTGTAGGCAGCTGTGGTGTGTCCTCAGTGTGACTGTGCCATCGGGTTGTGAGCCATTGTAAACTACGGCCCGGGTCACCGTGGTCTTTGGGCACATCTAAGTGCCTTTGTGGATCTGAGCCAAAGTCATTTCAAGGCAAAATAAAAATAGGCCACCTCCCTCCCCCCCCTCACAAAAAAGCTCTGAAGTTTCCTATAAAAATGTGAAGTCAAAATGGCAGAGGAGCTTCCTGTAGCGAGTGCAGCTGTAGCTGGTCAGCGCACACTCTCACTGCTCTGATGTACATAGGATGACGTTTTCCTCGTGTTGCCCAGATTTTGTATTTGCTGTAACTGTTATTTACATACAGAATGCTTAATTTACCACCTACACAACCTGGCTCAGCCTGTGCCCCATTATTTCTTGCGGTGTTGTGTTCACACGGTGTACCATACGAGGCCACGCTGTACTCGGGGGCAGGGAGTCACAGCTGGAAGGAGCTGGTTCCCAGCTGATGTGTGGAGCCGGGGAGCGAGTGACAGTCTCCTTTCCCCCTGCCCGAGGTGGCCAGCCCTGCTTGCCTGCCACCACCAATGGGTCAGCTTCTCTGGAACGGGGCACTCTGAAAGCACAGCAAGCAGCGTGGTGCCCCCACTGCAGCAAGCACAGCGGAAGCAGAGACCCACCCTCAGTTTCCAGGCGCTGAGGGGTCCCTGCCCTAGTCCCTGGTACAGGTTTGCCAGTGCTGATGCACAGAGCAGCCAGTTCCAAAGCGCTGCTGCAGCTTCACTCTGGCAGAGGCCAGCTCCACAGAGCCCCCAGGCACTGGGAGGGCGGTGGGTTTGTCCCAGCACCAGCAGAGCTAACGAGATCTAGTGGATCACTAAGAGACCTGCTGGAGTGAGCGTCTGTATCGCCACACCACATGCACACAATATTACAGGTTAGTTCAAACGTCTTCAGAAATCACAAGAATAACCAAAAGAAATGCAACTGAAGTCGACACAGGATTATTAACATTTATTAATTAATCTATCAGTGCTAATTAACGTCACGCTTGGCTGCGGCACAGGAAGAAACCTGCCAGCCACGACAAACACTTGACAGCCTTGTAGCTAGGGAAAATGCCAGCTACCCAGCCGGGAGGGTACACAGAAAGCACACCCACGTGTGATCCAAATCCATCATCCTTCCTCCTCTTCCTCAGCCAGTAAGATGCTTGTGAGCTGCTCCTCAGAGACAGCGAGTTCCTGGCAGGCTCCCATGGCCTGACTGAGGTAGACAGCAAGTATATGTTTGCACTGCAAATAATAGCGCAGCCAAGTTAACAGCAGGAGCAACGCAGGAATGTCGGGCTCTCTCTGAAAGCCACAGAAATCCATCCTGGTCAGAATGGCTCTAATGAAGCACTCAGTCCTCCCAGGAACATGGCTCCCTTCTGGCACACCAAGCCCTGGCACAGGCTGGAGCTTCAGTTGCCCCAGGTCAGTTCTGCCTTCAGGATAATGTAACACAGGGATCTGACACACAGCAAAGTGTTCCTGGCTCCTGCTGCCCTCCCCACAACCTCAGACCAATTGGTTCCCCTGAGCTCTTCCTCACTGGCACCAGGTGAACTGCACCACGCCAGCAGCCAGACCCCACACGGCAGTGCCATTAGTGGCAGCAGCCCTTGTTCCAAGAGACCGGGGTTTATTATTCATCTCTTGAAGGTCAGAACAGTAATTCATAATTAAGAACAAAAGCCCCCCCCCAAGCCCTCATAAGTCCTAGCTCCACCCAAACACCATGACGCAGAGGGCAGGCTGTGCAGTGGGCCAGGCACAGCCTGCGTGCCCAATTCAACGCTCAGGTGTTTGCTCCCTTGGAAGCTTCAGGCTGCTCAGGTTCCAGAAGCAGAGCACAGCCTGCTCCCCGGCTCCCTGTCCCGGCCCCGAGTTAAGGCAGACAACTCACCAGAAGGCTCTCGCTCTTCTGCAGCACAGCAAACCCAAAAGCAGGACACGTGCAGAAGTGGCAGGAGCTGTAGCAGGTGTAGAGTTTGCCCGAGCTCCCAAGGACCTGAAACAAAGGCAGTGGTAGGGGGTGAGGGTCAGAGACAGCGTTCACTTCTAACCTCTACCCTCAGCTGGTATCTTATCTGGCCCAAAGCCCTTCCCACAATCTCACAAGAGTAGAGCAGGTTCTGCAGCACAAGTGTCCCCAAAGACTGCATTGACCTGTGCCGCGGCACTGCGGCACGTACCCCGGCTGGCAGCGGGCCTCGGCTGCCCGGCCTGCTCAGCTGCTGAGAGATGGGGAAAGGGGCAGCACGAGGCTCCTTCCCCGGGTCTCCCAAAGCCAGCAGCACACTGAGCTGCCAGCCCCCCGGGCGAGCTCCTTGCCCCTGTACTGCCAGACACCGGAGACTCTCTTGTCACAGAAAGCTCATTTGTGAATCCAGGGCCACCACAGACCTGGAGATGGAAGGAGAGCAGCAGCAAACACTGGCAACGAGGTCTTTTCTAAGCAGTTCCAGTGTCTGGAGGATGCAAAGGCTCTTGTGGTTCTGCTCCCAAAACCAGCTGCAGCTACTGGAATCCAGTTTTGTCTGAATAAACAAAGTTGAAGTCTCCAGAGAAGGCTCCCTGCTCCATCTCTGGTTTGGGAACAGCACTGTCCCCTTTTGTCACATGCTGTTCCTCTGCGAGGCTGGTGCTGAGACATAATTCCCTCCACACCATGGGCACGGGACCGGGCAGCCAGGTGAGAGAAGGGTTTGATTCCAGCATGGAGAAGCTGACAGGCAATCTGTGAGCTGCTGGAGTTGACTGCATGGTATAGGAAAGCCAGACTATGGATTATTTCTCTTTTGCTTTCTTCAAGACTGGAAAGTAGCTTTTAGAAAGCTACTTTAAAAGCCAGCTGCTCTGCCCTCTTCCTACTGCAAGGGAAGGGTCTGCAGGAGCAGAACTCACTTTAAGCTTTAGATTCTGTCTGGGTGTGTGGCACACAGACACCTAAACACCAAACACAAACACCAAAAAGAGAAGAGACAGTGGACTCAGCTCTGCAGAGTGCTGCTCTTCTCCAGGACACCTGGGCACTCCTAAGTCCCTCCAGAAGAACATAGTCCCTCCCAGTCCAGAGCTGCACTTGCGAGGAGAGGCTTTCCCTGTCCCCTGGAGCTCTCTCTGCACCCCTCACCCAACAGGTAACATCCACAAGTTTAAGGTCTCCCACAGAAGCACCTACGCCTCACAGATCCCCCTTACTCCCAGCAGATTCAGGACATGAGACTCGTGTTCCCATTTTGGGGTAAATCATTCTTTCTTCAGCCTGGCCTTTACCCTGGGCCCTCTCTCTACTCCAGGCTGAGTTTGTTTCACTTGTGATAAGTTTGTTTTTCTCTAGCCTCTTTGATTGTTTTTTCCAAGATGAAGTATTCCGATGGTGCCTTTCCTCCAGAAGTGTTTTCCTTTGAGGAGGGGGGAAGACGCAGACACTGCCAGATTTGGGCTGACTTCCCTCATCCTGACCTAGATGGCAACAATGCAGCTTCTGCCTAATAAGGCAGAATTTCAAATCCAAAGACCGAGAGAAAAAGGTGCCTCTGTTCCTGGCCAGCTGCAGCCAAGCCAGGCACTGGGGTGCTCTCTTGGCTCTGAGATGCTGTGAGACTTCCTTCCGCTGCCCTCATCTCCAGGCTCTTGCTGGCTGCATGGCGAGGAACAATCGCCTTGGTGGTGGCGTCCCTGCCAGCCTGGAGGCACCACGGCAGCTACTGCTGCCACCAGCACCCAGCTAGGCAGGACCACAGGCCATGCCAGGGCCTGATGCTCAAACCCTTCACGGGGGGAAAGGCTGCCATACAGTTCTAGGAAATTCATTAAAAAAGACATAAAAAAGAAGAATCCAATAAAAGTGCAGGATGTGAGCAATGCAAGTGGCAGTTGGCAGGAGGGCTAGAGCACTGCCTCTCCCCCTGCTAACTGGCCTCAGTCCCACAGCTCACAGCGTTTCTGCGACTCAGGCACAGCCAAAGTTGTCCCTGCTGCTGCCTGCTCACCCCTTTACACTTCTGCCTAATCCAGCACAGCTCCACCATCAACCACCATCCACCATCTCTTCTTTTATCTATCCCTGCCCTGGAGTTACAAGGGTTGGCTTTAGACTGCAGTGTAGGCAGGTGTTATACAAGCTCTCCTGGGGTGATTAACAGCTCTGAGGGAATATCAGCCCTTGAATACCCACTGGTGCTACTCCTCTATTAAGTAGGAAGGGCACTAATGCCTGGGCATTAAAAGACAGATCCCGGCTTTCACTTGATAGAGGGCTCTTTCTTCTCCCATCTCGGTCCCTGAGGGCAAGAGCTGCCTACACTACCGGCTGCAGTCCCAGGGCCTGTTTGAGCAGAGCCATTTTCCCCTGAAGCAGTGCCCAAGATGTGCTGGGTGATATGAAATGCCTGTGAAATATCAACATCTCAGATTTGGCTATGATGACCCAAATGAGTTTCACAATAGGAGCAGCCTCATGGCCTCAACGAGAACAGTTCTCCAGATCCAGCTGCAAGCGAAAGCACCACCTCGCATTCCAGCTCAACCACATCTGGGTGCAAATGGCAGAGCCAATTTTCTGGGGAATAAGTGAAAGGGATGACTGTGTGTGTGGTCCAGGCAGCCACGGATGCCCCTCCACTCCCCATTGCACTGGGCAGGCTTCTCTGCTGAGGGAGAAATGCACACAGCTGGGATGTGTGTCTACATTGTGCACACACGGGGATGAAGAGCCAGTGACACCACCTCAGTGCAGCATCCCACTCAGGGTTCCAGCTCCTACAGCCCCAGCCCCTGTTCCTGTCACTGCTCCAGCCAGCAGCCCCAGGGGAGGCTCTGTGCTTTGTTTCTGGTCTCAGACAGCTGTGCAGAGGAAGAATTTCGCAATGGGACCAGCCTCACACCCCCAGAGAAAATATCTCTTCAGATTCCTCTGTTAATTAACTCATCATCATGTCCTTAATCAGCAATCAAGCTCCACTAAAGAGGAATGCTGCTCAGAAAAGCACACAGGCACCTGCAGGCAGGGAAGGCTCTGTGGGCTGCCTGTCAGCTGGGAGGACACAGGCACAGCCCCGGGGTGATGCAGGGGGGCTGCTCACACCATACCCATCAGCTACAAAGTGCCTGGCTGAGGCTGGGCTCGTCCTACATGAACCATTGGTGACCAGCCCTGACCTATCTGTCCAGGGGTTCCTACTCTGCAGGGGAGCCAGCAGTTCCCTCTGCCTGCAGAAGCACGGAGGAGGACAATTCTGACACTTGCTTTCTTCCAGTGTGCACCAGTTGAGACTGAGCCAACCACTGGGGCCATCAGCAGATGCTAAACCTGCTCCCATTCGATGGCTGCGGGACAGCCTCCAGCAGGGATTTCATCTCCTCACTTCAGTGGGGAGGGGGCTGGGCAGTGTGGAGGGGTCCCTGCCTAGCTGCAGCACAGCCTGCAGCAGCACTGTTCAGCAACCACCCTGCCCAGGCCAGGGTGTCAGGGCAGCACCCAGCACACCACAGCCCTCTCACCATACTTCCCTGAAGTCCTCCATGTCTCATGAGGCTTCCTGCACATAAGAGATGAGTATTAGGCCTCTTAAGATGCAGATAGCTACGCTGTACTGCAGAAAAGCTGTGAGCATGTGAGCACACGTTTAGGCTCCCTGGGAAGACCAGAGGCTCTAAGCAGTCCCCATTCTCCTTCACACGAAAGGGTGCCAAGTGAAGACTCTGCATCCCAGCCTGCAAAGCTCTGCCTTGGCCTCCATGGCCTGACAGAGCTCTGTGAGGAGAACGTGACCATTCTTTGCCCAGTGGCATATGCAGCTGAGCAACAGTATAAAAAGGAAAAGCCTGTAAGCATTCAATTAAGGCAGCTGCTGCCTAAGGGTCCCAGAAGCAGCTTTTCTTAGGCTTTACCAAATATCCACAGGCAAGCCCTCAACTCAAATCAAAGGCTGTGTTCTTGAGCCCTCTGTGTTTATGAATCATGCCTCTCTGGAGGGGTCAATGTCCTCTCCAAGGCCCCAGAAGCAATAAAGACTCCATGTGCAAATCAAGCAATGCAAGCTCTAAACACGTGCAAAAGTGTTTGTGCTATTCTCCAGGCCTGGCTTCACCACCCTTCTCTTGCCCAGGATGACCCCAAAGCATCTCAGCACCTCCAGTGAAGGAGAGAAGGCCCTTTGCAAGGAGGATATTTGGAGATGTTCCTGTTGGTTGCTGCAACAGTGGGCAAAGAGATTTCCCCTTATCTGGTGTGTGACAAAGTGCAGCACTGGGTTCAGTGACGGAGGGGGCTGTGCTATCTGAGGGGGTTAGTTGTGCTAAGTAGAAGGAATCTGGTGCTTCATACCCAAAATCTTATGGGCACAGTGTCACTGCCTTAACTAGGGCACAGTACACAGCTTCTCTCAACTCTGACTCCACGGGCTGGATGCAGCTGGTCAGCGGCTCACAGGACAGACAGATCCTGTGCTGGGGATGGAGTGTGATCTAGGGCTAAGGTGAGCTCTTCTCCCTAACATGCCATTTTATGAAGATGTTTCTATGATTCACAGACTTGGCTACAGTGAACTAGGATGAAACCCACACGCTTGGCCTGCACTGCTTCCTCCCAGGCAGTCAGGATCCTATTGCCAAGTAGAGGTCAAGAGTGTTCAGGATACAAGATCTGGAGTGCAACAGGGAAAGAAATGCACTGATGCCAGATAATGCTGCATTGCGTAGTTTGTCAAGAGGAAGAACTGCCTTTGCTGGGTAGGATGAAAATAATAAAGCAAAACTAGCAATCCCTGGAAAACTTCCCTCTGACTGTACCCACAAACATGTAAGAAATCATCTCCAACTGGCTGGGAGTCACAAAGAAAGTGGTTCTAATTCTAGTCTGTGGCTACTACAGTATCACTTTAGGAGTCTGTACAATGACATTCTCTTGGCATTTATCCAAGTGTTCTTTCATGTTCTGCAAGTTAGGAAAAATCTTGGAAACCATCAGAAAGTAAGACAGAAAACCAGTATGTACCTGGTATGCAGTCCGTCCGCTGGGGGACTTGACTCGGGTGACAGAACGCTGATCCACCAAATCCAAAGCTGGGACAGCAGATGGGCCAAATATGAACTTCAGCCTGAAAGAGAACATGTCTCTAGTTAGGTCACACCACAAAAGGCGACCATTTGGCTTAGCCTTAATCCACAGGATTTAGCTCTCTGGAGTCCAGAAGGCCTGTAGCCAAAGGTCCCCATTGCCTCTCAAAACCCCACCAGTTACAGCTCCATTAGTTACACTGCCAAGCACTGAAGTGCATTTGCCATTCTCAGCTTCGCTGGCTTTCACCAAGCGACCACCAATTCCTGTCCCATCCCCTGAAACAACCTCAGCTGACAGTTGCTCTCCTGGAAGGCAGACAGGACTCAGTCCTTAAGGACAGCCTCTACTCTGCCAGCTGTTCAGAGCATCTACATGGGGGTTTGATTTTCTTAAGAGAACTTCCAAGCTGCTCCCAAGCAGCCCCACATCTCTTTGCAAAATCCCACTCGGATTTAATTACAAAGCATTTTAAAGACTTTTCTTACACAGGACATTACAGTTGCTGTGTTTCTTCTTTATCACTATGACCCAAATACTATCTGGGTTGCACAAACAGGACATGAAGTTGTTCCTGTCCTGAACTAAAATGAGACTGCATCAGAGACACAGAAGTGAGATTTATCGGCCCATCTCTACAGCTGTGACACAGCGTTAGACATGTAGGTGAGGAGCTGTCTTTGAGTGCATTTCTGGCTTGACAGTCCCTTTACAGATCACTGAATACTGCAAGGGGAGTGCAGGTGAAGGAAGAGATACAGGTGTCCTTAGTGATCCGAGCAGCCTTTCTGTCAGTATTCCCAGAGTTCTTCCAATGCAAACTCTGTGCAGACAGAGCTCCGGCGCTTAACCGATTTATCAGACAGTGCATCTAGACTCCAAACCTGGAAACTTTGCTTCTGCCCAGCAGAAGTCTTGTTCCCAGAGGAAATTGCAACTCTGGTAGCAAAAGCAAGACACGCTGGCAAAGAGAAGGTGCAGGAAGGAAATCCTGGGGGATGCACAGTGCTGGGGATCCAACAGAGGCAACAGGCAGTGTCACACACGCAGCCCAATTATCCCTGTGGCAGCAAACGGTGAAGTTGTCACTTGAGCACCATGAGCACAAACAGGGACGTTAGCAGGGGCAGCACCAGGTAAACCAGAGCACACGGAGGCAGATTTGCTAAGGGGAAAAGGGGTTTGTGCTCTGGGACAGCTTAACTGTACATACAAGCTGTCCTGGATGAGTTGCCATGGATCAGATTATAGATCAGTTGATCTTGAATCCCACCTCCAGCTGTGGCCCACACATCGTGCCTCAGAGCAAGGTGACAGCATGGATGATAGATATAGGAATAGGAAATGCAGCCGTAGGGCTCCTTCCTCACTCCAGGGAAACTCATTTAAACCCTGGAGAACAAATGAGTCATTTTGTAGTGATTGCATCTCCTCTATCACAGTCACAACTGAAGTATAAATGATTCTTTCTCTACACACCAAACTGCATCAATAGGAAGCTAAAGATCATCAGGGAAATAGTTAAGACACTCCACTGCACACATAGCCACCGGATAGCAGTAGTCTTACATCTGTAATCCAGCCACCAGCAGGGCTCAGAGACAGCAAATTCATTCCAGATAAACACTCAGAGCCAGCACATGCCTTATGTCACTCTGTCCTCCCTAAAAACCCTTTCCCTTTCCTCCCAAGCAGGACCCATCACCACGCAAGGACACACCACTGCTCAGCACTTACAGATCAGAGTGCCTGGGATGGGGTAAAGATGAGGTTGGCCAGGTTTGCTCAGGTATACATGTTTGCTCCCACAGAATGTGGCCTCGACACGACTCTCTCCTCAGCTTCGGTGCTGTGAGGCAGCACCAGGGAGGCACATGCTGGTGTCTGGCCACTGCTGTGCTCACTGATGTAAAATTCCACACCAGCAAGGGGAAAAATAAAAATCTGTGAGTCCTGAAGGCACAGGAATCAGGAATCTCCACCTGCATACTCACTGCCTGCACACCCTGCAAGGAGGGTTTTCAATCCTGATGATGCCCTGGCAAGGGTATATGATAAGCTGTACATCAAATATGGACATCTGTACCTTTAGCCTATTGTGCAGGCAGCTCACAGGTTTAAAAGTGATCCTAGACCTGTAGGTCTGAATGTGTTCCAGCTGCTCTGAAAGTGTTTCAAAGAGCTCAGGGAGAACACAGTTAACTTTACAGACCTTCTATGCACTGAGAAAAATCTGTATAGTCTAGATTAGTTACAAGGGTAAACAACAAGAAAATCAGCAGTGATGAAGAGATAGTAGAAAACATGAGCAGGAGAACAGGAGAAAGCAGAGGAACATTTCCAGCTCCAGTGGAATCACCAAGAGCCAAGGCAGAGCGCTGGCGTCTCAGCAGCACGCCTGACCTACGCGTCTGAGTCAATCTCATTGATAACAAGCCAAGCAGACAGACTTATTCCAGGAAGACCAAAACTTCACTTGAACAAACTCAGGGCAGTAAGGATTGGCTTCATCTGAAGACTGAGAGGAGGTGGGTGGGGGAACACTCAATTTGAGACATTCTTTAATGCTTAGGTTTGGGACTATAAGGAGGCTGAGTCTAATGAGTTTCAGTAACCCTTTCAAATTTGGGGAATTCTTTTTCCATGTATATAATTCGATCAGCCTAAAGGAAATAAGTAAGAGGAATGTCCAAAGGAAATTAAAGGACTTCAGAGATTTAGAAGATATTCAGAAATTAAATCAGAGTACTTCTGAGCTGCTGGTTACTGGGAATTGATGGAAATCTGACCGCCAAGAGTTACCACCCAACCATTATTAAACTTAACAAGGGAATTTCTTTCCTCTTCTTTTCTTTTATGACAAGAAGGAAACAGAAAGTTACAAGACTTCTCAAATATAATCCCACTGTTCAAAGGCCACTGAGGTCCCACAAGAGGCAGCCAGCACGCACACCTTTCACAGGCATTATGCTAGGTAACGTTAGACCCAAAGATACTAAGGCCTGAGGGGTTCCTGGTGATCTCCACTCCTGGCTAGATGACAGGCAGGCAGGAACACAAAGTTAAAGATGAATCTGAGAAGTCCTTCTCACTGTGACAGTGCCTTTTTTCTACCTTCAGCACCAGTTAGTGCTCCAGAAGTTAGGAAACTTGGCATGTTCACAAGCTTCAGTTGACACAAGGGTGATGAAGATGACCTGAGATGACTTCTGAACTCTCAGGGTTATCTCCAAGTTCACTTCTCCCTTTCTTTCCCATGTGCCCATGACTCAAACAGAAGGGGTCTCAGGATGCTGCTGTGCTCACAGTGATATGAGTGCAAAGGAGATGCAGCACTCCAGCAGCATGAATCACTGTGAAACACAGTCAGGCCACTCACAGAAAACTCATTCCAGATCTAAAGGTGATGATGTGGAGCTCAGGTTAAACAAGCTGTGTTTTTGCATGTTTAAGCCACCCAAATTAGAGCAAGTCAGCATAGGAGATTCAGTGATATATAGATAATTTCATGAATCTCTGGAAAAAGACCTTGAGATTGTCACTTTGGATCACTATTTCCAGCAAAAAACATGTCACAACTGTTCATGAGAAACACGTACGGGTCAAACACAGGAAAAAAGTATGGTGAGAGCAGATTATCAACTGCCCTTTAACAGGACACTTGGACAAGAACTGAAGCTGAAGATACTCACCCCAGCAGCAGGTCATCAGGGACTGCAACGAAAAGAAAATGACATGTGATTTTGCTGAACTTCCCCACGGTGAGAGACATCAACGTGACAGGGGGGCAGTGTCTCCTTAACACACCCCCAGAGGCCCCACAGGACTGCAGAGCTCCAGCCATCCTCTTTAGCCACCAAAAAGCAACAAGGAGCAGCAAAATTATCTGTTTTGGTAGTGCTAAGGCACTCACTGTGTACAGCAATCAGAACCATGGTGATTCATTTTAAAATGAAAAGCAGAAGCCCCAGTACACTTCCTCTTGTAATATCCTACTTTTAAAAGAGTGCAGGAAAAGGCACACGGCCTCAACATCTTACTCCGCTACTTCAAGAAGTTGGTTAAAAATATAAATACTGGTTTCCCTGAAAGTCTCTTGGCAAGAGTTGAGAACTCTGGCATCAAAATCTTAAAAATGTTGTTCTTTTCCCAGCATAGTCTTGCAGGGCACCACTTGTTTGTAGCTTTAACACAGCCCACAGAAACTTCACGGCTTCACGTAGTGAAACTTGTTAAGATGGAAAGTTACGTTTAACAAAATTGTTGTAGCTCACAGCTTAGGCTCTGATCACCCCATCTGATCTTCCTGTCATCGCTAATGGACACAGTGTACTATGTCTGTGTTCCACTGGAAGATCAGGATTTTTGACTTTAAAATCCTTTGTTCCAACAGTTCAAAATATTCTCTGTGATTTACGGCGTTGGTTTGACTTCTCCAACTTTATTCTAATTTAATTTTCCAAAGTGATCAATCAGTTTGTTTCTGCAGTTATGTCTCAGTGTACACCTTAGTACAGTTTTGATGCTTTAAGGAGAAGTATACCTTAAAAGGAATGCTGGCCTGTCTTTTGTTTTGGGTTTTTTTTTTTTCCCCTAGTTTAAACCAGAATTTAGAAAGCTCTTTTTAAAAAGTCACACGTAGATTTTGTATCTACTCTACACTGATGGGAGCCACACTGCAAGTAGGAGCAGAGGGGTCACTCTGACAGCTTAAACATTAAGCCTCTGTCCACTCAAATGTCCTGCTCAAACAGACATCACTGGATGACTATTTGATTGGCTTTAGTTAAAAATATTTCTTAAATAGACACTTTCCTCAGGAAGAACCATTCTGTGCTACTCATCAAGTAAACACCAGCAGTACATATTCTTTCAGCACTGATTACAGAACTAGGTTGGTAACCAAAGTTCAGGGAAGGTAATTGTTTTTAACTAGCTGCCAGAATTGGCCAAGATGTAACCACTGGCAACAGCAAAGCTGCTCTTTGCCCCGGGATCACCGACACTGACACACCCTCTGCCGGTCACTCAGCAAACATGATCGTTCCGAGGAAGATTTCCTTTTCAATTCTTATTTTGAGATGAGGGAGTCTATAAAACCAGCAGTACAACAGGCACAGCAAACACCTGCCTAAAAATATGTAAAGTATCATCCCTCAAGTGCAACCACTTACGTTACAAGCTCTAAGCAACCAGGTTTGTCCTTGGCCCCGCAGGACAAAAAGCATCTAACCCGGTCTAATTTTTGAAGGGGCCTCACTTTTAGAAGGAGGCTGCTCCTCATTTATTTGTGCTTCAAACCCTTCTGCGTTGTCTCTGGACAGGGACACAACAGTTGGCAACACCAGACACCACCTGCCATTGCTGAAAGCCAAGGCCACCCCCTGCTCGAGAGAACCTGCAGAAGATGCAGACGAGGGGAGACCAACAGCCCGGAAGGTTTGGCAGTGCCCACCACCTGCTGGGATGGTTCTTTTTCTTTACCTACCGTGTGAGGTCTCCTGAAAAGCCTTCTTGATCTCTTTCAAAAGCTCTTCTGCTACTGCTGGCAAGGTGCTATCCATCGCGGCAGCTCTGGCCTCATGACTGGAAGCAAGACAGAAGAGAACAGGAGACAGTGGGAAGCCATGAAGGTCACAGCAGATGCTGCAAACTGGGACAGGTTGTCTGGGCAGTACTCGATCTCGACAGGGCCAAGGAACAGCATCCTCAGCGACTTTTGAGATGTGTTTTCTAACACGTTCTCAGAGCAAAACGTGTCTCAAAAGCACATGGATATCCCTCAGATACCCCCTGCATAGAGACACCCCGTGGAAGGGGAGCAGGCTGGGCACAGCCAGAGGCCCTGGCCTGAAGGTCCCGGCACTGGGCCAAGGTCGTTCCCGGCAGAGAAGGACGCGCAGCCCACCCGCCACCACCCGCGCCCCTGCGGCAGGGCCGCCCGGCTGTCCCCGGGGGCTGAGCTGGGGGATCTCTCAGGGCAAGGCCGGCGGCTGCCAGGCCCCGGCAGCGGGAGCCGCGCTGGAGCCGCCCCGCACGGCGACCGCTCTCCGCTGCGGTCCCCGGGAACTCCCTCGAGGACGGTGGAGCCGCGTCGGAGCTATTTAGAGCCGCCGGTCCTGGGACGGCGACCGCGGGGCCGGGAGCGGGGCCGGGAGCGGGGCCGGGCCTACCTACGGCCGCGCAGCCAGGAGGCCGCGTCTCCATAGCAACGCGCGCCCTTTGCCCCCGTGACGCAGCGCCGCGCGTCACGTGGCGAGGGCGAGCTCTTAAAGGGCCCGCGGCGGGACGATGCTGGCGGGGCTGCTGCGGGCCTTGTGCCGCCCGGGCGCTCTGCGCTGCCCCGCGGGGCTCCCGCGCAGTGCCTGGCGCGGCTGGGCCCGCGGGCCGGAGAGCAGCGGCAGGACGGGGTTGGAGCGGCGGCGCTGGCGATGGCGATGTGCCCGCCCGGCCGGGGCGGCCCTGGGCTTCCTTGGAGGTGAGGCGGGCGGCGGGCAGCGGGCAGGGCTGCGCCGGGGCGGGCGGCGGTCACCGGTCACCCTCGCCCCGCAGGCCTCTCTCTCTTCCCCAGGGACCCCGAGGAGGAGGACGGCGAGGACGCCATTATCCTCCTGCTGAAGAGGGCCAAGGTGAGGGAGACTCCGGTCCCTACGGGACGCGGCGGCCGAGGGGTGCGGGGTGTTCGCTCAGCCGGGCCCTGCCGGGTCACCTGCCCCTCGGCTCCCCCCGCTCTCTCCGCAGCTCAGCGTCATGAAGGGCGAGCTGGAGGAGGCCGAGAAGATCCTGCACCAAGCCCTGCGGCTGTCGCACCAGTCGGATAACAGGAAAGCCATCGTCTACACCTACAGCATGGTGAGGCACCGGGGAGCCCGACCCGGCTGCCCTCCTGCTCGGGGCTGTCCCTTGTCGTGTCTGGTCCCGGCTGGAAGTTGCCACGGGGCTGCAGGTCCCTTCGCGGGGGTGCAGAGCCGTGTGCTGGGGCAGTGGGGGAGCTGTAGGGGCAATGAAAAGCAGCTGTGTTGAGGCTGGTCCCCCCTTCATCACTGTCTGTCTCTTCCAGATGGCAAACGTGGCCTTCATGCGGGGACAGCTGGACAATGTGAGTAACTCATATTTTTGTTTGGGTTTTTTTGTCCCCCTCTGAATTTTAAGAGGCTGACATCTTGTGCAAGGGTGTGAAAGCAGAGCATGCTGTGTCATGCTTGTGTCCTGAGAGGTATGAAGCAGAGACCTCCCAACATAAAGCAGAATCATCTGCCATGTGACAGCAGTCCCATGGAGCACGTGCTGCTGAGAAAGATGCTCTCACAGTCAAACTTTGAGTTCCAGCAGGGTGCAAGGGAAGGAACACCTCTTACTGTCACATGCCAGTGAAGTGTTTAGGTGGTTGCCCCAGGATAATAAATGTGGGAAAGCCCTGAGGGCACACAGATGGGCTAAACTTGATGGCAGCCATCAGCCCAGTAGTTGCACCACGAGTGGGCTCTGCCGCTTAGCTTTTCACTTCTAACTGGTCTTGACATACGATATAAACGCACCAAATTGTGAGACAGGTTTCACCCCGCAGTCTGCCTCTATAAATGGTAGAGATCATTTAACTGCCATCATTCCTCAGTATTGTCTTCAAAATTCTCATTTCAGGCAGAAAAGCTCTACAAAGCAAGTATGAGTTATATGCTTGCAGGGGACACGAAGGAGGTAGGTCCTTCTGGTAAAGGCTTTCAGCTTTCAGTACCAACAGTGTGGTGCAGAAGTCTTTGGTCTGTTTCTTGTGCTCTAATACCTCCTCCTGGAAACTGGCAACAGTAGCCATGAGCTTGCCAGAATCTCCATAAATTTCTTTAATGGATGGCAGCTCTGGAGACAATAGGACAGGGATTTTTAAGGTCTAAACTTGTTCTCTGAGAAAGTAATGTTTCTATGGGGGAGATGCAAGAAGAGTTAACAGTTGCACTGTGTGTCCTCCCGGCAGGATGACAATGCAATCCTTGAGATGTCCCTCAAGCTGGCCAGTATCTATGCTGCTCAGAAAGAGTGAGTTCCCTGATAAAAATACCTTTTGCTTTCATCTCAGCTTCACTGTGGCAGTGGTGGCCACACAGAGGCTCTTTAAGAATAAAGTGCCTGAGGAAGCTTTGGTGTGAAAAGATACTATTGATATAAAGATCCTCACTGGCATGATATTTGCCTTCCCACTGTTGTGTAGCACAGTGATTGCAGTTATGAGATGCCCTGCTTAGGGCAGAAGTTGCCAGAGGACACAGCTCTTTAGTCTTAAATCCACTCCTCACAGGAGAGGCAACTTTGGAAGCTGGTGGTGGCTGATAACTTGTAGCTTCTCTGGCCAGTGGAGCTTCAGCTGGCCTTGTCTGTGAAGAGGGGGTCTCTCTCCACCTCTTAGACCCCTTTGCCCGTGTGTCAACAAAAGGGTCCAGGCCCTGATCAAGAAGAGGGCACTGAGGGCAGGAAGGGTCTGCTGAAGGGGAAAAGTTGTCTTGCATGCCCACTAGAATGAGGGATTGAAGGTGCTTTGCTTTGCTGAGTTGTTGCTCTTTGCAGGCACAAATTGGCCCTGGCTGGCTATGAGTTCTGCATCCTGACCTTAGAAGAGAAGATTGCCAAGCAAAAGGACTTGCCTGAGGATGTCTTACCAGGTGGGACTGCCAAAGGTTTCTCATTATCTTTTCTCCATTTCCCTGCCCATGATGCAGCTTTCTATATTGCATAAACACCCTCTTCATGTCAATCCATTGTCTTCACACTGCACGGGTTCCCTGCTTTGGAAGGATGGAGACTTGTGCTCGATCTTGTAGAAGTGATCACTTCCACTCCTCTCTATTTGCAGCTGAAGAAAAGGCCAACACCCGTCTTTTGCTTGGGATGAGCCTAGACTCCTATGCTCGCTATCTCCTAAACATTAACCAGCTCCCAGTGGCCCAAAAAATGTACGAGAAGGCGCTGCAGATATCGAGTGATGTTCAGGGAGAGACTCATCCACAGGTGACGTGTACGATTGTAGTTGACTGCTAGGGAAAGAAAGGCTGATCCAGGGAATGAGGCAGCTTTAGCAGCAGCTTTGCTGCCATCAGATTTACACAGCACTAAATGAGGTTCTGTTTTCCTGGCAGGAAGGATGAGCATGCAGCAATATAGAAATATAAGACCCTTTCTACTGAAAGCTTCTGGGAAATACTGTATTTACTAGTGTGACAGGGGCATGACTTCTACAGAAGCCTTGTTCCAAGTCTTCCTTTCCCATCCTGGAACAGACAGTGGTCCTGATGAGTGACTTGGCGACTGTACTGGACGCTCAGGGCCGCTACGACGAGGCATACTCCTGTGTGAAGAGAGCAGCCGAGCTGGCGAAGGAGACTCAGCACCCCGAGGAGCACATGGTGCTGAATAACCTGGCAGCAATTCTGATGCACAAAGGTAGGTACCTAAATGCCCAGCCTATGTCACACTGCTTCTGCTGGCTGTACATACCTGTCCTGAAGGATTGAACGGTCGCATTGATTTTTGTCGCTGTTTTTAGTTTTAAGCAGTAGGTCTCCTGACTTTGTGTAGAGAACCTGTGTTGTGATCAAATTGAATTTGCCTGCCAAAGCATCCTTTCTAAGATAAATGCAGTACTGGTGCCTCTGACTCAAAAGGTTGTCTGGGGATCGCCTTTCTCTTGTCCCATGTGTACAGTGACAGTTTCAAAAGCACAGAAAACATGCTTGAGACTTGTTTCTATGACATCTCAATGCTGAAGCAGCACCTTGTCCCATCATCACTGCTGCTATCCTTCCTATGCTGGATGTTTTCAGCACCTCCCGAGTTGTTGATGTGTTCCAAGGAGTCCTTGGGTGTCCTTTTCATGTGGTCAGCTTCAGGAGGGGACTCTGAAAATGTCTATTTTACTGGGTTAGCCATGACACCTTTCCCTCTTTCTACAGAAGACTTTCTGCAAGCAAAACAAGTGTACAAAGAAGCTCTCAAGCAGGCACAACAGAAGGGAGATGCTGCTTCTGTCCAGCATATCCAGGAAGAACTAGCTGAGCTGGCCAGGAGAAGAAAAGGCTCCAAATAAGTTTGGTGACAGAGCCCAACCTTGGAGTGGCTGCCAGCAGCAAGGGATGGTCAGTATAAGCATCCCAGGAGCAGTTTGGTGCAATTCTCCAGGGAAATGGCAATGAGGATTTTAAGGACTGCTTAAGAAGGGCTGCTATTGCTTAACTCAGCTCAAAATAAAGTTGTGAAATTTTAATTATGTACATTTGCTGTGTAGTCTATGGTTAGAGTAACTTACTGTGCTAGTGGTTTAACTTTGTCTTGACTGCCTGCAAAGTTCAAGTCCAGCCTGATATTAATACTTGGAAGTTAAGTCAAGGAGCAAGCATTTGCTACTTCTGACTGTTCACAGAAGTGTTCCCTTTCAAAACATGGGTTTTATATTAAAGCTAACTCATGAAACAAAACTGTCAGGTTTGTAAGCTCCAGGCCTTCATGTAAATCTGCTCTATACAGCAGAATTTTTCAGTTCTGTGCTGCAGGGAAGCCTGATGTTAAAGACCAAGGAGAATTAAACCAGAAGTTAGTAGTAGAACTAAGTAATTCTGTCACTAGCCAAGCATTATTTCAACCTCTCGTTTGTAAGAATTTCAGCTGGTTGGTACAACTATTAATGTTAATTGCATCATTTGTTTACTTACAGTAACATTAGTGGCTTCAGCTCTGCTTAACTTTGAGCTAAGAGGAGGCACACAGGTTTGATGAAGCTGGAAAAACTTAAGTCACACATACAGCTTTCTGTAAAGTAAAAACATTGCTGTTACAGGCCCCTTGACCTAACAGAACAGCTCTAACACAGTAAAGTTCTGGTTCTTGGTTGCTAAGTGTCAGACCCTAAGACACTCCAGCAGTGTTAACTGGGAACCCTGCAGCAGCCCCCGGGGGAAGTGTTTTGCCTGTTCTCAGGAACATAGCTTGATGCTGCAAAACAAGAGGGAGACACAGGAAAAGCAAATGGAGAACTGATCCCCTTTATTGATTGGTCTGAATCCAGAAGTCACTGTCTACTGAAGACATTGTGTGGAAAAAAAAAAAGTTGAGTTTTATGATGCATGGGGTTTTCAAGTCTTAAATGATTTCATATCAGAATCACGAAACATCAGGATGAAAGCATGGTGAAAGCGCTGATCGGAAATCAGTTAAAAATTTGTAGTAAACTACACTTTGTAAACATGATTTACAAACACCTTCCTGTTTGAAACAGGTCAGATGTAATTCCATACTTGAGGATTACTGGAATTGTGGTAAACCCTAACATAGGCTCTGGAGAGGTTTTTACACTGGAGAAGTTAGAACTCGGATAACAAACGAAAAAAACCCAGCAACATTTTATGTGCAAATGCCACTCAAGCTGTATCTCAGGAGAAAGTGACTGTCCTACCTTGGAGATCTCGCTGCTGCAGCAGCAATAACACAAAGCTCTGCAAATGAACATGCCATACTTACTGTACAGTTAGCAAAGACATTTGTCTGTACATGCCTCTTTCACGCTGTGTTTGTTACACTAAAAGTGAGAACAAGTGACTTTTAGAATGGAACTTAACTCTCCACTCCAAACTTCAGTCTACAACAAGGGCTGATCAACTTGGTTTCCAGTATATGTTGCTGTGGGAACAAAAACATTAAAATAAAGAGCACGAGTCTACAAACAGGATGAAAACTTCCCTACTTTAAGCCAGAAGGGTAAAGGAGGGGAGAGTGAGAAAAATCTTTCTTAAGAGAAATACAGGAAGGAGATTTAAGACTCCAACTGATCTACTCAGATGCAGTGTTTAAAAAAAGTAGCAAAATAATTCTGTATTTGCAGCGCAGTGTCGAGTTTCCCAATGAGTTCCTTCAGATTTTTTCTTTCCCACACTGGGGCAGAAAGGCTTTCCTCTAAAGTAAATCTGCTACTGGAAAAGAGTTGTGTGCTTCTTCCTGTTTGTAACTGGACCATTACTGTCCTTCCATAAGATGCAGAGCTTACACAGCCTAAGGTTACACAGCTGCATTATACCTTCCATACAACACATGGCAAATACAGTGTTAAATTAAAAGTATGTTGACGGGAAAGTAACTTCAAGGCAAAGACTCTGTTCATCCCCCAGCGAGATGCAAAAGCAGTTTGGAATCCGACAGACCACGCCACCCCCCAGCTCAGTGCTATCTGTAAATCAGTCCTTCCACCCCAGAAGATTTATATTTGCTTCCTGGGGTCAGTGCAGCAAAAAAAAAAAAGATGGTTTTGAAGGTGGATATCAGGACACCCTGTGATATCACTAACCAGATGTATGTATACATGAGCTACAAGCGTATCATAGCAGGCAGTGATAGATGAATGATTAAGGAGACTCTCCTAGTACCATATACAATTTAAAATCAAAAATTAAAAAAAAAAAAATCACCCTAACAAGTATTGCACACTTTAGGAGTTAAGCCAAGCATTGGTAAGGACTTCCACCAAAAGCTTGTTTATAGGGCTGGGGATTGGGATGCAGACTTTCAAATAATTAATACATAAGATTTTAAAATCAGACTGGAGGAAGGTAAAAATCACAGTACCTATTTCAAACTGGTTGTAACAGAAGCAAAGTAGCTGATTCGTGTGTTGCTCAATTCTTCTATAAAAGCATTCTGGTTTATTTAAAGTTGGGATGTAGAGGTTTTTCTTCTTAAAGGATTTCTCAACCCACCCAGAGCCTCTGTTCAGATCAGCCATTTGCTGCGGTTAAATACGACAGTAAAATTTAGTAGCCTGTTTTGCCTGCATACAATGCAGAACCAGAAGACACTAAGATAGGCTTTCGGGGCACAGTTAAAATTCCCAGTGTGCATAACAGTGAGGTACACCTCCAGAAGCTGGTTTGGTTTTTTTGTTTGGTTTTTTTTCCTTATCCTTTTAAAAATGAACCGTAACATACCCATGCAATAATATTTCTGCAGTGTTGCCAAATAAAACCAACTGCAACAAAAATTTACAATGTGGCAGAATTTAAAATTCAAAGAAATAGATCATCTTATTCCAGCTATGGACTATGTTAATGTACAGAATTCATTGAGGGGTCAGTCTTAAAAAATAAAAAAAAAAAAAAAAATCAACATTTACACAAAAGAGTGAACACAACTCAAAAAGAAGGTGTGTCTAGGGGGAAAAAAAAATAAAATATATATATATATAAAAGCACAATGCCTGCAAGAAGTGGCATGGCATTAAATGGGCAATGATGCTAGGCTGGCTGGGGGGCTGGGGTTATGGTTAGGCTAGGAGGGAGGCTAGGGTTAGGAAGAGTACTCCTACACTGGAGAAAATGCTTAAAAAAAAAATTACAAAATGACCCCCAAAGTTTAGGCAATGATTTGAACATAAGTACACCAGATACTATAGCAAGGGAAAAAACACTGCAAAAAGTACTCTCTATTTACAGAAGAATGATTTAAAGACATTATGGTTTTCTTTACAAATAGATGTAGAACAGGAATAGTCCACATTTTTAAAAACTCTTTACATATTTATCTTTAGTAAGTCAACCTTCTTGACCACGCTCCTCCAACACACGGCCCGTGCAGAAGGCATTTAACGGACTCTCCATCAATTCTTCATTGTGTGGCCCTTGCTCTCTTGGAAAGTCTCTATGGGCACAAGTCAAAAATAGATTTCTTTTTTTGACCCGCAAATTAAAAAAAAAAAAAAAGGAAAAAAAAAAAGAAAAGAAAAAAAGATTCTGCATAGTTCAGTCATCACTGTCAGACAGAGTCTCATATTGTGCTGAAAGCAGTGGTGCAGGCTCTCGTTCCCATATCCTGTTCTGTTGGTGAGTGGTTGCTTGGCTCATGGACGGCGGGGCGCACGCGATGGATGTTGGCGGTGTACTGCTGAGCATCCTCATCGTCAGCGGGTTGTAAGGAAACTGCGTAGAACCTGAATCGAGGAGAGTTTCTCTGAGTCAGAAACACGAGCTGTTCTAAGAGATCTGTGTCTGAATGACAGTCTGGCTTTGGTTATGGCAACGAGCAGAAAATCTGCCTCAGAAAATCCCCACATGCTGTGAACTTCTGGCCAACACACCAGTGCTACAGCATGGCTACGTCTGGCCTGTCTACAGATACCACGGTGGGTTTGTTAAGTTCAGAAGAAACCCATTTCTCACCTGTTGATGAAGGCCTATCCTCCCAGGCCCACACAGGAGTCTGTCTGTGGTAGTCCCCTTCTGAATGTACAGATGAGACAGAAGAAGGTCTCTCAGTTCCCAAATATCCCTGTCCAGGAATCGGAGACTTAGACTTCCTACTGTTTGACTTGCCCATTAGCTTCTGCTTGCTGACACCCCCTCCTGGGAACAGAAAGGACAGATCTGACAAAAATGTTACACTGCATTTTAGCCTATGTTTTTTTTCTATACTTTATCCCACAGCAGCAAACAGGAGTTGTGCACTGGTGCCATCTGGAATGCTGATCTACTACAGTCAGTGACGATATAGGCTGGTCTGCTAATGCTGGAAAATCCCTGCTCTCATCACAGTGGAATTTATTTCCATTTCTGGGAGGGGAGCTGGTTTCAGTTCAAGGTAGATCCTGCTGTCATGTGTTCCTTCCAGGTGATGCATTACACACGCGCTTTCATCCGACCTCTGAGAAGCTTCGGGTATCTACCACACTCTGTTATCTCTTCCCCAGTTCATCAGTGTTGTCATTCTCTAACAAACATTCTGGAGCTAATACTCCAGAAGCCACCAGCCCCATTCTGAAAGCCAGGACCAGCAGAGGGAATGGAAACACCATCTCTGTCACTTCCAGAGGGCAGACAGTGATTTGCTGTGACACCACATTCATTCAAACCCTTAATTTTTATTTCCTTGAAGACCATTAAATATCTAGGAGTTGCAAGACCTCACCTGAATTTGGTGATGGGTTAGCTTCTTCCCTGCGTGCCTCATTACTTGCTGGTACTGCAGCACTGGAACTGCCAGGTGCTACCGCAATAGACTGTGACATTACAACACCATGCTCCTCACTCTTGTCATCAAAGTTTCCCATCAGTGCTTTCCTAATAATGTCTTCCAGACCCAGATTACTGGCAGGATCTGCAAAGGAATGACCCCTAGAACTGACTGCACCTGGGAGATAAAAGAAAACATACAGGAAAACGTGGGAGGGGAGGCAAAAAACGTATCTCGGAGAAATTACAAAGGGACATGGGACAACATTTGAGAGAGACACAGGGGGGGGTGGGTGTGGAAACAAGGAAACAGAGATGAGATTTTGTATTTTAAATGCAAAGATACATGCTCCAAAATGACTACAAGTTTGACACGTCAGCAAACACTGAAGAGCTACATCAGTAGTGCCATTCCATGCCAGATTCTTTGCAAGAGGGTAAATTTCACTGTATTTAATTACCTTGTCCCATAGAAAGTTGGAGGGGTTTATTATGTATTTATAACAGAAAAGAGAATCAGTAAATATTTCAAATACCCGAGTTTATAAAGTAAGTAGCATTTGATAAATGTAAGCTCAAGTTTTGTTGAACTACACTATATCTAAATTCAGTTTCAATGAGATGCTAACCAACTTCAAGACTTCTACCTCTGTGTAAGACTGCAGAGCACACTGAAAGAATTCATGCTTAAGCTCCCATTTAAATATTTTCTGAAACTTCTTTTGCTGGTTTTGTTTTTCCCTACAATACAGGAAGCAAATTTTCATGTAGGATACCACCTTTTAAATTTTCATGGTCTTCCTCATTTAATGGACTCCTCCAAGCATGTAAGTGAAAGATATTAGTTTACTTTTTCTGAAACATATGTTGTTTCTTTTACTGAAAAACTTACCTGAGGTAGTGACTGCTGGCAAATTGAATATTTCAGTCCCTGGCTGAGCAGTTGCTGCAATTAAAACACAACATTTCACTGAGTTTTTCAGTACTGATGGTCACTGTAAGTAATCACTAGGAGTCCTAATGCACAAGGTATAATTACTTTTGAACTATTTTCAGTGTTAGTTTTTTTTTTCCTTCTCAGTCTTCAAAGATTAATTTAGTTTGCTTCTCAATGCAAAAGCACCCACTTTTGGATAAATACTCTAGTAGGTACTGAGTTCACAAACATCATAAACTCTCACTACTGATCATATTGATACAAAGTTCTGTTAGGTTTCTAAGAGAAAAATACAGTTCTAATATCATATTCTACCATGTCAGTATCCATTACTGGAAGTATATTAAAATATGTCTTTAATAGCCATAATGGCCACGAAAATGCAAAACATTCCATTTCAAGATACCTTTCCAAGGAGGAAAATGTGCAATAGTGAATATGATGCAAATTACAGACACAAAGTTAACATGAACAACGTCACGTTTTAACAATTCTGTCATTAATTTTGGGGTTTTTTTTCAGTTTTCAGAAGCCTTTTTCATCTCTCAAATTATTTAAGATCTTAAATGTGACAGTCTTACATACACCAGGATTTAAAAAAGGAAAAAAAAAAGGGGGGGGGGGAGACATCTAACAATCAGACAATCAAACAGTTCTTTGGTTATAGATTATATACGTATATTCATATATTTATTTTCATTCAGATGTTATTTGAAACATATTTAGATTAGGCCATCTGTGGGTGGCAGTCATGTGAAGCTTAAGGTGGAAAGATCAAGTGAAAAGGCAAGTCCTGCATACCCATGTCAGAGTCACCTCCACCAGATGAGTTCAGCTTTCGAAATATCTCCTGTTTCTTGGATTTTACCATTGGTGAAGTGTTCTCAAGTTTGGTGAAGAAGGAAGGCAGGTAGCTTATGCTACCTGGAGAGCGAGAGTCAGTCCTGCCAAGACCAACATGTGTCAAAGAGAGAACATTTTTCAAGATGTACATTCAAATCTTTCCAAAAGCCGTTGGAAAAAATCCACCAACATTGATAAGAGCTTTGCGACTCCTTCCTCAGCCTGTTTTTTGGGGACTAGACATGTCCAATGACTCTCCAAGAACACATGCTTTATCCAAATAACATTCCACAGCTCACAGAAAGAGTGACTACGTAGTCGTCTGGGCTGGAGAGTGGTACAGAGATGATGCTCTTGCAATTTAGCTCAGGGCACCTACTCCTGCTTTGCCACACTGCAAATTGGTAGGTGGCAAAACATTTAAGCTAAAAGCCCAAATACACATCCTACCTGCTCCTCCTACTGACAATCTTCACCCTCTTGTCCCCTGTATGCCCCTAAAAGGGATGTGTTTCTCTTTAAGTCTGCACACCCACCCTGTCACACACGGCCCAAGCAAAGAAGCTATTTATTCTTAGAAACCAGGCAAAATAACCTGGCATCTGGCTCCAAAGCTGCCAGTTAGCCATCCTTGCTTTATGGCACAAATTCAGACAGGATTCACGTTCAGTACTTCTCACCCCTTCTACACTTTACATTCACAGTATTTGGCACACTTTGAGCACATAATTTCTGTCACATTAGCATAAAAAAAAATTGCTGAAATGTCAAACTGACAAGGAGTGCATTTTATCTTCAGATCTTAAAACATGCAATTTTCAAGCTCTTTATAAAGAGGATAAAAGCAGTAGTATTCCAATTACACAGTTTTAAGAAAAAAAGAGAATAAACTAAAGCATGAAGAAATTCAGGTGAAAAAAAAAATTGAAGCTAATACCAGGGACATGAACAACTTGCACTGTTTTCAGAAGTGGATAAAAATGATCAACCTAAGAGACTGCTTAAACTGTTATTTATTAAAGATATTGTTTGCAGCACAAAGAACCAGACTAATGTTTTTAAAATTCAGTTTTACACATACCTCTGTTCAGTAGGCTCAGTTCTTTGGGAAAGTAAAAGAACATTTTCCTGTTTTTCATGTACAACCGGGACCTGAGGTGGCGAGATTGGCTCATAGGGCTCTGAAGAGACGTGACTCCTCTCTGGAGATTTTCCAGGTCTACATCCGTAATTCAGAGACAGACAAGTACTCTTAATGCATGTCAAGCAGTAGTTAACACATATAATTGCATTCCAGTTATTACAGAACTACTTATGTCTAGTTATGTCACATGCTTTAGTATGCTTGGCAATCTCAAGAAGACGACTTTGAATTGTCCATAATGACTTTGATAATTTTTCAGTAATTAAACATCTTCACTACTCTAAAGACTGGAAGTTAGGTATAAGAAGTGAAGGGAAAACAGTTAGAAGTTGTGTTATGGAGCCAAGCAATTGTCAACAACAGTGCAAGACAGATGTTGCCTGAAAAAAAAAAAAAAGAAAAAAAAAAAGAAAGACCAAAAGATACCTCTACTGCTGATCTACATCGGGATTACTGCACTGGTTTTTTATAAATATGATATTTGGTCATTAATTATATTTGCAGTAAAACTGAATACATGTGTTACCTTCCCCTGGACTTGTCAGACAGGTTTTCAGGTGACACTCTAGCACCCGGCCGCTGATGGTGGACAGACTGCGACTGGGACTCAGGACTGTAGCGACTCGATGTCTTTGCCCGAGTAGAAACAGGTGTTGGAGCAGGGGTGGAATTCTGGAATGTAGTGGTGGGAGGCTGCAAAGAGGCCTGAGTAGCTGCTTGGTTTCTTGCGAAGTCTTGAGTAATAATTTGCTGATAGTAGTCAAAAAACAGAAGAGAGATCTTGGTCAGGTTTTGGCCAGAGTGTGTGTGTGTTCATGAACGCGATGAGACCGATTGTAACAAATGAGATTGTTCTAAATTCAGACACGTTACTGTGTAATGTCCTCAAGTGAAACTAGTAATTACAGAATTGGTGTTTCGTTCCCAAACTTGTCCTTTCATCACCAAAATATAAAACTTTTCACATCTGAAAAGATGCAAATAAACCTACACAGATGTGATCAGCAAGGGTGATGAGTCGATGGGTCCTGGGCACGTGTGCCATGCCTTCTGTTTGGGAAGAGGGAGGTGGAGGTTGCTGGGGTGAAGGGGGTTCCTGTGGTGTCCTGTAGCGGTGAATCGTCCCCTCATATTGCCTGTTCGGGTCATCTAGGTGAAGACAAAAAGCTCAGTCTGATAACATGGTATTACTAAAGCTTCAAGGTTTTGAAGTCCTGTGCTCGCAAATTTAAAAGATGAGGAGTTTCTGCATTAGATTTTAGATACCCTGAGTGATAACCACCTTCCCCCTTCATACATAGGGC
The DNA here is from genome assembly GCA_025345505.1 of Todiramphus chloris collaris. NCBI lineage: Eukaryota > Metazoa > Chordata > Aves > Coraciiformes > Alcedinidae > Todiramphus > Todiramphus chloris. Next base: position 2,871,714 of record JANVCC010000196.1, read on the forward strand.
CTACAATTTAGAATAGCTAAATAAAGGTTCATTCCACAATGCAGGTGAATTTCAGCTCATTTCTCACCTGAAAAACTGCAGTACAACAGTTTGAGCTTTGCCAGTAAGTAAAAAACTGTGGACATCGACACCAATATCCAGTAATTTTAAAGAATATATTGAAAATGAATTTCTTATTAAATCATCTACAACGTGATGTAAAGGAGCTCTGGCTAATGCCAAGCGTCAGTTCCAGTACATTTGGCTCTTGTTTTTCCACAGAAAATGTCCTTCCAACAAAAGTTTCTGAAAACTTAAGCATGTGCTAAGCAATCACTTACAGACTCCCAAGATATTTTATCTTTATTATGCATTCTTGGAGGTGGTAAATATAAGCAAGATAATTGTGAGACTATTTGCATATGCAGATAAACTTACTCTCTGTCTGACTTGGCTTAGGTGTCTCTGGTTGGTAGGGCTGTAGCTTTTCTTGAGCAGGTACAGGCGAATTTGCAGGGCTAATCACCTCAATGGCATCTCCAGGAGCTTCATACCGGTGAGAGGATACTGAATATCAAGCAAAGGTTGCAGAATAAGGAGTAAATATCCCAGAACATTTTTGTTGCCCATACATAGCAACACTAGCACTTCCATTGAAATGACACCAGTGAAATGAAAGTCAAAGCAGTGTTTTTCTCATGGTAGCCATGGTGATACAAATACTTCCACAAAACAGTGTTCCAACGTAAACCGAGTAATTGTAGGTTTCCTGACTTCTGATAAGGTTAGACTTATTACCCTGCATTTCATGTGGTAGCATGGCATCCAAATAAAGCAAATAGCTCTGTTTTTGCAAGAATCTCAAGTCACTATGCAAAAACTGTTATTTGTCAATGAAGTGTTTCTACTGCACAGAGCTGAATATTTTGCCATTAGACATTAGAATCATTTCACATTTTATTATTTCCCTAAAAGGCTAAGACAGACAGCAAAGAAGTAGATAGTTACTAAGATACGTACAACTACTGGAAGAATCTGAACTTTGAGAGCCCCTATCTCGTGCATCCTTGTCTGAAGCAATCTGTCGAGTGATGATCACATCTATGAAGTTAGCAGCAGTAATTGTGGTCTTTCCTCGAGTTCTCAGCTCTTCCTCGTACCTGGATTTAGGAGGAGGTCCTTTCTCTTTACCAGCCTCTGAATAGACTACTGTAGAAGACTGTCCCTGGGACTTGCCAGCAGAAAAATTTGCAGATGTATAAGGGCACTGGACTGGCCTCTTTTCTACCTCCAGTGTCTTCTGTTCCATTTGCTGTTGCTCAGTAACCACAGCTGAGCGGCGTCCCATATTCTCTTCTATCCTGGTTCCTTCGTGCTTGCTCTCCTTTGCTTTGGCAACTTCCATCTGAGGGGCAGAGGCTGCAGCATCTACTAGTGCTGCAAGAGCATCAGCAGCAGTATTGTAACGGGAAGCTGGCAACCCTTGAGTAATAGAGGGAGCTCCAGGGGTGAGCTGCCTGTTGGCAAACATTAAACATTCTGAATTACATCACATGAAAAAAAGAACTAGAGCCATATCACACACAGAACAAAGGAGAGCTCTTGTGACAATAATTTTTATCCAGACTGGACTGCTGAAAAAGCACTGGATCATTTCCCATAAATCCAAGAGCAGTCAGATAGTGGTACATCCTCATTTTGCAGTATTTTCCTCAGACTAAATGCACCTTTTAATAAGCTCATTATTAGAACAGGTATCTCTGCAACAGTAATTTATCAAACATACATGATACGTAGCTGAGCAGCAGGATCCAAAGGTGTGATTACACTTGTCCCATTGGTTCCTTGAAAAATACTAGGCCTTTGCTGCAGTATGTTTTCCTGGCTTCTAACGGAAGGGGACGGCGACCGAACGTATCCATGACTGCCAGGTCTGCCAGGCTGCTCTGTACCTGCAGGACATAGGGGGGGGGGAACAAAACAAAAAATGTATTTAGATCACTCTTCCAACAATGAAGAGCTGTGTATCAATGCTGTCTCCTCCACATCCTTTCCCAGATGCCTCCACCACTCTAGATGTGACTACGTAATGAAGGTTTAAATAGTAGCGTTCTGTTTACCACGATCTGAAGGACATGCAAGTTGTGCTAGTGGTAACTGGGGTTCCCACCACTCCCTAAGTACTACATTGCTGTGAGAAAATCATCAAGGAGCCTGGTAAATGCAGAAGTTGTAGTTATGATCAGAGCTGCCAGGCAACAGGAACCTGCCTTCAGTGCAGACTCAAGCCAAACTGGGCAATGTGTTGCTAACATGCTGCACGTCGCTAACAGCGGCTACAGAAAATGAGCAGTTACGATCTGCAGGACAACTGATCCAAACGGAGCAACGTGCACTCACCTGGGCGGAGATAAAGTTCAGCAGGGACTGAAGCAATTCTCTCCCTCTCTCGTTCTCGTTCTCTTTCCCGCTCTCGCTCCCGTTCCCTCTCCCTTTCCCGTTCCTTCTCCCTCTCCCTCTCCCGTTCCCTTTCAGCATTTGCAGCTGCAGAAGCTGCTAGGTGTGTGGGGTGTCCTGGAAGGTCCACAAGATAAAATGAAGTAGCAAAGAGATAGTCAAGTTAAGCATAATTTGATATAAACACCTGCCAATATATTCTGCTATCCACTTAGAGCAAAATTTCCCAAATACATTTCCATTCCACTCAAGACTATCTACTTATCTAGGAAGACAAAAGCTTAACATACAGTGACAGTGGAAGGCTCAACAGCTTTTTACTGAAGTGGTTTCTATACAACTAGAAACTGGAAAGCTTACAGACCCAAGTTCTACCCTTCAACACATGTAATGCTAGTGAAATCATAATCAAATGGCTATAAATAAAGAGCTGACAGTGATGCAGATTCTGAATGTGTGCTCCTTCAGCTGCTAATGTAGCTACAAAGGATATCATTAAGAAAACTTTTGCTATCCAAGTGAGAAGTGCATGTGAAAAACATTGCCTGAGAAAACATTAAAATGTGACATTAATGAAAGCTGTATAAAGACAGTCAATTATCTCAGCACGTCAGATGAGGGACATCACCAAATCACAGGAGCTCTTACCTGGTGACAAAGAAGCAGGATTGTAAGGCCTGGGAGGGAACGTGAGCTGGGTACCAGGTATGTATGTGATTCTCTCCATGGGTGGGGTGCTTGTTCCTCCGGGATGAGGCACTAAGATAGTGGGAGCCATGTTGTTCAGGTCAATAATTCCTGTCAGGAGATGACACACGTAAGAATGGCCATTCAAGGACAGACCAACAGTCCACACATTATATACTCTGTTCATTGATAAGGGTCAGCAGTAAATATTTAGTGGGGGAAAAAAAAGAAAAAAAGGCAAGTACAGAACTTGCCTTATATCCCAGCTGGTTATACTCTCCTACATCTGGCAATCAGCAATTTAGGAACACAGTAAGTCAGAAATTGCATTTCTAGCACTCTCTTTAATTGCCCTTTGGAAAAATACATTTCAGCTCTACTCAATAATCCCATCTTTTAGCAAAACAGTGTTACCCAACAGTCACTCCCTTTTCCAGACCATTTATATTCATAAAATTAAATGACAAGCTGAAATGCCCAGGTCCCACTGGAACTCCAGTGTAACTTCCCCTACTATAAAAAATACTTACCCTTTCTTTTCAAACCAATTTAAGCACCCCAAGATCTTATATCTTCTCCCCAAGACAATTAGCCCTACCAGCCTAGTTGCCTCATATTTGCTATCTTCCATTCTACCAATAACTATCAAAACTGATTTAAGTGATGGACAGATTATCATATCCACTAACTGTTCATTTTATCATTTTGTTCTAAGACTTTTCTCAACATGTCAGTGTGAAAGAATTTTTCTCACTCATGCCTCATACAAAAAATCTCCTTCACAGAAATATAAATCTCTCCACAGTGAACTAACTTGCAAAACAGTTACTTTGCTTTTTTATAATGCCCTTAACTTCTAAAGCCTTACTGCTGACTTTTGATGATTTATCAGTTGCTACAGTTTCCTTGCCAAGCTTCTTGCTTCTGGTGTACCTGAAGAAGTTGCTATTTCATTTGGCTTTATAAATGGTTCCTCAAATTTTTTGACCTTTATGGTTCTACATTTAACTCATCAAGATTTCCATTTTCTGTGTTTGAGAAGTTACATTTTTGCGAGATATGGTTTTGCTTTTTGGCACCCTGCAACAGCTCACACAGGTTTGTTAACTCTCCAACGTAACAGCTTCAAACAACCACCATGGTATTCACAAACTTCACCCTTTCAGATGTTGATTTTATTTTCCTATTGAAGAAGCTCTCATTTTGATAGAATTCTTTTTTCTGAAGTTTGAAGGTGACTTAAATATGCTTCTGAATATCAATTTAACCCAGCATAAAACAATCTAGCTTTCTGAATGCTAATAAGCTTTACAGTCTTCCCTTTAACAATGTTGTTTACATACACAGTTTCCCTTTAGATCCACAAAAGCCAGTTAGATGTGACAACTCATTTGCAAACACTTGTATATTACTTGTACACATGCATCCATTCAAACACCTATTTATAAGCAGACACAAACCAAACCAATCAATCAACCAAACCACACCACATACCCCAAAACATACTTTACAGGACATCAGAAAAACCACGGGCATACCTCTTGCTCCTGCATACGGGAGAGCTAAAGTTTGCTCTCTAGGAGATAATCCTCTCGTTACATCAGGACGTAAATTGACTTGCATCTGCTGTGAGGTAATGTAGTCATTTAGGATTGTCTGCCGTGTATTCTCCATCGCATAAAGCTGATACTGGCTTGGGTAGCCTGGGGTGGGTGAGAGCTGCCTCTGGAAGAGGTAAGCAGCAGCAGCTGAGGGTGAAAGGGGAAAAAAGAGATTTAGGAGTCAGTATGGGTGACAGCGAATGAAAGATGCAGATGTTGAGATAGCTTCAATGAGAGGTGCTATCGATTCTCCCTAGCCAATGCTGAATGAATTAAAACAACATTTTAATACTGATGTTTTACTGAATTTATGCCCCATACGTGGTCAGAAAAAGCTCAATAATCCAGACTGGAGACAGGCTGTAGAGAAGAGACTTCTAAAAGAAAGTTACAGTATTACACAGTAATATTTTAATCAGTTTCCTGGTTAGATATTCAACACTTCACCACACTGAAATCAAACCACAACAGTGTATAAATACAGCCTCTTATAAATTATATCTGGCCATTGATAATTGCCTTTTAAAAGGTATCTTTTCTGTGCATCAAAGCATACAATATTCTTAAAACTAAAAAATGACAACATAAATGTATTCACCAGGATCCAGAGCCCTGTGAAATGGCATGGCAGGATCTAAATGAGGAGGGAGGTGACTCCTGTAGACTTCTGGAGTTGCCCCTCTGTGATGAGGATCAAAAGGACTGTGAGCCACTACAGGATCAACCCCTGGGACCGGAGATTTTGCTGGCACACTCTCTCTCTGTGTTGGAGTAAGTGTGTTTTTCCTTTCATGATTTGCTGGCTTCCCAGAAGATATTCCAGCTAAAACCAATCAAAAACGTAAATTAATAAAATGCATATTTTTCAATAGAAAATTCATCTGTAAGTATACACTGGTTCCCAAGGAATGTTCTAGAGGACCCTGCAGTCCGACACAATAAATCACAGAATATTTTGTATTACAAACCATTTCTGGTGAAATACCTAATCCCATGACTAAGGTTACTTACACCTCACCGTAATATCTTCCTCACCAGATACCTTTATAGTTCAGGAATAGTTTCTGCCCTTAAAACACCACCCTTGTAGGTAACACTTTCAATGCGATCCATAACCAAATGCAAGTTGAGAACGAATTCTCTTCCCACCTCCATATTACAATATGGCAGATTTTTATTTTTATACTTCAATTAACAGCTTACAGCCTTCTAAATGTCCTTCTAGCCACCCTCCAAATTGAGTGAAGCCATTAGAATAAAAGAAAGTAGAACGGACTACAGAAATAATTTAAAAAATAAGTTTAAAATTAAATTATTAAAACTTCTTGTCTTACTCTGGATAGGAATAACATACCCTCACTAACTCTATTCATCATAGGTGAGCTCCTGGACATTGGACTCTGATAGTTCACAGGTGTCCTCCGAGCACTGGTATCATCATAAATCCCAGGGCTCAGCTGTGATTTGGGAGTTTCATGAAGAGTTGACCTGAGAACAGAGGGACCAGAGCTGACTACTGACGTGTGACGGGAACGTACTGCATCCCCGGTCTTCACATCTTCGTATTTTCCTCGCTCCACCACCTTCACGTTTTCTGGCACCATTTCCAGCTGAGGCATTCCACGGGGTAGCTTGCTTGGTCCAGTGATTAAAGATTTTACATTGTGTTTGATGGCAGACTGGCCAGAGTTGCTTTCATATTTTATGGGTGTGCCCTGGAAAGGAGGAAAAAAAAAAAAAAAAAAAAAGGTCAGGTGAGGTTATCCTGCCAACATTTTGCTCGTGCTAAAACACCTCACGTGGCTGATACCACAGTTCACTGCTCCTATCACACAGCACAGAATACAGCTGGATCTTACTTAGTGCTTACTTGTCTGTTCTCTCACGTTTGCTTGCAAGTATGATCCCTACAGGTGAAGTGTCAGAATTTTTCTAATACACAGAAGATATTTTTAAGCTTTCTAAGTTGGTAGCTTTCTTAAAACAAAACACCCCCCACCATTTGTCATTATTCAAATCTCCTGAATTGATGCACTCCTGAGTCTGTAAGCAACTGTACGAGTCCAGTAGTGCTTTTTGTAGCTACCTGAGATATGGAGCCTTCTATGATCGGCCTGGTCGTCTGCACCATTTCAGGAGTCTTGCGACTCTCCTGGCTCAACAGGTCCTGTCTTGGGATTTCATGGATGGAACGACCCATTTCTTTTATAGTAGTGACTCCATCATATGGTTTCCCCTTAGTAATGGCTCCTTCAAATGTCCTTATGGGAGGTGACTCTCTCTTAATCTGTTTAGGGTATTTCAAGCCTTCTTCAAAACTTTCAGCTGTTGCTCTCGGTGTGCCTTTCATAGAAGAAGATTCACATTACTGGTATTAATAATTACTAGGTCTCTTTTTTCATAAACATGATAACTAACTACATGCCACAATACGGAGCTTTGGCTTGTTATAGTCTATGATAATATATTCTGAAGACTAAAAAATAACCACAAAAATAATAACTAACAAATAAACAATATATTACTGAAAGCATCCCGAGTTCTCAGATGCTGAAATAGAGGAAACAGCAGGTATCTTCAGAGGGCTGGGGAAGACTTCATTTTCAGAAAGGTGCTAATTACCAAGTCTTCATATTAAAAAAAGCCTCTTTTCCAAAAAGAAATAAAATGTTACGTCTACACACTAGTTTTGTATACAGCATATCAGAAAGCTGCTGATTTCCACTCTGAAAACATGTTTAATAAAGCAAGCTCCATTTTTAACACAGCTGCCATTGTTAATAACAGCTTTAAGGTTCAGAAATACAGATTTTTGAGGATGTGATTAATGCTTGCCTTCTAAACTTGAATTACTTTACCTTGCATTATAGAGCCAGACAACACCGTTCTCTCTTTCAGTTCAGCATGTGGGCTACCCCTAGGCAGTGCACGGCATATTAAACCTAATATTAAAATGAACATAATTTAGAGAATTAAACAAGTGTTCAAAATAAATCCTCATAACAACAAAACTCCTCCTCCTTCTAACATAGATTACAGATAGTATCTGTATCATGGCAGTGCCCAGGGGGCCCAGCCTCAGTAGGCTAGGCATTGTATCAACATGTATAAACACCATCCTGCCCTAAAAAAAAATACCTTTTAGTTCAAGTATTCATGCTATTACACTGTTGCAAGTTTAAACATATTTAGAATACACAGGTATTTTTTATAATGAGCTTAACTCTTGTCCCAAAAGCAGTTACTGCTTCTCTGATGCTCCACTTCAGTTTCCTTACCTAGTAATGAAAGGTGTTCATGATGGGAAATGGAACAAAAAGAAAAAACCAAAAGCACCCCAAAATATACCTTGGCATCCTCAAAATTAATCAACATTCATATTGGATCATCTGGGAATAGCTGAATTTACTGTTCCTACAGTAATTCAAACCCCCAAAGACCTCATAATTTTCCATGGTTTGAGGACAGAAAATGTGTCAGAGTGACAAGATACTTTGATGCTGTATCAGAGCAGCCTTTTAGATGTCCAAAGAGCCCAAAGATGAGCCAAATGCATCAACAACTTAAGGCTACGCTGAATTTCTATACACAGTCTAGGGACCTCTTATTTTTATTGTTTGATCTGATGAAAATGTACACAAAGTAGCCTTTAAAGGTGACCCAGAGATGGAATAAGATGCACTTAAGGAGTAAGACTCCATAGTTTAGACATGAAACATCTTCTTGCATTTGTATTTAAACAAAAAAAATTAAATAAATTCATAGAAGTTAGAAAATGGCCCTATTTGACCCTTTCAGTCTTCACGTGGTTACAGTTTATTAAATCAAAATAATACTAGGGATGCCCTGAAGCAGGATACGGCAGCTGGGCAAGTTTTCTGCTTGGCATAATCCAAGAGGTTTATGGCAGGAATGCGAAAGGTCGCGCCAACGTGTTACCGAGTTACTAGGCCATGGCTGAGACCAATACTGAACTAACGGGTGTGCCCATGGAGTCCATGCCAGTATGACTCAGTGCTGTTTGAGCTCTGTGACAACCTGCTGGGACTGGGAAGAGTCGGTGTCAGATCTATTGAGAGGAGTAAGTTCTAGCTGAGTTCCCCCCAGTTACAGTAACACACTCAACAAGACAGAAGAAAAACTAGTAGCTACTCCAGGCACATTGCCAGCGTGCTTTAACTGTACTGCTTATTACATGGATTTGGTTAGCAGTGTAAGATGTAAATCTGTTATTCTCTTTTGGTCTGCTCCATAAAATAACTCTAAGTACTCTTACATCAATGCAAAAGGTTTGGATAAAACACAAACCACCTTGGAAGTAGCTGTTTTTACCTTCCAGCGGCGCAGACACCGGAGACTCCCGCATCGACATCCCTTGCTTTATATTTCCTTCCATTGTATCATAGCTTCTCTTTAAACCTATTTCATGAGCAGTTCTTGGACTCCTTGTTCCTTCACGAACATTTTTAATAGCTGGCAAAATTCACAGAAGAATAGGTAGGAAATGTGAACAATAAAAAAGACACATGAACATGACATTGAATGCAAGCACACGTTATTCATCCTTTTACAACACAACTCCTAGAGAATTCAGCAACCTGCTCTGATTAAAGATGTCCCTGCTCAGTGCAGGGGGGCTGGACTAGGTGACCTTTAAAAGTCCCTTCCAACCCAAACCAGTCTATGATTCTATAACACTGTAACATTAAATCTCAGCTTAAAAGGGTCTTTCATGGTTTGTTAAAAAGTATTTTTGTTCAAACAGGTACTGATTTATCAGCATTTCAATGGAAGTTCAAAGTTAAATAATACATTTAGTTTGCTTTTAATAGAGATAATTTTAAACTTTAATGTTTAGCCTTCCAAAATAAAAATATTCCATGGCAAACTGGAAATAAATGTCACAGAAATCCAACGGTTTAACTCTATTTAAATACATAGGACAGGAGACTCTTCAAAACACAGGCACAATTTCTGGACTGCTTTAATTCTCCTACCCTCAAGAGCACATGCACATCAATACCTCTCCCAGATGGCACCCCAGTGACCAAGGTTTACACCCACCCACTCGGAACCAGACTATAAAAGCAGAACCTGCTTAAGCCTTGACTTTGATCAGGTAGGATATACAAATACTCACTATCGTAAGATAAAATATGCCCACTTTTGCCTTCGTAAATAACATGGCCTTTGGCTGAAGCTTCCTCTCGACACTTTTCTGGGCTGCTGTCTTCTGTAGCTAGCCGGGTGATGGTTCCCTTCAACAACGCATCAGCTGCTATGCCAGACTGGGACAGAGCTGGTGTACCCTGCATTGGAAGCAATCACATATACTTCAGAACATGCTTATGCAAGGGAATAAGGAGCAGTGAAGGGTGGGGGGAATAAAACCCAAACCCCACAGCATTTTTTTAGGTTTAGAAAACCAATTACTTTATCAAGTAGTATGGCTTGAACTTCTGCCTCTGTTATTAGACGTTTAACCTACATATTAGTAAGATTATTTGTAGGAAATTTGCTACCTTGTCAATAAAATACAGAAAGAAGAAGAACGAGTACAACAAGATTTAGTCACCTATATATGAACATTTACCCTACAAAACCATTCTGTGGGAAGATAGCATGCACATATGTAATGGTGCCATGAGGTTTTATTTCTATCCAAAGTGATGAAACCCGCCCTTCTCAGAGGAGATCTGTTCCTATTGCTCTGTAACTACAGATCCAAACCAAGCAAAACAGTAGCATTTAAAAAATGGTGAGATAAAAGGGCTTCATTGACCTTTTTGTACTAAATAGCACCTGCACAAGACTGATTACAGATGATTTTAGTATTTGAACTTAAGTATGATGCTATATTCATGAAAGCTGCTGATACACCTTCAGTTGGGTATACTAAAGGCTCTGCTGGTTTTATTTAAGAAGTTTAAAGACTCATATACATGAAGAAGAAATTATAGTAATGCTGACTTCAGTAACAGTGGGATTTGACCATCTGATTGTATTAAGATTTATTTTCTTGAGGCAGCTCCTATTCTGTAATATTTATCTACTTTTTCAGACATTCAAATACGCTAATGATGAGAGTTTAAATACAGAGTTTTGCTACAGCTTCCTCAGCCAGGGGAAATGTACCTGAGTTATGGAGCCTCTCAAGGAAGGAATGGTCTCAACAGAAACTTTATTGGTTGGTGTTCCTCGTGTTATACTTCCCTCCTGTATCGTTGTGGTACCTGATTTGAAATAATAAGATAATTACTCTGTTTGAAATAATTAAGAATTCCAGTGAGAACTGAGTTATTTTACACTAAAATGCAGGGAAATTTTCAGTTTAACAGCATGCATTTGAGGCAGTTAAACTATATCCTCTTTTTAATAACTCAAAAGTCTTTTACAGCATGTGAAGCTATCGTTCACAGCACTTAGCTTCTTTTCTTTTGATGTATTTGGGTATACCATATCCACTGCTCTGCATATGCTCTAGCAAACAATTCTGAAATTGGCATGCCTTGAAACAAATGTTTTTTTAAGAGAGACATTCAGACAGCTACAAATACACATGCCTTGGAAAACGGGGAGCAGATTAATCATATAACAGTTTAAAATAATACTTCAGCAATTTGAGCTCTAGAAGTTAATTCTCCCCATACTCTCAGGCTCTGACAAAGTTTCTTAACCTGTACAACTTTCTTTACCTCGAACCACACTTTCATGTTGTGCCCTGACCAGGAGTCCCTCAGGTTGAGAGTTCTGGCTTCTGGGAGAGAATTCTTCTTGTTTGATATAGGGCAGGGAAGCTATTCAGAAGAAGAAAAAGAAGGTTGGGTTTGTGGGTGGTTTTTTTTGAGCTCTGCACTAAACAGTTTAAATAAAACACGTCAGATTTTCTTTTCTTACCAGATTTAGCTGACTCCTGCTGCCTTGGCAGCCCAAGAGATATAGAACCCACTGATGGTTTTGCAGTTTCTTGGGTGTAGGAAGCTTGACTATGGGATGTTAGGTAAGTGCCAGGTGTTCCCTGAAACAACAAACATATGTTAATTCTTGTTTCTGGAATGAAGATTCACATTTGTGTTTAAAGAAGAATGTTAATACTACTACGATCCTATCTAAAACACTACAGTACACCAGTGGAAAGTATCAGAGTGTGGAACAGCAGGAGAGTGGTGACACTGTTAGTTTGGAGATTCAGTTCACCCAAACTCAACCCAATCCTCAACCATGCTACTAAAAGTAAATAACTGTAACATGGTCTATTTTCTCAGGTATCTGTAATTCTTGGACTTCTTGAGGTGGCACGCACAGGTCCTAAGTGTTAATGCTGTGAACACGTAACCAAGTACAAGATGTTGAAAATTGGTGAAAGGGAAAAAAAACCAAACCAAAACCATGTGTAAGCACAGTTTTTCAAATAATAATTTTCTTACTTGTGAGATTGAGCCTCCCATGATGAAGGAAGGCTTTTCTGATGGCACGCTTGTTTTGGAGGATGGAATGAGCGGTGGTGGGGGTCTAGTGGGTCTGGTTGTTGGAAGGCGGACTCCTTCAGGTATATTGGTTATCACTTGGTGAGGTGCTGGCTGGAGAACTTGGGGGGAAAAGTTGTACATTAGATATTATACTCTGTTTCAGGTCTGTTAGTTGTTAGAAACACAAGAACAGGAATAGCACAGTTCATCTGACAATTTCTGATGGGAATTGCCTCACTGTACCCAAAAGCTATCTAGCTGTGTTTACAACTCTGAAATCCACTACGTCCAAGTGTATGTTATACACAGAAACCAAACAGAGAATAACCTTGCATCAAAGTTCAAAAAGAAATGGGAAAAGCTGCACTGTAAAATGGCAGGCTCTGAAAACTAAGCTTTTAAAAATAGCAGCCCAGTGTACATTCAGGTTTTTTTCTTTTTAAAGAAAGTTCTTATTCTTTATATGGAATGCAGCTGAGGGAAGGATAATCTAATCTTCCCTGGTTTTGCCCTTTCTTAGCATGACATTATATCCCGAAGGGAAAACCAATAATCCAAGTTTCAGAATTAAGAATTGTCATTTATTTCTCTGGTTTATAAAACATTCAGATGATAACATTAAGCAATTACGGTCAGAAGCTAATGCCAAGGATAGCAGCAGCTTTCTCTTGTCCTCAGCTCTCCCCTTCATAAGAAGAGCCACCCATGAGTATGATGGTACTTGTAATGAGCTGAAAAACTCCTGATGACTTTGTCCCTGTGCTGTTCTAATACTTTTCAGATCATCCTGTTTGCTTAATAAAATATATGTTGTGCAACTGATGCAACGATAAAGAACAAAAATACAGCCTCACTGCAGCTAGAAAAATACTGAGCACCTATTCACACACAGAGAAAACAATCTCTTTTCTTTCTTTGTTAATTCACAAAGTGTTTAGAGAGTAGTTTGATATCCAGTCACAGAAGCCCAGATTCCAAAGGGAGACTACATAACACTATGATATGTAACAAAGTATTTACCTGGAGGGACACTGTAGCGAGCTGCATTCATATCAGGCTGGGGAGAGGCTTTATTAACTTCTCTTGGGGACAGCCTGTATGGTGAGGCTGACCTTGTTGCTGTATTTTGCACTTGTGCTTCCTGTTCTATCGCTCGCTTGACCTCAGCATAAGGCATGTAGGCCACTGGTTTTCCTGTGAAGGTTAAAGTTACCAGAAAGGAAAGAACTCTGGATTAGAAATTAAGAGTCAAAAGGTCCAGTTTATAGCACAGTTTAACAAAGGGCTTACTCCAATGTCAGATGTACTCATCAGGAATAAATGTTTCAATTAAAAAATAGACCTGAGGTACAGCTTAACTGAATATATTCTTATGTCTCATCCAAATATTGGAAAACTTTCTCATGCTTTCTGTATGTGATTGTGTACAAAGGTCACACAAAGAGCCATATTCAGAAAACACAGGTCCAGATACCTGAATTCAGCTCAAACCCTCACTCCAAGATTCCTCTACATATACAAAAGCAACCAACCATCATATTCCTATGAGAAGGAACCTTCCACACAGCCCTCCTGCAGACAGACTGGCTAAAGTAACAGTTTTATGAAGCTTTTGTGCCCTACTTGAGGGCTCAGCATCCATGTATGTACTCCAGTGCAGTAAAAAATTCCTTTTAATTTTAGCAATTCTCTCCCACCTTCACCTTTAAGGTACTGAAAGGCACTCCTTGAGAACACAGTTATCTAGGCACTCCCCCCTGCCTGCCTAATCTTTCTGAATCTCTCTCTGTAGAAACAACTCATTTTTGGACTTCACCCAAATGAAGTCAGTTTTTCTGCCTTATCTAAAGGTGCTACAAGGCAATTCCCCAGCACTGTAATTGCAGCAGGAACCTCTGCAGTAGGCAGGTTCCTTCAGTCAAATGCCACCAGTATGCCTAACTTTCATTCTTAAATGCAGCAGCAGTGTAACACATGAACATCAAATGCAGGGTTATTTCCATGACAGACGTGAAAAAACCCTACCTTCCCACTCAACATTAGGGCTCTTGGAAGTGCCACAAGGGCTTACAGCACTTCGATACTCCATATCCAGCTGCTCTTGCCTCTGGCGTTGCTCCTCCAGCAGCGCTGACTCGTGCATGGCTTTAATGTGCCGTTGATACAGCGCGTAGCCGCTCACCGGTGTGCCCACAGGAACGGTGCAGGGACTGCAAGAGACCTACGAGGAGGGGAAGGCATCAGCATCAGGTACTTTAATGCCAATACTAAAGTAATTACCCTGCTCACTGCCTCCACTGCCGTGGCTGTGGTCTACATACCAGGTCCACTCCTGGTTTAAGCCATTACTTGTGTATTTGTTTGTTCTCAACTTAGTTCCCCCTCGCAGAAGTATGACAGCAAAGCAAGTTATGCGTTTCTTCATTTGTTTCATGGGTTTTTGCCACTTTAGTATTGCAAGTAGTTTTAGGGGCAACCGATTCTCCCTTTCAAATATCACTTAAAACACCCCATACCATAGGAGGAATGACAGCAGCTCGGTGGTGAAGCTGTTGCAGGTCCATCTGCCCCTGCTTGATCGTGGAGGATACCAGTATTGACCCAGTGGGATTTAACAGTGATGGCTTTGACTCCCTGCTAAAGACACTGGAAAAGGAGAGGAGAGGAGAGGAAGGGGAAAAAAATATCACCAAAAAAACCCAAAGATTAAACATCTTTAAAAATTTACAGGCAAAAGTAGTCTTCTCATCTGCAAAAAAACCAACACATTTAACACACTGGACAAATAGCTGAAAAATCAGAATCATGTTGTGTTTTGTCCCAGAGCAGATCTGGCAGAACAGGCAACAGATGCATCTGTACTTTTATAATGCACAGAAATACCAAAAGAAGTGTTTAGAATGTCAAGTACCAGAAATGTATGCAGTTTCTATATGCACAGTACCACAAGAATGCAACCTTCTTTACGAAGAATGCTTTGGGAAATAAAATTAGCTAGGAAGCACTGTTTAGTCCACAGGAAATAAGAGCAGGACACAAGAAACTACTTTCACATGGAGGGTTAAACTATTTGTGAAGTGGAAAGATGATGTCTGAAGAGGCAAGAGAGCGCAGGAACACCATCAACTGCACTCTCCCAAAGATCACATGCAGAACAGTGACACTGGATACTTCTGACATTTAAAATCTATCCTTGGTACTGTGTGTATATTAAGATCACCAAGAGAGAGGGCATCGGCTCCGACGCTACACTACGGTTACGCAGGAACTGCACCAACAGAGCACTAAAAAGACCACAAATATCAGTGGTGTCAGCCATCCCCCAAAAGATAAATGGTTCCACAGACATGCAGCACTGTCCATTTTGAGCCCTATATGCTCACATGGATTATCCCCAGTGTTTAGGGCCAAGTTCCCAGGAACTAGGAAGTTTTGCATGAAGCCATCGTACACTTTGGAGAAAGAGGTCATCCATTTCTCAGGACACTTGCCCGTTCATTTGCAGACACTGACTAGTAAGAGTGAGAAATAATTCCACTACTCTATTATTAATAGCCTTCAAGCGATTCAGTTCCACTGAATGATAGAACACAGTTCAATGACAGTAATTGGGTACAGGACTCTAGAGGTTATACAAGCAAATGAACATAAAATATTAAAAGGTAACCAAACTATCAATATTTTATGCCCCTAGATTTTATTTTTTTTTTAAAGCATGTTTCATCTCTCACTGAAAGATATATTCAGGCTGTCTTCCCAGTCAAATTCAAGGACTTTTGGATTCATTCCACTAAACTCAGTTTGTGAGAGCAAGAATTAATTAAAACAACTCCATCTCTAATTTTTTCGCTCTACATTCAAACAGTTTTCCCTACAGGGAAGACAGCCCATGTACTATCCTGCACTAACCAACCAGGCTGTAAAAACATTCCAAATCTACTTCTGAATGTGTAGATTTGATGGTAAGTACTGTGTAAAAGCAACGAACAAACCAAAGAACTTCAGGGCGGATCCAGCTGCACAATTACTGTTGGTTTTTTTCTAGTTGGCCACTGATTTTGAAATAGCTGTAGATCAGAAAATCCTGCAGCAGCAAAATCTTTCCCTCCCCATCAGAAATACCACAGAACTACTTCTCATGGAAACTCATGCCCAGAGAGTCTCTTTTCTTGCTTTGGCAGATTCTTGTTGTTTCAGTAAGCTGTTGGCCTTTCCAGGTAATTGTTTAATAGAACCACTCTCTGAATAGATCTCAAATGGCTTGATTTCCCTCATCCTCTAGCTTTTCAGGTAGTTGTACTGGTTTGCTACCTACCTAGTGAGTCTATCACCATGGAATTTTGCTTTACCCTGCTTTTAAAGGCCTTTCATTAAAATTTTAAATCAACATTTCCCTCTGTTGCACTTTCAGCAAAGACTCTTTAGAAATTCTTTCCCTAGTAGAAACTCATAACAAAAATGTGACTACTGAAGACAGGTTTTGGGTCACCACTTTTTAAACAGCTTCTTAAAGGAGGAAATATTTGAATGCTAAACAATTAAACTCACCCTTGTCTGTCAGGTTCTCCATCAACTTCCTCATCAGCACTACAGGTGGCACTCGAATCATTATCTGAATGGGATTCCTGTCTTGCTGTATTAACTTGTTGTGACAGACTATAGTCCATTTCCTCTGGTTCTGACTTTTCCTTGGGTTTCTCCATCTCTCTCTCTTTGGTATCACTCTCTATTTTCACTTGAATATTCTCTGGTAGCCTCATTTCAGTCTCTACAGGTTCTACTTTGGTATGTACTGGAAGAGTAATCACAGGCTTAGCTTCAACTGAATGGCTTCTACTGTCAACCTCCATGGGCTCTTCTGCCTCGTTATTTATTTCTTCCTTAACCTGGGGCTCAGGGTTCTGACTTTCAGCTGTTGATACACTTTGGGTTGTTAAGGAGGGAGATGTGCTGGTTGCTGGTTTAACAGTAGATTCTTGTTCTGCTGTCACCTCAGTGGTTACTTTCGAAGCAGCACTCTCAGGTG
This sequence comes from Todiramphus chloris collaris, assembly GCA_025345505.1. NCBI lineage: Eukaryota > Metazoa > Chordata > Aves > Coraciiformes > Alcedinidae > Todiramphus > Todiramphus chloris. The sequence continues at coordinate 2,888,933 of JANVCC010000196.1, forward strand.
GAGTTTCTTCACTTGGTTTAGCAGGTTCTGCTGGAGTTGGAGATGGAGCGCTCTCTGTATCAGAACTATTTTCAGCACCTGATTGGGGGGGAAAAAGGTTTTGGCATAAAGGTAGAATGTTAATGAAATCTAACTAGGCTTCGATGAACTGCTTCTTACAACAGTCAGATATATGTCTGCTGTCCCAAAACACAACAGGACAATTGTTCTGAAAAACTGACTCACAAAGGGAGAGTGACCAGACAGAGATAAAGGAAGGAGACTGGAATTACAGAAATAAGACTTAGCTAGCTCTGATCTTACAGTGAGCCAGACAAGTAAACTCTTGTACATATGTCAGAGACTTGGTACTTCCATATAGGATGCAGCTTTATTACAAGATTAGAGTCAACATTCACAGCACCTGAGGTGCAGCTTTAGTGATTTAAATTAACATGTTTTTAGAGGCATCATTGGCAGAACTGGCAAACCACTGATTTTACATGAAAAAAATCAGTCACATTTTAATAGACATGCTGACTTCCAATTCTCTAAGCTAACAGTTTTAGTTTACTCCCTGTATCAATCACCACTGTTTTCCTGAAAATGTCATCTTTGCTCTGTGGAGGATGTAAACAGCTTTGGCAACGAGATACCAGTTACAGAAGGGTATTACATTTTGCAGTAAAGAACCTTCCTCCATTTTTTAGCCTACTTTGTGAACTTCGTTATATTATAAATAGCTTTTACATATATAAAAAATTATGAAAACCTATGGCAACACCTAGAACACAGATGTTATATTCAAGTCTTCTGATAAGCATCTTCATTCCATAGGCCACATCAATATTTTAACAGTGCTTGTTAAACAATTGCATGGAACTATCGATTTTAACCTACCCATCTGTAAAACAAGTAATTAATTTTGACTGGTTATAGGAATGGACAATTTGCTGAGTTACACACATGGATGCATACCACGCTTTGAAAAATACCTACAATTAAACACAAAACTCCTCAACATGTAGCCATGTTTTCTCATTCATTGCTTATGAATTCTGTTGCTTATAGATGCATGAAAGACTGGTTGAGGATGACTGATGTTGAGTGCCTCTAATTATTAGTAGTTGCAACAAACAATGAAAAAAAAACCCCAAAAAACAAAAACAACAAACCCCCACTACTTAAATTTGCCAGTCTGAGGCTGTACTGAGACTCTCAGCTAGCAAAGGTTACATATCTTTGACTCAACTTGTTTTGACATGTAAAATTTTTTGGTCAGGTGCCGTCTGTTTACCCTGTAGCTGACAAAGCATCTCAAAATCTTAAGCAGTAACATCTTAAGGATGCTCAATGCTAAAAAATGATTTTTTTTTTTTTTTACTGAGTTTCAATTGCTAAAAACAAACCAAAACATAGTTACCAAGTGGAACACATCTTTGAGTACACAACTGGCACAAAACATAGGCCTCTTTCTGTGTGCACACATGCTTCTTCCCAGAAAAGTTACCTTCACTGTCTTCTGGATTCTCTTCTTCATTAGATGCTTCAATATCCTCATCCTCCTGAGCTGACACAGTGGAAGCTACACTCTCACACTGTGATACATCTCGCTCCTCACGGGGCCTTCGCGAAGACTGATAAAGACACGACATTTACATTGTGCAGAAAATGTGAAGCAGCATTTCCTTTTACGTGCATTCTCATGTATCGATCCAAGGAAAGGTAGAGGATCTCTGTTTAGCACAGATTCACTCACAAGGGCAACACTCTCCCAACTTCAGGACAGCTTTTGCTGCTCAAAAATAAGTTTGGGAACAAACTGCTGTCTCAAGATATGTTTGGGGGACAACAGAACTACTGGAGCAAACACAGGCACTGATCCTCTTCACTTCACTGAGAGAAGACTAGTATACCACCGTTCAGAGGACCCCGACACTCAGGATTCTACTTCAGATACCCCAGAACTTTAAGTTCCTGCTCTTCTACCAATTCCCTTGCTCTGTTTTGTAAGGTTAATGCTTATTGTGCTTCAAGGTAACTGTTCTACAGTGATGGCCCGAACTTCTAAAGTTGCTGGTGTGCTGATGAGGAACATGGCTTTCAGAACACTACAGAATTCTTGAGTGTTCTATCTGATTGAAAGTTTCCTACTGCTTTTGAAAGCAAGAAGTGATCGGTATCACAGGTCAGTGGGTATCAGCTGCCTTCTCTGAGAGATTTATGTCACAGCACAAAGACAAGTAGAAAAGGAAACAAGAGGCGATCTCAAAACGGTCTCAGTGAAGCCTGATGAATGACTTCAGAAAGAAGCCAAGTTTTTCCCTGCAAAATATTCAACGCCCATCATGCCTACCTTCTGTTTGTGCTGTTGGAGGAGGCTGTCCAGATTGTGTCTCCTTTTATAGTTGAAGTAGAAGTTCTTACACTGAGCTTCGCTTTTCGTCCCAACCATTTTGGCAATCGCTGCCCAGTTTCGTCCGTGTTCCACCAGGCCTGCTCAAACACATAAGAACCAATATTTACTATGATAAGTAATTCAGCTCTTCAAACCTACATGGATGGAACAACAATGCCTGTGGGAAGAGACAGAAATACTGCTGTCCTAAGAGAACTCTCACTAGGACAATAGATTTGATAACTACTTATGGGGTGAAAAAAAGGCTGTGTCAACCTGAATGTTTATGAAGCCTTCAAACAACTCTTTGCTGATGTTAATATGTAATGATTACATACATTAATATGTAATCCTCTGCTGGAATATTGATTTTGCGCATACAATTCACAGCTAACAGTATCTGCCAAATGAACAGACAAGTTGTAAATGGCATCAGCTTTGCTATGAAAAGAATGATTTATGCAAAAGGAATTTTTGTAACTCATAAACACATTACTTTGAAAACTTAGGTATGACATATACACCTTCACATCTGTTACACAGACTTCTGTGGACCAAGTACAACACCAAACAGCTCTAAGTAGTCCCTATGAAAAAAGTCAACATGAGTATCAAAGCCATGATTTTGGCTGTTAGAGTTTTTGGGGTTTTTTAATAGAAAAAACCCAAACCAACAGCAAATTTCCAATTATTCATTCAGCACAGCACTCGTACTCAGTAATTCAGTAAAATTACTGTAATTTTGTAGATACACATATTCAGAAGTCAAAAGCTTCACAAGGTTTACCTTTCTTAGCAACTTCCATTTCTTCTTCTGTCCAGCGGGATGTCTCCACAGGCTCTGCAGAAGCTGGAAGAGAAACAAAGACACTGAGCAAAGACCAGGATTCACTGTGATGGCACCATGCATCCCACAGCCAACTGATCTATTTACATTAAGGCTTGTTCAAGTCACTTGGGAAAGCTGCTCCTGTCAGTGGGGTGTAGTCATTCTCTGTTAAACCAAGTTAGAGATCAAGGAGGAACCACCACAAACTCAGCAGAGCAAACTGTTCAAAACTATTCTGCCTACAAAACTCTGATTAATTATCTGTCAAGGAAGATCAAGTAACTTAAGCATATTTATGACTAAAATTTTATTAAAGCTGTCAATAACTACCGTGAACTACTAAAAGCAGCAATCTACTGTGCTATAAGGAAGTTCCATCTTATTTCACTGACTGCTGAGGAAGGGACTGAAATAGTTATTTACTGGTTAATGGGTATCAAGAAATATATTCCTGTAATCACTGACTTTCCTACTGGACAAAGAGACAACAAAGAAAAAGGAAGTAAAAACAAGCAGAAAACCAAGTACGATTCACCACAAAATACTTTTCATTCACTTCTCTGGATTCAGTATCATTCTGTTTAAATTTCTGAATGACATTAAGCTGCAACAACCTCCATTTCCTTTTCATAAAACCTGACATTATGAACAACATGGACCCTTCAGCAACTTCCATTAACAAACAATAAAAGTAGGACACTATAAAATAGCCGATCCACTGGAAAGCTATTTTGGATTTTGTAGAAAACCCTGCAAAAAATGTTTGTTAAAACAAAAAAAAGCAAACCCCACTATTGCCTTAGCCTAGCTGCCCACAAAAAGCAGCCATATCAACTGAGCAAGAACATCTATCACATTCTCTTATGTTTAGAGCTAAACAAGAACTGATTTTCTCACTTCACTGTTCTTTAGGACATGCAGAACCTTTGAGCAACAAGAGTGGTTACAAATTGAAGAAGAGCAGCTGCCTGTCACTATCCAGTTGAAGAGGTAGGAGCAACAAACTTTGCCACAGCAGAGCACTGTAAGGAAAAAAAAACAAACCCAAACCTACCCCACCATCCTAGTTAATTATTTACTAGCCACAAGGTACTCTGTTTGCTAGCACTTCTGCACCACCACCAATTATGTCAGCCTTTTCCCAACTGCAGCTGGAGAGAGCGTAGTCTTTTTTATCCTTATGTGCAAAGCAAGTAACATCTTAAAGAAGTCTCTTGCCATCTAATGCAGAAACAACAGCAGCTTGCTAGAATCTAGTTCAGATTATGAAACTCCCTAAAGTACTCAGTTATCAGGCCTACTTAGTTAACAATAACCTCTCTGAGCTGCAGCCTGCAAGTCAATCTGTGTCAAAGGCACTTGGATCTTTACAGATCCACTATTAACCCTGCAAAGAGAGAAAATGGAGTGATCACAGAGAGGCTGAACTGCCTTTTATTCCCCTCCCATGGTTCTAGCGGAGTCATCTCATTACACAGGTACAATTGATGAAGTTACACTCGTGCAGTTGAACATCACCACACAGTTTCAGAATCACGAGCAGGCGTAAGAACAAAGATGTAACAATAAATAGGAAAAAACCCGCAGCGCACGCGCGGAAACAACCTCGTATCAGCGAAGAGCCTGACGACCAGATGGGTCCCCAAGTGTCCTGTAAATGCTACTCACAAGGTTCTGGGGGGGGTGGGAGAGGTGGTGGTGGCTCTTCAGTGGCTGCAGCTGCAGCAGCGTTTGCTTGTGCAGCTTCATTTGTCATCGATCTGGTGATTCTGCCCTTACGACGACCTTGACTATTGGCGGTTTTTCGGCCCCTAGGAGTGGCCTGCTCCCTTTCCTCTGTTTCCTCTGGTGCAACTTCAGTTTTATCCTTTTCTTTGGTATTCTCTCTGGGAGTAGTTAAAATATAGTTCAGTCATATTCAGATAGTCATTATGGGCAGATATTCATGAATACCAATGTGGGGAGAAAAAAAAAACTCCAAACCTCCAAAAGACCACAAACCCAAAAGATGCCTTTAGTGAAAAATAATTCACTTACTGCCCACATTTTAGAGCTGCTAGAGAATAACACAGATACATGATACTATCAACTTCAAAGAAAATATGAACACTGAATTTTTTCATATGCTGTATCAAACTAACAAGATATTAACATTATTACATGTGCAAAAAAGTAGCCCCAAGGCTTTTCCCAACAGTCTGATGAGTTCAGCAAGGCAGAGAAATATTCATATGTCAGAAAAAACAAGTATACTGCACAAACCCTAACCTAAAAAAGTATGGTTTTCAGCCCAGATTTCACTGTCAGACTAATGTGAATCGTGTTCTGATTTCTGCAAAAGCTCTACAATCTAGGGTGAATTCATGCATTTTCAGTACAACACACTTACTTAGATTCCTCCTTCTCATCCTTTTCCTCCTCATCTTTCTTTTCCTCCTCTTTTTTGTCTGCTTTGTCTGCTTTTTCCTCTTCTACCTTTTCTTCTACCTTTTCTTCTTGAGAAGGACGAGCAATTTGTTGCTGAAATGCAATTTACACATTAAAAGAACCTGATCACACAATCCTGCAGAGACTTGTACAGCACGAGCAACAATGCTGCTCCACCTCCCCCCTGACAGCATATTAACTTACAGTCACTGTACAATGGTCAACCTTACAGCAAAACACCTCTGATGAAAACTGTAACACCCTGCAATCCTGACCAACGTGATGTTCCAGCCATCCCCTCCCAGACTTCAGAAGTCTCCTCTGCCACAGAAGGTGCAGGTTCTGTCTATCAGCTGTATATCCTCAGTCCCTCTCAACTGATTTCCTGCTCTGTTCCCCCTGCTCAGCTTCCCGTTCAGATGAGGTGCTGCATCATAAATTCCCTGGAAGCACCGGGTGAGCACAGAGATGATAACATACATGTGTCAACAAATACATGTGCTGGGGCAGGCCACACCAAAACTGAGCAGCTACCTTTTAGAAGTGCTTCGAGAGGTCTGACCAACACCTTGCGTAGTAACGGCGTTGAGCCTCTCTGCTTTTATTTTTAACTTTGTCCGGTTTAAAATAGTGAAACACGATAGCTTACAACTTGGAAGCAGAAGATCTTGCAGCACAAAAATTAGGACCAACTCTAAGTCACCTTCTCAAAACTGTCGTTAGGAATTAAGAACTATAATCGTTCAAAAAAAAAAATATATTGGGCCAGGAATTTGAGACTTAAAAGGTCTCCAATGACTTCCTTCAGAAGGAAAATTACAGCCTAGTTTTTTTTTTTAAACTATCATCTTTATTGAGATGAGTTTTACAAGCACGTTAAGCACTGACAAATGACAAAGTAATTACCATTACCTGTTATTACCTCAAGGAAAACAGCACAACATACTATTTATGCATTCCCTGTTAAGGTACTCTCTCTCCTCATCTTTCAAAGCAATTCAGATGACTACCATGTGCAAGGGTAGCTCACTTTAGACAGCATATAAATTTGATTTAAACTTCCCAGAATCTGCTTCAAAGAGGAATTAATGGGAGAGATTTCTGTTCCTTAATGGGAGAGATTGCTGTTACTTAATGTGACCACACAGAATTACTAGCATGGCTCTTTACAGCTGGTAGAAAAAAAAAAAAAATCAGAAAAAAAAAACCTCAAATCTAAAAAAATGTAAGAAAAAAAGCTATGGCATTGTTTTTGCTATTCCTTATCAAACACATACACACACAAAGAAAGCCAAAGATCCTGTGATGTTTTCAGAATACATTAGAAAAATTACACTGCTTATACAGGAAAAGAAAAGAAAAAAAAGTATTAGGAAAGATCTATTGGATGTGGCTACAGGAAATATTTCTTAAAGTTTCAGTGTTGTTATCCTCCCTAAATATATTTAGGAGCCTAAATATTGTTTTTTGCCATCCACAACGATATCTGTGCACACGGCCAAAACATCTCATTTTCCAACACTGCCACATTTCATCCACAGCTCATCTGCAAGTCCCTTCCTCTCCAGGCTAAAATCCCAAGCAGTAGTTGGCTGCCACTAAAGAAACCACGTAACCCACTCCCCAGAGTCCCAGAGCCCTGACATGAAGCAAAGAGCAAACGGATGAGTTCTCCTGATGGGCCTCAAAAGCCAGCAACCCACATCAAGCTTCTAGAGCCGAACCCCCAGTGCCCCTTCACACTGAACGGTATCTTCAACAAGGTGACCTGAGTACCGCGGAAAATCCAAGCCTCGGTGCTAGGGATCTTACAAGAAGAATGAGAAAAGAAAGCCTGAGGCTGCAGGTGAGGTTATAATGGGCAGGACTCCAGTTAAAGGCGATGGGAGAGGGAGGAGGAAGAAGAAAGAGCTCTCTTCCTCCTCTCCAAAAATATGTAAGTTTATTTAAAATGCATGATTACAGTTGGAATTCTGCCTTAGGTATGTTTTTTTAAGGTCTCTTCCAACCAAAATGATTCTATAAGAAACCATGGCATGTACGAGAGGGTGGGGAGTCAGACATGGCCACACAGAGAGAACCATTCCCAGGAGTTTACATCGGAGGGGCTCAGATGGGTTCACTGAGTGACCCATGCAGAAGAACTGCAACATCCAGACAGATACTCTCCACTCAGATACAGCGTGTGCAGAACTGACTTGTTACAGAGTCTAATGCCCAGTGAGCAAGTGAATTTCAGAAAGCAAAATACACGTAATATTTATACCAAGCTACCTTTCAAACAAATACCCAAAGTGCACTTGGCAATTCATGGAACGACAAGGACAGAGAACTGCACGATTGCTACTCTAGGGCTTCGTTAACTCAGATTTTACAGTCCACTGAAAAAATTCCTCCAAATAGGCTTTTCTTTTTCACAGTGGAACTAACCTTCCTGTAAGTGCAGCAGCAGGTGTCACTGTTTCACTAATAAAACTCAGGCTGGAAATATTCACAGAAAGGGCTTGTTTTGACATTTTCATAATGTGAACTAGAGCAGAAAACCCAAACACTAAGCACTATCATCCTCTGCAAATTATTAGCATTTAAGATGCTGGCCTTACTTAGTTACACATAAACTTCCTTCAAGCAAGATGTCAGAACATACTAAGATAAATTATTTCCATCATGCCAGACAGACTGGCCTCAAAAGCAAGGAGTTAAAAATTGCATTTTCAGAAGAAAATAAAATAATAATAATTAAAAAAATAAACAAATCTCTATTTACAAAACAGTTGCTGAAAATCCTCTGTTCTTTTTGCCAAGCTAACTTAAGATCACGCTTCGTAAATAGCAGGGTTCTCTTATTTCCCAGGGACTTTATTTAACATGCATAATCAATAGGTCAAGTGCAGGTTAAACACAAACCTTAAAACAGTTGAAGCCTCGGTCAGCGACGTACCTGCACATTCATCTGTTGAGTAAAACTTTTACTATCCAGGCAATGGGACGGGCTTTAACTCTGGGTACGATTCAAAAGGACAAAACCCACACCAGCACCGACATCCCACAGCTCTTTAGCAGAAGCTTCCTGACCCAGCAACGTGTTTATTCCAGGAAATTGTGTCATTCTGCCACTTAAGCTGCCTACAGCAGAGTTGCCCATCTCACATACAACCTTCTAATCTCACCGGAGTCACCAGAGGTAATCCTCACCGCGCTCGGCTTGATTGGCCCTGGCAGGCATAGGGCGCATTTCTGTTTAGTCAGATCACTGGGCTGTGCCACCTGCTGCAAAGGCACACGGCCCGGGCCACAGACGCGCCTTTCTGCTGACCAGGCAGCCAGACCACAGCCCAGCTCTACTGCTCTGCTCCCAGATTTCATTGGAAAACTCCACCCGGAGAGAACCTCCTTTCTAGGAGTTATTTCAGGCATTCTCTAATCGATGCGAACGCGCCGTACAGACACGTGTTCTGCCAATCCTGTGCTAAAAACCTGCTCTTCATTTGAAAAGTCACATTTGGTTTAAGATGCACTTGTTTCGTTGACTCTGGGAGCATTCTGGAACAGCTTAGGCATCATTTAATGAGGACAAAATAAGGACAGTTTTATAAGGACAAAAATGCATCAGAATTTAATCAGCCTTACATCTCTTGACATGCCTTAACACAGCATTTGGCTTCTCTAAAGTAAAAGCCCACACACTGAAACTTGAGTCAAGTTGTACTCACTACATTCTCTGAAGGATTTCAACATCATTACCGTGATTAATATCTTCTCCACTGCAATATTCCACTTGCTTGCCTTCTAATTTACAAAAATACATCAACTCTTAAGAGTTTAAGCTGAAGCACCTGTTATTGGCATAAGCACATCTCAGAGCACGTCATAAATCTTACACGACTCGTGTTTGCCAATCAGCAAGGAAGTTTCAGGTTGCTACTCAGAGATGTGAAAAATATCAGCTTCAAACAAAGCTGGGGTGCAGGAGGGAGAAGGGGGATGAACTGCATTTTGCAACTATAAGATAAGAGTTCTGGAAAGAAAAGCAGTTCAATGCTTTCAAGTTTCTTGGGTTTATTTTTTGCTAGCTGTTATAAACATTGCTTATTAATAATTGATAAAATTAAGAAATGCAAGTATGATTTTTGGTACCATGTAATTCCTTACTACAGTGTTACTAAACACGCTAACTACAAATACTTCTGAATTTAAACTTCCAGTAATGGTAAAAGATCCCATTTTCAATGATTAGAGAATTTCTTCGAGCTTGTCAGTCTATCTCAAGGTTCCTCAGATTTATGAAGTCTGACCTTACCTGTGTCCTTAACAGAGCACACATTAAACCTGCCTAGCAGTTGTTCAAAGTTTAGTGATCTGCTGTAGAACTTAATGTGGATTAACAACTAGCAATTAAGACCTACAGCTCTGCTAAAATTCGAAGAGCAAGTAATTTGAGTTGAAGGAGCAACAGCCCCTTCAGTGTTCCAACTCACATATTTAGTTATTCACATAAAAATCAGTATTTGGAGGAGCTGTTACAAAATCAGGCAAAACACCTTGGGTGTCCTTTTATAGTGAGCTAAGTTCACAAATGTATGCCCTCATGTACAGGGCTGTAGTTAAAATCTTTCTGGTTGAAATGCTTTATCCTAGGAAAGAGAATTTATGGATTGACAAATCAATTCAAATTTTGAATTCTACCAGTTCCAATATTCTGATGTTTAACGATGTTGAAAGACACTCAAATATTCAGTTATGATCTTCTGAGTATCTCAAAAATTACAGTTACATTGCTTTATAGATGGAGCTAGTTCTGTCTCCTCCCCTCAGCTGCAGAAGAACAGCATACAGCAGAGACTGCTCAACACGTGTGTGTTTACTTACACCAATCTCATTGTATGATGGAATATGAAACCGAGCCACTTAAACCAGCAGCATTATCTGTTTTTAATATCCACAGCAATTATCTACATTTTGGACAATCTCGTTTCCACCTTCTTTGTATTTGCCATACATCTAGATTTTAATCAGAATTTTTCCCTGTCACTAGTCAACAATACACTTTTCTTGTCAAAAAACATTACCAGGCTTAGAAAGTCTAACAGAAGTTTTGGTAAAATTCATGTTGTTTCTAGTATTTTCCCCCCATCACAGCAGTTCACAGTAAGAGCAGAAGCTCTAACTAAATCATGTGCATAATGTAAATGAACTTACTGCCAGCAATCCATAGTTTGTGGGCTACAGACAAGCAAGTCTCCTGTGCTATGATCTCTCCTCTTAGAATACCAGACCGTAATTTAAAAGGTTTAAGGATAACAGCAGGAATAAATTTTCCTCGTCCCCCCCTCCTCGTACACATAATGCACTTGTTGTATTGGACAGCAAGACAGTTATAAATATGGAACAATAAAATAACAAAATCCAGGTGATGAATAAATTCAAGATACCTGGTTTCTTCCTCTGCGTTTACCATAATTCCTTCGCACAAGGGCTTTATAATTTTCATTTTTCTTTGTCAAATAATAATATAATACACAGTCGGGAACGTTCTAAAGTGAAAAAGAAACAAGAGAAAAGCTTTTACTCCCTATAAAAAAAATAAATGCAGTTTTAGTATTTAATTTCTCTCAACACTTAAACTATCCAGGCCCCGTAGACTTGTTTGCTCAGCAGGGAAGTGAATTCACACACAAATATAACAATATAACTATGCAGAAAATGATAGCGTTAAACACTAGGCTCATGTATTTATAACATCCCTCAGCTACTTCAGCCTGCCATATGTATCCAAGATTCTGTTGTAAATCTTAACAAATCCTAATTCTTTATTACTTCTTACTTCTGCAAAATCACTTTTAAAGATTAAAATTAGCTCTAAAGAGTAATTCAGCCAGCAGGACGATCCCACTGACTTGAAAGGTGTGAGCAAGACTTCCCAGTTAGCACAGTGGTTCAGCAGAGCCAAATACATCCTTGTCTGTGCAGAGAGAATTACAGAGGCTTACCTGCTTCAAAAAGAACGTAAGGTCAAAACTAAATGAAGGGCCATGTTCTTTTATTGCTGTCAATAGTGCCATTTCATTAACTTTTGCTACAATATTTGCAGGCACCGACTGTGTTACTGATCAAGTATTATAAAAGCCTGTCAAAGCAGTAACACTTAGTGGACTTAAACTTTTTTTCCAGGAAGATAAAATGATGCTGGGGTAAATGACTTACATTTGGAAACTTAGGGATCCCACCCTAGGCTCTGCTTATATTAACAAAGGTCTTACCTTTCGTTCCAGGTAGGAAGCAATTAGACCAAAGTTCTTGGGATGTTGGACAAACCTTTTACAAATCAGAAATTATTTAAATTTAACAATATAATTCATGATCAAATAAGCAAAACAGCCTTTCAAACAACCTGTTCCACCAGCAAGCCTTTGATTTACACAGCTGAAATTAGTCTAAAAAGCCCAGGTTTCAAATTGTGCAAATTTAGAACTAAGCACTTAAAATTAGCTATTAGCTGGTATAATTAGATCATATACCTGCTCTTCTCATTTTAATCTTAGCACAGAACTAAAGTACTTTTGAGAATTTCTTATCTAATGACTCAGCACATGAGCCTACTCAGTTGAAAAGTGGAAGTCTAAAACTTTTGCAATGTTTTATTCATCCAACTAAGAACATTATCAAATATTATTGCACAAAAGCTTCAGCATTCCCAGTTTAACTGATGTTTACTGTGGGGTTAGGTATTTAACTGCCATTTGCAACGTAATAAAAGACAAGAAAGCTCATTACTTTTCCTTAAAAATCTCTTTCTCATGGTCGGTCCAGACATTCATGAACTGTCTGTCTTTATAAACTTTCATGGGATCCTCCATCAGACCATTCATATTAATAAACTTCACTCGTCTTTGTTCTGCATCAAACATCATGGGAGGAATGACAGAGAGCTGACGCATTTGTTTTTCATTATTCTACAGGCAAAGAATAAAAGACAAAGTAAAGAACACAAGAAGTTGCTACTAATGTTTACAGTTCTTGAATTGCACAACTCTTTACAGCTCCACCACAGCATACATTCACAGTTAGTCTGAAACTTCTTTCTGTCCACTTAACTCTTCTAGAAGATGTCACTATCACAGTGACCATTTACACAGGTGACTAAAGGAAGCAGTCTCTCAAATGATGAAGAGCTAAAATAGTGCAGGGTTTTTAAAAGGAAGACTTTTCACGTGTCTGTTAGAGATGGAAGAACCTATGTTGTGGCAAGCCTGCAGTGAACAGACACATGAGAAAATCTGGGACAGATGCAATTAGGAAGCATAACCCTTAAAAGAAGAGTATTTATAAGACCCGTTTCAAGTCAAACTTCACACAGATTCTCTCAAACCAGACCCAAAAGGTTTCTCTTACCAAAACCACAAAGCCTCTGACTCACTGACAAGATACTGAGCCATTTGCTGTCCTTCTATAGCAAAGTACAAACAACAGCCTCACCTCCTGCTCTGAAAGTCCATCAATGATTTCAGAAATCTCATGTTCACTTCTAGCAATAGTTGCTGAAAGTCCAGCTCCTCTCTGACCAACTCTAGAATTAGGGGAAAAGAGAAGGTGTAAGGACAAAGTGGAAACCAGCTACATCTTCAGATTTTGTGTACAAAAATGACAACCTTCAAAATTCCTCACAGTGCTGTTACCAGTCCCCAGATTCGCAAGGACGGTTCTTCCTGAAGTAGCCTCAGAGTACAAACTCTGTTCATGTGCTGCACTTCCAAACAGCTGCTCAGTTTTACAGGTGGATTTGCAAAGCTCAGCAAGAAGGGCACGCTTGAGGCAACGTCAAAAAAGCAGCGTTTCCACAGACTGCAGTGCAAGTTGGGTTAGATACATTAATTACATTAATGCGCTTCTGCCGAGTATGGGATCAGTGGCACAGGAACCACCTTAATTAGTACAACGGGCAGACTGTGAAAGACAGCTCCTTTTTTATTAATCTTTAGAAGTAAAAAAAGCACACTAAACTTGCCATTCATCAATCTGGTCAAGTTACTACTACAGCACCGAGACTCGTTACGACAAAGGAACGTTTTCAACTTCTGAACTAACAGGGAGAGCTGTCATTTGGAAGAATTTTTCAGCTACAGATCTTTACACTTAAGAACATCATAATAATATATTACAGCACATAGGTAGAAAAAGCATTTCAGAGATAAAATCACTCATAATTAGCAGGACAAAACATCTTCATTCATTACTGAATGAATCAATTTGCACAAGATGTGACCAAAACCCCCTCTGGATTTACAGGGTGGCAGTATTACAAGCAGAGCTATAGACCAAGGTGCCATCACATTAGGGAACATAAATACAAAGCGATGGCACCTTCCCAAGTGGTTTGCAGTTACAAAGATGTGATAGATTTATTCTTTAAGTAAAAGCTTCTTATAGATAGGAGTGCTCTTCTCCTTCTGTTTACTTCCTTTTCCATTTTTCTGATTCCACCCTGTAGCCCTCATGATACAGTACAAATGATCTGTTTTTCCTGTGTTTGATGAAGCAAGGTGATTCAGACAGATGGTTAGAAAGATAAGAAGATGAAACCTTTCTGAGGCTTGAACTCTCAAAGGTGTATGAAATTGATTTCAAACATTAGATAAAAAGATTGCAACACAACTGAATCAAACTTGACCTAATTCTAGTTTAAAGCACTACCTACAGTACCATAGATAAAGTGAACTCTCAAATGAATTGCACTTCACTCCTTTTAAGACTCTTTGTACAGTTTCTATTTAACAAATGTCTGATAGATTAAAATTAAATAATGGGGACTTAATTGTCGTAGCTTGCATACTTCAAAAAGCAATAAGGTCTGGAATAAAATTATATGGCAAGTACAACAAAAGATCGCTCAAATTGTTAATTAAAGAAGTCAAATGATTTTTGAGTGTGTAGGCCTATCAATATAGGGGTCACGAACAACAGCAGTAGCACAGACACCTAGTGACAGAAAAATACTGAGTATAAATTAGAGTGTAGTCCCAAAACAAACAGGCTTGCATGGAGCTGACACTCCAATTATCTTAATACCAACTCTAGAAATCTCTCTGTTTGAGCAGCTTAACTCGTACAGTCTCACTGAGCACCACAACCTAACTCACCCCTGCTAATTAACCCTTTTTCTGTACTCCTTTTGGAAAACATGGACAGTTTGATGGCGGATCTGAAAAGGGGGACAGGAAAGGAAAAATTTGGACAGTGCTACAGCAGCCCAGGAGGACACCAAACTTATGAGGCTGGCACTGCTGAGGGACAGGAGAGGGAGAGCTGCAAGACAGTGGGTTTACACAAAAGACAGTCATGAAGAGCTGTAGGATGTGAAGTGAAACGTGAGCTCAGTGCTCCGAGAGACAGTGAAGAAATGAAAGACTATTTTACTTTATCCTGTACGATACACTAATAATCTTTTAAAGAATAAAATGATGAATAGAAGTTAACCACTAAGCTGAACAATTTCATTATAAATAATTTGAAAACTTAAGTCTGAGGAAGTATCTTGTAGGAATATTTCAAATACGTGGCAATACCTTTGGAATCGTTCTTGCTGTTCTCTTTGCTTCCGGATTTCTGGAAATTGTTTTTCATAGTACTCTCTTGTTTTGCTCTCCTTGGCTTTCCTGCGTGGATTATTTTCTATCCTGTCAACTTTCTTCTCCCATGCCTCCATCAGCTGATCATAACGCTGACAGATCTTCTGTTCCTGTTAAATTCAAAAGCAAACCTTGAATTAAACAAAAACACACTAAGTTATCAATACACAGAACATGGGTAGGCTCTCAGAATGAACAGACATTTTTCCTGCTCTAGTGGTTTCATTTTAAAGATGACATATACCCAATTTTCATCAGAGAGAAAGTGAGGAAGTGTATATAAAAATAATAACATAAATGATCTTTCAAACACCGCCCAACAGAACCTTTTGACTTTCTATGTCACTTGCTACAACAGCATGCAAGAGAAAGCATTAAGTTAATTAATACAGGTATCTGACGTGCACAAGTTTGATTAAAAATGCTGTCAAACTTCAAAAATCTGATGTCTGCCCTATTTTCTTTCAGATGCTATAGCTACTATAGAAGAAAAGAAGTTCAGGGAGAGGCTAGGCATGACAGTTAAAGATCTTCCCCGGGTCCCTTCCATTTATACTCTTTAAGAAAACAAAGGGAAAGGAAAAAAACCCAAACCTTTTTCCTTATACTTTAGATAGTTTTAAGTCACATAATAGACAAACTACAGTTATAAACCTGCAGTTTATTTGCAAATAAATCAATAAAATTTTAGCTTAAGATCTTATTTAGGATTTACATGACACATTTGAGAATGCAAGTCAAGGATCCAGACAGAAAACCAACCGTGTGCTCTTTTTACAAAAACATGGTAGTATTACCCGTTGTTTTCGTGCATGATTTCTTCTTTTAAAGAACAGTATTAGCTTTTTCCTCATCACTTGGTTTCTGGAAAACAAAATTAGAAAAATATGTGAACCACATAAGAATCAAGCAGCTCAAAACTGCTCAACAAAGCCCATATGGATTCTATATGCCACATGATTATTATAAAAAAAAAAAAAATCAGAGGTAGAAAAAACAGAGGGAAAATTCCTGATGAAAGTATTATCTAATACTGTATTTTATCAGAGAAGATTCTTGAGGGTGACAGGAATAAACAACTGAGACACAAAAGCTTACAATTTCAAGCTAGGTGCTTTCCTTCACCACAAGAGAGATCATATGCTAAAATGATTAAATTTGGCTTAAGATATTAAACTTGGGGGGGGGAATTAGCTTTGTAATTCAACTCTAAAGTTAGGAGTTTTACAATATTTTACTCAAAATAAAATTATCTTGAAACTGATATCGAGCTACATGTGAAGGAGTGGAGAAAGAATTACTTCAAGAGACTTTTTAAAGGACATCTATCTGTAGGATTTTTTCTGTACTTCCACAATATTATAAAATGGTAGTAAAAGTTACAGCACTTAGTGATCTGCACATAACTCCCTCTGCATTTCTTCACACCTGAAACCAACAATTCCATTTCTTCATTTGTAAAAACTGCTAGCACAGAAATTGGTTATAAACAGATCTTGTGAAGAGAGTAATGTTCTTCAGCAAACACGAACTGGGACAACGATGCCGCAGCAGTAAAGTTTGTCTCAAAACCACCAATATTTGAGTTTCAAGGTGAGACATGAAAGTAAATGATAAAAAATAAAATAAAATTCAGGACTCCTCCTATGGTTTCCTGAAAGCAGGAACTTTGGAAACACTTCTTCAAAGAGTAGATTCAGGAAAAGTTCACTAGACATATCTAGGTCAAATCTGGCATTTTAGACTTTGAAAAAACACAAGCATTACCAACTGCAGTTTTATGATTTATTTTTGTCTTTATGTTAGATGAAAAGTTAGGGCTTCCTTCTGCCTTCAGTACATATAACTCAGATCTTTCAAGACTGTTCTACAACATAGAAATTGGAAAGTTACATGGACTGGAACCTTTTAACTATGGCTGAAGTGCACACATCCTATTTGGAAATCACAGGAATGAAAAATCTGAGCAAATATTTAAGTCCAGATCCCTCAAGTGGCACAATGAGAAGATCTTAAAGCACTTACGTTTTGATGTTTTCATGGTAGACCTTTGTGTCTGACGGTTGGTTATAAAGTGGCTACAATTTTGGATTAGAAAGATATGCTTAGTATTTTTCAATGCATGTAATTCTAAAGGTATATGCAATATATTTAACAATGTTTTGGTATTCTGCCAACAGTGCGCTCAGAAACGCAGCGATCTGAAGGGACTAGAAGAGATTCAGCACGCAGCACAGATTTCATTACTTAAAATTAGATAATTATAACTACTTATGAAAAAAAAGTAAATACTATTATATACATATTTCAAACTCTTCTCTCAAACAGATCCAGATCTATTTTTAAAATTACACTTATGAGGCCAAGCAGTTCACTCAAGCCCCAATTCAGCAGTGAATTTAAACACACACTTCTTTTATACATAGACACAGAACTACATCTGTTTACCACAACAGAATTACAGCAACTGGAAACACAGCAAATAGAAGAAAAGAAAGGGGAAAAAAAACCCAACAAAATCTCACAACTTACCAGTTCAACTTTTGGGCCAAGACCCTCAAAAATCTTGTGAGCTTCTTCTGCTTTTTTCTGCAAATGAGAATTTGGGGTTTTTTGGTATAGTCTAAGTAAATAATCTGCAATTAGTGTCAACAGTGTATCAGAACTCTTTCACTAATGCTCACTGCTAAACCCCTCTCTGACCACACTATATCCTTCCTAATCTACTGCTGCAATGTGGCCTCAGCAAACCAAGACACCTGTACTTGAATTGTGCAGTTACTATTTGCTGCTTTCCCTCCAATAGTTGTGTGCTAGACCTAAGAGATCTGCAAAGAAAAATACAGGAGAAGCTAATCCATAAAGCAGTTATTGTTAGAAAGCATTCTGCTAAATTCTATTTTTTTTCCACGTAATTTCAATCTTGAGAAATTCTTTGGAACTCATAGCTATGGAAAAAAATTATATATCAAGGAAATATTATAGTATTACCCTTGCAGAATGTTTTGTCTGGTCTCAAAACATTTAAAAATTAACTCTTGATCTATATTGCCATTGTACAGTCCATGTAATTCCTGATAACTCAAACCAAGTGTTAAATGGATTCATGAATTCATCAAGCTTGGTAATTCCCCTTGTACATAAAATACTCTATGAACAGCTACGCAGCAGCTAATAGGTGATTATATACTGACAGGTTACTCCATCTCAGGCACCATAAAAAAGGGTTTCCCATCTACTGTCACATACATAGCATGGGGAATGCAACAGCAAGTTCAACATTCTATTGTAAAACCCACCTGAAACCAGAGTTAGCAGAGAAAGAGTTGCACAGCAGCTTGCTAAGATGCCTCCAAATTCACATTGTTTTGCCTATTACCCAACGTGCAACTAAGCTTGAGGAAGCCTTATAAAAGTGATTGTATGATTTTAGTCATTTTAAAATTAGAATTTATGTGAAAGGGATTTAAACCAGTAAAATTGGTTTGTAACCAAAAGTAAAAATATTGCTGTAAATTGGTTCCATCAATTTTTATAATATAACACAAGACATTAGGGCAATTTGAAGTAAATACATCAAATTTCACAGATAACTGAGGAAGGGGAGAGCAGGCTGCATGGAACAGTATGGACACAGTTCTACTGTATAAAATTTAGAATTGTGTTACAGGTTTTCACCACCTGAAATTTTCAAAAACAGTTTATTGTAACAGTAACTGTTCCCCTAAACTGCAAAATACAATTAGAAAATCAAACAAACATCCACCACTCTCATGAAAGACCATAATAGTTTAAAACCAGCAGTTATCCAACTCCCTAATCTCAAACTACCAGGAAGGAAAAAAGAGAGGCAGGAAGCACTTTGCTACTGTTGGCAATATTACTGAGCTCCTGTACTTTTCTCACCAATCATGCAACACAAGCTCACAATTCACCTCTATATTACTGCTTCGTATCTGTTCATTTATGCAAATTTTAAGTGCCAGAAGTCAAGAGTTTAAAAAGTAGGCACAGACTCTTACAACATATGCAGTTCTTCCCCTTTAGATAATTTAAATGTTGGGTCTTCAGCCAAGCTTGTCAGTATATATGTGAGGAAAAGTGAATTCGAGATAGATATAAAAAAGCTTCAGAAATTTATCTACACACACAGAAACACACACACACACACACACACAGAGGTGTTTGTGTGTGTGTGTGTGTGTGTGTGTGTGTGTGTTTACATAGATCTGTATCTGCATCTCAATAAAAAAGGCCTAGAGATGAGACCCACAGATGTGTTTCCCTGGACTGCTTACAATATAGAAGAAGGATCCTGGAATCACAAATAAAAATGTCATGCAAGTGTCTTTCATTTAAAGAAGTAAATGAGTATTAAAAGGGGGGTGGGCAAACCAATAAAACAGGAGAAGCAAAAATTGTCCCGCAGGAGTAAATTAAGACGTAATGAATTTTAGCACATGGGCAAGATTCACAGCTACACTCAGTCAGCTGAGAAGCACACTTACCCGGTTTTCATCGTAAATAATTTGGACAATACTGCGATGTTTCTGTTCCACTGGAGGAGGGGAGACAGGCCTCTCTGGCTCTGGAGGCTTAGCAGCTTCTTCTTCAAGTTGTTGCTAAGAGATGAAAGAAAGAAAATCAGCCATCCGCACCATGTTACCCTTACCAGCAATTAGGCACCAGAGATAAAATATGCATCTGATCAACAGTTCACACTGCCTGTTATTTCTCTTTTTAACCGACAAGGAATGAATGAAATGGTTTCAGTGCCAATGGGGACAATAGGAAGACTATTTTTTGTACTATTGGTAAACCAGATCCACTGTTTACAAGACTCAACCTCCATTGAATCAGACTTGTTTCAGCTTGACATTTAAAGCCACTGTCACATTGTAATTTATCACTATTTAACTCAAAACAAAAATATTAACTATGGAGAAGTTACACCAAACCTGCCTTTTCACAGAGGAATTAACCCACAGAGCTGCCTTTATACATTGTAGGTATTCAAGTGTCATTACTCCTACTGTCTTATTCTTGCAAAAGGTACAGAAGTCCTCCTCACAGTCCACAGAGAACATCACGCTAAATGTACTTCACAACAGAAACAAACCACTCCACATGTACTTAAGTTCCAAGATTGTTACAATAGCAAACAAACAAAAAATACCAACAGCAAAAAAACCCAACAACCCTGCAATATTTTCCTAGCTACTACACTTCTGTGATTTAGTTCCACATCAAATAAATCTGGTTCATCACCATCTTTGTTTTTTAATTGTGAATATCCTTCATTCGTGCCTGCCACAAACATAAACCAAAGTATTTCTGAGGCTAGAGATCCACCTCGTCCCACAGCACTGGCTAGAGTGTGCTATATTGCTGCACAGGAATTCAAAATCTGAGTTTGGCAGAATGCCACAATAAACAGGGTCAATTATTGTAGGCAGCAGCACCTTTCTAAGTTTGGGGGTTTTTTTTAAGTCAAATTATAGTACAAATGAACCTTCATAGATGACATGCATAATACTTGCTGATTTTGTGGAAAAGTGAACAACCAAACAAGAAGATAAGCATCATTAACACACAGCCAGGTACTTAGTAACATCTTTTTATGGTTTTCTGCTGAAGGTCACTTCACAGGTCATTAAAATTCAGATGTAATCAAATGCTTGCAGCCCATAAAAACACACTGCTCCAGAGAGCTAGCTGTCTGTTATCCTGGACTCACAAGTTAACAAATCCTATAGCCTAACTGCCGTTTCCTATGGAGTTCACACTAAGAAGTAAAGCTGGCACTACTTCTATGTGGATCTTTGAAAGTCATAAAAGGAAAAGGAGACAAGGACTTTGTTTTTGCCAATGAATAACAGATGCCTAGATCGAAGGGTGGGTTTAGTTGGCCACATCTGCTACTGGGAAGGAAGAACTACTGCCAGCAAACATTTCCTTTGCTCCCAGCGGCTGAAGTGCAGTTCTCTGATAGAAAGCATAGCCATCACTGTACTAATAAAAGTGGTATTTCCTCCTTCACTTCTCTGCTCTCCCTGTTTACTTGCACCTTTCCTACTACACTTTCCCTTAAGGCTGACCTTAGCTCCGATGTTAGGCTATCTTGCCCTTGTAAAGGCAGATTTTCCAGGGACTTTTGTACAAGCTCTGGTTTTGGAGATGCGGGTGAGGGATTCTCTTCTCTACTGTGAAAGCAGAAAGATGAGAGCTTCCCCTCACCCAGCAGTCAGCTTTGAAGCTGAAATTACAGCCACAGCTCCCTTGTTTCACTAGTCATCTAACAAAAGCTTAAAATATAAAGCTGCCTGCTGTTGATGTTCCTATCTGGCTTTCTCCCATTTTCAGAAACGTCTAAAGCTACCTGATGTCCAATCTATTTAAGTGTTCTAGCAAAATCGCACACAAACCCGTCCCTTTTTAATTTGTTCATTTGGCTCACGTAATCAAAAAAGATCACCACCACCAAATGAATTTTTTTCCACATCTTCTTCACTGCTAGAAAACAACAGTAGTGTCTGCCATGCTTACTTGCTTTTTCTTCAGTTTAAGGATTTGCTGTTCAACTTTCGCAATTTCACGATCTACACGGTCCATGCTCTGTATCAATTCTTCTTTTGACAGCTTTGAAGGTGAAGCATTTTGGTCCTCCCCACAAGGCTGACCAGAAATTGGAGAAGATGGTCCCTCATGCTTTCCTCCAAAAGCCGGGTCCTTTGATGGGGAAAGGAGGGGCAGGGGTGAGATTGAGAGAAATCAATCATATCGATATCATGTGAATGAGTGCTCAGTAACCAAGCTAGCAGGTATTCATTAAAAAGCATTTCCAGTTATCTATTCCTCTCTCTCTGTTGAGGAGCTCAGTTAAATCTTTCAGTTTATTAATGCTCTAAATATTTTAGAATTAACTGACAGCCCATTTATGACATCGTAATTTCAGAGCTCACCTTTAAAAATAACAGCACACTTCAACAGTTACCTTGAAAACAAAATTAGATCAAAACATCCCCCTTTTAAAAATGTATCTTCATAAATGTAAACAGTATATTTTATCTTTAAAGAAAAGGTTACTTGAGAGCCAACCCTCAATACTCTGCACATATATTGATGAGGATATTCTTGAACATACCCATGACCAGCCCAATCAGGTACATCTGGAGCTAGTTCTGGTTATACACGTTAAGTTCACTTGAACTTAACAAGATTTACGAGAAGTGATGATTTAAGAGAGGACAGGTCACTATTCATTTCACTTTGATTTATTTTGTCTTTGGGGTTTTTTTTTGTCTGCTTCCAAACAACACTTCAAGATGCTTCATGTTCTAACATCAGCACTGTTGTACCTTGTCTCTGTGCACTGAGACCATCATGCTCCGTGACTATCTAGTTGGCAAACACTAGCTCAGGAATACATCCCTCAGCCAAGCCAATCTGACTAGAAGATGTGTCCGAGTGCCACTTCTGCTCAAGGCAATGCTAGGCTATATTTCCAAATCAAGACAGTAGATTTCTATATGGAGCATCTGGATAAAAATTCAGTTACATGCAAGCATGTTAATACTGCACACCTTGGCTTGGCTTCTCCAACCCCTTTTGATCTTATCTTTGCTATGCAACAGAGCAAGTTACTAAGAAATCACATGCTATGATTTTACACTCAGTTTCTTCACATAAAAGGAATGGTAGAGAGAAGGCAAGACAAGTCATCAACTTGTTAAAACTCTCCTGCATATTACTTTTTGAACCCATTTGATGAAATTTTTCTTTAAATGATCTGAGTGTAGAGACTGGAGTGCTCACCTTCAGAGGTCTCACTCATTAAACACATTTTTGGTGGGCGAGGCTGTGTGCTTGCATACGTGCATGAGAGAAAATATTGAATATTCATTTAATTGACACTTGTTTGCTCCATTCAAGTTGCTCTAATCAATATTCAGTATCTACAATAGAAAATATCCACACCAAACTAGAACTGTCCTAGATTTACCCAAAATGAGACAGGGACAAGTATAATTAAGTGCTTTGTAAACAAGCAGATTAATTTATAATACTTAAAAGGGACAGGGGGTGGAAGGGAGTATTTGACCATTCAGTACAAATACTTATTACAGAAAAAAAAATTACTTGCACGCATGCGCCAGCAGCTTTCAACCGAAGAGCAGAAACACTTCATGTGCTCTAATCATGTTGTAACTGAGGTTTTTATAGAGTGTAGGGGCAACTCAGAACTCCAGTCTCTTTACTATGTTTCAGGTAGACTCATCTTCTTGTTCTTTTTATAAAAGAGCAACTTTTTATAAAAGAGAAACACTGACTCATGACCACAGTTTGGGATAATGTGTGAAATAAAATTTCTGGGATTAAAGAATGCTTATAAATAAACAATAATTATCTATCAGGAAAAAAAAAAATCATTAGCTGACTGCAACATAGGAAGCTACACCTTCAGCATCATAATAGAAAATGGCTTTACCTTCTTAATATCCGCAGATCTCAACCCTTCCTGTAGAGGATGTACTAAAGGCAAGACAGTAGCTGCACTGACACGCTGAAAGTGGGAATCAGAGACTTGTTCCAGACGTGGTCGCTTAGATTCCAGTGAATCATGATCTGTCTGAGATGGACCTGGATGAAATTGTTGTTCATATCCAGTTCTCCTTTCCTGAGGCCTAAGGTACAGAAGAGTTGCACTATTAAAATATACATTTTCCATACAAGAAAGCTCTTCAGTGTTCCTCACACCTTTTCAAATACACAGGAGATGCAATTTAGTGAAGCTCCTTCTAACCAGTACAGCAAATAAAGCAAGATCTTCAAAAACACAACAGTTAAAATCCATTGAAAAAAGAGCAAGTTGATTTGAATTTTAAAAGAAGCCGTTTAAATGCAGGCCTAACATTACAAACCCCTACAGGAACTAAGCACTGCTACAATGATATTGTAGAAGCCGAATCGCTGATTCAAATCATAACAAAAAGAATCCCTGTGATAAATACAGTACTATATCCCACTGAACACAGATGGCCACAACAGCTCCATTATTTCATTTTTGCAGGCAAATAATTTTTAAATATACACAGAATGCTTGGAATGAGCTGTAAGTCTCTTTGGAAGTTGGTGTCTCCTAAAATGCTACTATAGGACAGGAACAGTCATTGATTCAATACATGAGTCATTTAAAAACTCCTCCTTCTCAGAAAATGGCAAAGGAATAGCATCACTGGCTTCTTTACAGTGCAATGCACAGGATGTCCATAGAAGAACCTCATATGCTTCAACATCTTCCCATGAAGTGCCACTGAAGAGATGACAGTAGCTTCCTGTGTTTTGCCAGAACTACTGAATGTGCTTTTACAAAGCTACGTGTGTGTGTGATTTACTTCCTCTATAAACCAAAGTTCTACTATGACTGTCAGCACTCAAACAGCCTTACAGACATTTAGGTGACACGAGATGAAGGCAATGTGCAAGCCCCAGATTTCACTATCATCAAGTTATTTCTGGGAATACTCTAATGAGATTTTAAGCTAGATCGGTATTTACGTAACATTCATCACTGGTCTTTCTTCAGAACCAAAACCCTCAGTTATAGCCAAAATAAACTGCTAGCAGTAATCCAGCACATAAAGCTGCTCCTAGCAGATACACTTACTAAGAGTCCAAGAAATTAAGAGGTTGTTACAAGCAATAACACTTGCTTACAACTGTGCATCAGCATACTAACACGCTAAAGAACTGAGGTGCAGAAATCATATAGTAACCTCTCCCCTAAATGGAAGCATATTCTTGCTCACTACAATCCAGTTAATCTTACTTTGATTTGCAGTGGGTTTTTAATTTAGAAATTTGGGTCTCAGAGGACATCCAATATTCTTCAGATATATAGTCAAACAAATGCTTACCACGGTCTGTAACCTGTCTTGAGCCTGTCAGCCTTACAGTAATACCAGTGTACATGGGAACATTCATTGGTATCTGACGTGAAGTAACCCATTTTACTGAGAAGCAAGATATTACCAACCTGAAACTAAATTACAACATACAATTCATTGTGGTTGTCCTCAGTTAACCTACTAGACCCAGATCAGTTGCATCTACTTACACAGAGACAGGAATGGTAGGTGAGACTGACAAAAAGGGTTATTTGGAACAAATGACAGGAAGCTGTCAAGTGTCTTGCCAAAAGTAGCACAGGCTCCAATTTAGTCCACTGTGCCCAGAACTCCATTTTGTGTCACATGTCAGTGTTTTAAAATTCCTACAACTCAAATACCCAACTAGCTCTGTTGTTTCTTACCTGCCCAGCCACAGACACCATCTGCTGAGCAAGCAAGCCTCACCTAGGAACTATGACAGGTAATATTCTCAGTGTAACAACTCTTGCACTTGTTGCTTCTACTCCAAAGGTACAAACTCTACAGGCTTCTAGCCTAAACAGCGTCAAAAAGTATGTACTTGGATCCTCAGAAGTTCACTGACAGTGCTGTTAGGAGAGGTGTGGGAAAAGCAAAGCAGACTCACTTCCTGTCTGTGAAGCAAATGTATTAGGTAAGCCAAAGGGACTGAGCAATTACACAACAGCAACACCACTCAAACTGCCGAGACTGACGCTGGCACAACAGCGGAGCCCCAATTAACAAAGAAGTCAAGTACTTTGACAAAACCCGTGACACTCAAAAGTCTTTCCATTCAGAAGTGAAAACCAACTTTACAGAAAGCACAGACTCATAGAAGATTCACGTTCACATCCTTCAAACTCAGCATCCTCACCTGTCAGAGCCTGGGTGAAATTCAGAAAGCAAGGAAGGTCTGCGCCGAAGCTGCTGCTGCTGTTGCTGCTGCTGCTGCAGGAGCTGGGTTGCCTGACTGACTTCCAGGTGAGACGAGCGGTAATCGGGAACTGCAAATTCCTGCACGAAACACTTCAGATGTTAACAAGGACAAAGGCACAGAAGACAGGATCAAAAGCATCTGGTGCCACAGAATGATCATTTCCAAAGATATTAATTAAATCCAGACCAAGACCAGGTCACCAAATTATTCCAGCTCAAAAAATAAAGATTGTGAATGTCAGTTCTAGTTTTTAATTTAACTTTAAAGAGACTAAATACTTATGCTAAGAATTCCACCTAACTTATGAACAACTTCTAACGCAACACAAATAAGTCAGCAGCTACAGAATATTCCTATTCTTAAAAAAAAAAACATCCTTTGAAATCAACTTTGCACATCCGATCACAAAGCGGCAAAATGGGAATATATTTCAGCAACTCTGAGGCAATTCCTTCTGTTAGCACTTCAAGACATTTTTATATCAGTTACTATTAATTAGGACGAAAAATGAGAGAAGATGCATCTTCTGACTGATATAATTTATAATCAAAGTGAGGTACAAGAAAATTTATTTGGCTATATGGGTCTTTGGCCACTTGCCTTTAAAAATTATATGCGGCTGTCACTAACCAAAGAGAAGCTCTACAAGACACGCAAGAGGTCATTGCCCATAAGATTTCGTTATTACAAATTATCTAAAAATAAATACAGAGCAAGACAAAAAGCTCCGACTCTTGAATTTCCTTTTGCAAACATGTAAGTAGAACAAAATATCCGAACTGTCTGTAGCAGGAGAAGAATTTCATTAAAACAAGGGAACCCTGAGCTGTGCTGAAGTCAACAGCGAGTCCTCCACAGCCCTACCATGCCAGAGAGCAGAGGGTGGTAGAATACGTGCTCTGCAGAAATGACTCTTTGAAATCCATTACCCCAGCTCTGGGCTAGCAGAACACAGCTGGCTGGAAGCAATAGCAGAGCTGCTTCAGAAAAATAATCAGAGTGTAGCACAAGTTCTTACACTTCAGATTTACACTCCCCACCTTGCACACAGATTTTGTCAAACACTACATTTAGCTCCTTACACAGAAGGGAAGATGACTCTGGGTTCACTTCTGCTCCTGAGCCTTATAGGAGATAATTCCCCATATAAAATTTAGTATCTACAAATGCTCCAAAAGCTCAGTCTCTCAAAGGATTTGTTACACTCAGAACACTGTATTCACATTAAATGAATACTAATTGTAGACATATTATTGTTGCTATCAGTGCATATGGACTCAGTCACATGTTGAACAGATTTAGAATCATTAAATGGTTTGGGTTGGAAGCGACCTTCAAGATCATCTCGTTCCAACCACCTCATTTAGTATAATGACTAAATATTAATTATTTTTCTATTATTATCAATTTAATTTATTAATAAATTAAAGCAAAACTACAACAAAAGTTTATGAACACAATCCCTAGTGAATTTCTTCAAAGCATGAGAAAGCAACGATAAACCCAGGAAGTTTATATTCATTCCCTGTGATAAAGATACAGAATTATAAACCTCAGCTTTGTGTCAAAAAAAAAATGAAAAAAAAAGAAAAAAGAAAAAAACAAAAGTAAAAAGTAAAAAAGTAGATACATGTAAAATCTTGAAGAAGCAAAATTCAGTGCTTTCTGCAGAAAATAGGAGGGCAAACTGACCCAGACCAACAACTCTTTAGCTAAACAACACTAGCAGCAGGTCTCAGCAGCACAGAGTGGTCTGCAACTCCACTGTTTTCAAACGTGAACACCTTGTATGACAGTGGGTTAAAAAAAAAATAAATAATCAATCCCATTTGGCACAGCAAACACCCAACCTGTACTCTTGCCAAATCAGTAACCCTCGTGTCTCCTTACCTGCTGGTGCCGGGTGCTAGGGAAGGTGTACTGGACAGAGTGAGTAGGGTAACGACTCTGTTCTGTGCTGAATGCTCCTTGGTTAGGAGGGTAGCCTGAACTTGACATTATCAGAGAAGAAGTCTTCACAAAGCTGTGAGATCAAGACCAGCAAGCAATCATGTTTCTAGGAAACCGCCTAAAGGAAAAAAGATCACTGATAAGCACTGAAGTACCAGATGTACTCACAATACATTACAGCCATAGTCACCTAAGCAAAACAACCATTACCAGTAAAAGCTTTTTCCTGATGTATTTATTTAATAGGTTACTCTAGTCTGAAACATGTTAATGAGTCTTAAATGAGCTCAAAATGAGATGTGTCAGCACTGTCTACACAAAGATTTGAGGATTATATTGTTGGAATACATGATTTTACCAGTTACCAGTTGATCAGGAGGATTTGAAAAGAAAAGTAGGTCGCTTTAAATACATGTTAAAGAGGTTATAATCCTCTGTAGAGGGACTATTTCAAGTAAATATCTTTAGCGCAATATGAAGTTCACTTTCATTTCTTCTAGAGAGTTTTAGGATTCTATGAAGAGTGTCTTACTTTCAGATTCAGGTGATCTTAAGGCTGCTTTACTCAATGCCATCTACAGTTCATTAAACCACAGTGTATTAGTCAGGCCTAAAATGCTGTTGCCATCTAACAGCAGCTTTACCAAAGCAGTTATCAAAAAGGGCAGTCACAAAGGAAAAAACCCCAACGCCATTTCAACTGACAGCGTAGTTTGTCTCGTAGAGGATGCCAGAATCTGAATATACTATGAAGCCTTAAAACAATCCTGCTTAGTTGACATTCAGTGACTACTTTGCCTCTATTGTATTCTCCAGCTACAGATTAGCAGCGCACGCTGAAACGCACACTGAGCTGGGGAAGACTAAATACTGAAAAAATCCAGCCAAGTTCCCTGACAAAGGCCAAGCACCTATGAAGCTGTGCACAGTTGCAGCTTCTGAAGATCAGAAGACGCTGATTAAACGCTGGGCCCAACGGTGCTTTGAAGAGGTGAATTATGGCTCTAACCAAAAGAGCAGGAAACATATACACAATGTATTTATTTTTAAACACAAGATATTTCTCTCTAGTAGCTCAAACAATGTGATCCTAGAGGTCTATGTATTAAATGCAGAATTCTATCAGAGCTGCAGCAAACCCTCAGTCTCTGGTCCAGAGCCTAGCAGACATATCAGACCTTCAAATAAAGTAACTGTTGATCCCTGCCTAGATGGCTTCATTTCAAAGCGCGTTAATCTGCAGCCTTTCGCAAACATCACATGTAAAGTTACACTTCTGAACTGCATTTTCCATTAACAGTCAACAGACAAAATCAGCTCAGGAAAGGATCAGACACAGCAAGCTATACAAACAGATCTTCAAGTTTATCTGATGTGTTTTATCATCCCCTTTCTCATC
This sequence comes from Todiramphus chloris collaris, assembly GCA_025345505.1. Classification (NCBI taxonomy): domain Eukaryota; kingdom Metazoa; phylum Chordata; class Aves; order Coraciiformes; family Alcedinidae; genus Todiramphus; species Todiramphus chloris. The sequence goes on from JANVCC010000196.1 coordinate 2,918,389, forward strand.
AGGTTTTTTTTTTGCTTTGCACATTGGACTTTCAGAATAATGAGACAAATCTAGATTTACCTCTTAAACCCGATTACCGTACTACAGTTGTGTGTTTTATAGTACCCATATCTATTATAGTACCTATAACTCATATCCAAGTGACAAGTTCTAACACGGAATTCTTCCCCATTAACATTTATTATGCTACATCATTCACACTGCATTCATTAGAGTACATCTTTACCAACTGTCTGATGGTCTAATAGATCTGAGTCATATGATTTCTGTTCAATCAAGAAACTGTCAGAGAGGAAGGAGTTTTAGTTAATACACGTTGTGACAGTTGCAAGCTACAGTACCTGATCACTCAAATGCATTCCTAAGTCCAAGCTACAGCACAAAGAAAGCCTTTTGATTTTTCTCTCTCAGTTTCTGTGAAAGTCCAAGTAAAACTATGGCAACAGGTAACTGGCAGCTCAATCAAATGTTTACTAATGTGCTAACTATGTGAACATCTATTATTAAATGAACAACTGGCTCCATGGCTAAGGAGGCTCAAACAAGTTAAGGTTACAAAAGGGCAGATTTTAGTTTGATGATGCCCCTGTGCTGCCTCCCCAGCTTCAGATGCAGGCTGCATAACTATGTGGAAGATGTCTAACTGGATCTTGTACCTATGTATGTCTGCTACACCTTAAGAACTTTAGGGAGGAATATAGGTGGTAATAGTGGATCTGATCAAAGCTCCTTTAGCCCAATATGCTGTGAGTGACCACGGCCAGCAGCAGGTATTTAGGGAGCACGTACCAGTACATTCCCAAACAACCCTCCAGCCTTCTTAGTGGCTCCCTGAGACACAGTCTGTGGCTCAGGGATTCCCTGAGTCAGTCTTTCTAGTTAAGATTCCTTAATGGTTTTCTCTTCCATTGGTTTGTCCAGCTGTTTTCTGAGCTAGTACAACTCTCAGCATTCACAGCTGCTTGTTGCAAGAACTTCTACAGTTTAGTGGCACTTTGCATAAGAAACCATCAGTTTTTGTTCACTCTGGACACACAACTTTGCTTTGGTATCTTCAGTTTTCACACTGTAACAGACCAAACATCTATTTCATGCTTTTTTTTGCACATGATTGTGTAGACTTCTATCATAAAATTTCACCTGCATCTTTTCTATGCTTAATAATCCCAGTCTAGTTGTCTGTTCCTTATCAACCACTTCCAAACCTTCTCTAGTTCTATTCTGAGCACAGAAATGTACCCCAGATTCTGGGAAAGTATCAATAACTCATCCTGTTCTTATTCTCTTCCCTGACATGCTGACCACAGTTAGGTAGACATGAAGAATCTGGAAATGCAGAGGGCATCAGGAGAGGAACCACCTGAAAACCACACGCAAATATAGGCCAACTACTGCATGATTCAAGGTCCTTTCTAGTTTCTCTCTGTCAAGTTACATCTTCTGCTTATTTTCAACATTCAGTCAAACCCAGAAGTTGATCATTAACCCATGTGCTGAAAGTATTTTTCCAATCACAAGAACTTTAGTGTACAGATTGTTAGGTTTGTGTTAGGACTGTCAGCCTTGAAATATTCATTGATACAAGAAACTTCCCAACAGCAAGGAGAGGTCCTGGCCATCTCTCTGGATTCTGTGGTAGATATGGACAGATGAGGGGGAAGAGGGAGGAGGGATGGTACACAAGCATGAACATCCTTTGTCCATTCAACAACGTTAACTCAACCCCCTCATGACATAACCTACAAGTTTTACATAATACACATGAAAACAGTCTAACAGTCTTCCCACTGAGAACTGCAAGGATGATTCTATTTGTAGCAGCATAATAAAAATAATTTTTTTTTTAGAAAAAGTGAAACAAAGAAAAGCTGTCAACAGATGAAGGCAACAGAAACAGCATTAGAGGTTATTAGCATGGTTAATAAAGGAGGCAGAAAGTGAAAAGAGGAAAAAGGAAAAAAAAGAAGTTATCAATGGTGGGTGTGAATTTTTTTTCCTCCCCAAGGGAACTGACACAACAGCAGGAAAAGATAAGGACACTAACAGCAGAGAAACACACATGGTCATGTATTGGCAATTACAAGGTGGAGAGGGAACTGAAGGATGGGGATTCTGTGTAGGATCTCATTTCCTTCAAGACAAAAATCAACACTGTAGTGCAACACCTAAAATGATACTGAAGTGCAATATTCCCTCCCTCTAAGACTCCTTTTCTTGTTGCAGACATGTATAAGAGCCTGCACGCTCTCCTAAGCTGACCTCTCTGCATGCCCTGCAGACCCCGTCTTATCACCCAGCATCCTACAATATCAGCTTGTTTACACTTTGCCACGTGGGGGCTGTGGGGAGTTTTTGCAATATTTGCCAATAGAATTCCCACTAATATTCTGCTCATCTCTCCCTGACTTGCTACCTTAATTCTGCAACTGTGGATTTAAGTACTTGATTTCAACTCTTATTTCTCTGCAGGAAACCTTGTGACCTTTCATCTGAAAGCATCTGCCTCTGTCTTCAGCATCTGCTCACACGTATCCAGCAGACACAGATTATTCTTTATCAGTCTGTTGGTCAGTGAGGGTAATGCTAGCTTCCTGTCACAACCTCTCCGAGTTCTACAGGTTCAGATTCTGCTAAAATACAGCAGTCTTTGCATAAAATTGTAACTGTGAGTGTAGACCGTAAAAAACCTCATCCAGGCTTTCCTCACTGCTGCATCCTTCCATTAATCTTGACAAACTTTATCTTGCTCTACTCAAACCCAAACAAAATCCTCTTTTAAAACTCCTGCTAACTCCCTTGGCCTCTCGGATCCTTCCACTGGTTCTCTCTTCTCTGCCAGAACAGAGGCTGCTCATCTTTATTTCCAGCACCCATGACAAGTTACAGTACAAGAAATCAGCTTCCAACGCTGCTCAGTGACAGCAAGATTCTATTTTTTCAGACAAGTATTTTCATACTTTCATGTTATTCTGCAAATTTCAGAGGTTTCTCATATCAACATTTATAAGAGCTGTTACAGGCTTTGGAATTCTGCCTTAAATGTCTCACACAGATAAAGTTAGGTCGTGAATACTTTCATACAGCTGCCAACCACGCTGGCAAATTGTCTGTCGCGTTGAATACTGACAATTAGAAATATTTCCTGTTTTGTACTTCAGAACCCAGTCCATTCTGCATTCTCCCACTTCACTGACATTCCCAGACTCTGTGGTAAAGCATGTAAGGGATGGGGAAACCCAGCAGTATCAAATGGAGAATATTTTAAAAATAAGAAAAAATAAATAATCCAGAAGTAGGAGCAAAGAATCAAAAAGAAACTGTTCATCTGAAGATATCTAGTTGATAAAAAGCAGCAGCAAGAGGAACAGTTTCAGTAACCATGAAGAGATACTCAGCTCTGCGTCAGTTTGAGCGTCTCAGGCAAGGAAATGATTTAACAATGTTTATTTCTAAAGGTATGACAATATTTTTCTCTTTGGCCAGCTCAAACTACTCAACAGATCCAATTCAGACTTCCTCTTAAAAATTACTCTTTGCACTTACATTTGTCACATGTGGAGAATTTTGAGTAAGTTGTCAATAATTTAGAACTGGATGTTATGAAGGCAACAGTCAGAGCGTATTTCAGATTTGGATCCTATGAGGCAATACTAATTTGAACAATATTTCTTGATCTCCAGATCTCGAAATGCTTCAGAAAGCAGCAGAAGTACACGCTATCTTCAGTATACACATGGGAAAATGAGTCACAGAAAGGTTAAGAAATCTATCACAGACTACCCAGGAAGTAGTCAATGACTGAATAAGAAGTAAGACTCGAGCCTGGCAGCATTTTAAGCAGGCAAAAACTTACACTGCCCAAGAAAAGCAGTTCTTCACTTGGGAAAATACAGCAGGTTAAAAACAGTGACTATTTTTAGCAGACCAGTTCCCCCCAGTCATTCATCGCACGGCCACACAAATGTTGACACCGGCAGCGGGGAAGGGGTCAGGGGCCAGGGGCCAGGCAGGCAGTGGAGTCACCTCCTCGCTGGCTGGGGAACCACAGCCCTGCTCGCTGGGATACCCCGTCCCCTGCTCTGACATTCACCTTCGTGGGAACAAGGCCAGGCTCACGGGCAGACTCAGCTCAGCTTCTCCTCACGTACACAAAAGAAGCTGACACTTTTGCATTTGGAATAATTTTCGTGTCATCTTGAAGTACTTAACCAACATTTGCTAATTAAATTTCACATCCTTTTGGGATTTTTCCTCATCTTGTTTTTGAGCAAACTAAGTGTGCAAAGAATTAGATTACAGTCATATAAGGCTTACGCCGAGCTGGGGGATTTTGTTTTTAAATCAGCAGCCTTAGTAAATTGAGCACTGATGTAACTAACCCTAGCAGAGCAAAGAAGGCTCTGCCTCAGGCAGGGCACCTCCAGTGCATCACAAAATTCATTCAGGGAGATTTATTCAAAGTTTACTCTGGTGAGAAAATCAGGAGTGAAGGGATTGTCTCAGCAGCGGTTAGAAAGGCTTCGTCCGAAGTGCAATAGCAAAATTTGTGAATAATTCTGTAAATTCACTTTGTAAAAGGTAATGAAACCATCTCATGGAAAAAACCAAAGCAACCCAGGTCATTTTAGGGACCAGCCTACTGACAACTACAACCACGACAACTCGCTTGCGTGAGCTGCAGACCAGTGCCCGTGCCTTCAAAACACAAGGCTCCACCTGACCTACAATAACACGAAACCCCAAGCTGAGGGCCACAGAGTAACCCCCTTCAAGCACATGGCTAGACGTGCAAAACAAATCTTCTGAGTAGTATTTTTATTTTGTCACATAAATATAAACCTGTTCAAACGCTCAAGCAAAAACGTCACATTTGCATCCTTGGGATACGCCACACACCAGCAAACATTGAAGTGTACATTTCTGATACCTTTGTAAAAATAGCTTAAGGGGCACGACCTCCGTAAAAAAATAATATTCATTTAAAGTAACAGACACAGCAAAAGGCTAAGGATTGCCATCTGAAACTCCAATGCTCAGAACATTATCTAGCCATTACAAGCTAGGCCTGACTTAGCAGGCTAGAATTCTTAACTAAAAAACCACCAGAGACTTGAAGAGCCGTTATTAGGCCCCCAGCGAGGGCTTTAATGCTCGGTTATCAGCACAGTCATATGATAGTTATTCAGAAAAAAACATGAAAAAAAAAAAAATAGTGGAAGGAAAAGAAGTTTGGGTTCAAACTGATCTATGTTAACTCTTAATTCTGATTATGCCAAGTCCTGCAAAGTATTGTGGGATGGGATGTGAGAAAATGAGCTACAGGATTATTAGATGGGCCAGTCCTAAAAGATAGGGGATTTTCATTCAAGAACCTACCAAAAGGTTGATGCCTGAGTAGATTTAAGACAATTTTGTGCTTTCAAACAAAAGCTGAAGAGTCTGCTCCAGCTGCAATTTCCAAGCTTACAGGTGTGCTTGTAGGTATGGAAATCTGCTGGGCATACCCCCCAAAGATGAAAGATTCTTTGCATGCTACAAGCAAAAAATGTTAATAGGTCAACATTGAAATTAAAGACAATTTAAGTAACAGCTATTTAAACATGTTCCAGAATACTCCTCTCTCACTTTTGCAGGATGCAGATATCATTCTCAAAGCTCAGGACCTCTTCCATGCTTCCTTTCATCTTTTTCCACTCAGTCTTATGTTGCTGAATACTCTGAAGCTCACAGTCAAAGCACATGGGCATATGCTATTAGCATGAATAAAAACAATGAACGTATTTCCTCCAAGTTGAGAGCAACTCACTGCTGAATTTTCCATGACAATTCTGCACATGCAATGCCTTTTCTTCTTGTGACAGACACTGCAAATACACAATAAATTCCTGAGACCTTTAATCTCACACAGTTGCACTCTACTCACACAGTTACTGACGTAAAAATTGCTATTTCTAACCCTGCTAGAAATACAGTAAAAAACTTAGCATCTATAAGGCTGTTCTACTAACAACAGTAAGTAACATTCCCCCAATTAATTATTAATGTCATATGAATCAAGCCATATACACAGCAATGGGGGGAATTTGAAAAAGATGCTAAGAAAAGCCCAAAGATCAGAATCTGACCCTTCTCACGCCCTGACATTTCCACTGGCGTACGATAACGTCTCATTTCTCAATGTCCAAACCATTAACTCACAATTATGCTACACAGCATCTGACATGTTCTACATGACATGGAAGCAGGTATACATTAATTTAGCCAATTACAGAAGTGACAGAAGTCAAGGAGCATCACAACTGTCAACTCAAGATGCCACATTTACTCTACGCTAGGCAAGACTTTTCCATCTGCATCAAGAGAGCTAAAAAATTAAAATAGGATTTTCTACTTCAAATTTTAATAGAAGAAGATTTTCCATTAACAGACTACCAGCTCCTTAAAGCACATAAGCAATTGCTTTTGGAACATTAAATATTAAGTAAGTATTACAAGAGAGAGTACTTCAAAATGATTTTTGTTGCTATTCCAAAAGGTGACTATTGGTTGCACACTTGCAAATGCAATTTATGATTAAACTGTTGCCAGATCTTGGGATCACATGGCTATACTTCATCTGTAAGCAACAGTTTCTCCTCTCTCCTGATAGGTAACTACAAATACAAACAGAATTCATGCTCTACCAAAACCGGGTCAGTCAAATTCAGCTGACAAGAAACCTCTTCTCCCGTAAATTCTATTTTAACCTCTCCTGTAATTTATGAGCATCAAGAAAAGCTGCTAATAGGCAAGATTGAGCCTCAGGCCATGCACAGCTTTGCTATGCCATATGGGGGGATCACCACAAGGAGAACTAAGACTGCATTTGTATCTTAGGAAGTTTCTAATAAACTACCCACTTGCTTCACAAAAAAAAAAAAAGAGGGGTGCTGAGGGCATACATTTCAAACAAGAGAAACAAGAGCACATATTTTCAGCATCCCTTCACCGGTTAACATGCTAACACTCCAGGGTACAGGGAATCCCTGAGGGAGGAAACCTCCTCTTCTGAGTGTTATTGAGGAGTAGCATTTACTGATTGTGAAGGAGCCTACCCAGCTTTCCTCTGCCAAGGAGGGTCACAATAACACCAAAACTAGCCAAAAGAGGCAGGATGAAGTCCTCCATTCAGAAATGGAAATCAAGGACGTAGACATTTCCTTGACTAAAAGTACTAAAATTTTACTAAAAGTAAATCAACACAATGCTTTAAACCAAAGAAGGGTACAAACCTTACAAGGTTTTCTGGTTTTAAAAGTAGGTATCTTATTCCTAAAGACATTTAAACATATCTTGGTTTTCCTACCAACAGCAGATTCCTGTTCCTGGCTCCACAATGTAGCAAATGGTATGCAGCTAATGTATACCACAAAAAAAATCATTCATGAGCCAAATACCAGAAAGCAAATCTACAGAATTGAATGTCCAAAGCAAACCCTACAAAGTCCAAACACTGCACAGATAAGGTGTCTCATTCACATGGGGAGACAGCTTTTTTTCTGAGAACTGCAGCAGTTCCCAAACCCCAGACACCTACCTTTTGAAGGACCTCACCCCTGCCACAGAGGTAATTGAACTGGCTATGAAACAACTGAGGCATTCAAACTTCACCCACAGAACTATAAGGTGAAACAAACCACGCAAAGCATCCTCCAACGTACCACTCTGTAGCACACAAGAAGTTCAAGAGATGCTCCACAAACAGCAGTGGTAAGAACTGTGACAACCTTCCCTCGACAGGTCATCCTCATTCATGAGTCAGTGTCCAACAAGTCATTGAGGTTTTCTCAAATTTACCTATTTCCTCCCATTTCACCTATGATTTACAAATAATCATGATGACCTCAAACTTGATATGTATCACACAGTAGGCACAGAACATTCTTTCAAAACAACAATTTTTGCTTCTCCCTCCTGGACTGAAAACATAGGCACTTTACAAACAGCTACTGCACATGTATTTGTTCCTCCTCTGTTAATCCATCTGCAGGAAAAACTGCTTTTGACATCACCTAACATGCAAGAAATTATGTGGTCACAGTTTAAGTTTCCCATCCCATCTGGTAATTCACTCATTATCAAAAGCATATCTGCAGTAGCAGCTTTTTAAAGCAGATTTGGTTTGGAAAAGGAAATAGATCTTGACTAATCCATACTCACTAAACCCATAGCTCCTCAAACTGTGATGTATCTGAAAAGAAACCACATACGACAGAGAGGGGTTCAGGACAAACTACGTACCAGGCCCGTCACTCTCCTCAGCTGACTGGGTTCAGATAAAATCAAGTCTAGATTTTAGCCAAAACCACAGGAAGGTTAAAATAAGAAATTGTTTTTACTGTACCCAAGAGCAACACTTAGGCCTATTCAGATACTCCACAGGAAATGCACCAAGGCCTTCTGGAAACAAAGTTTATTGTTGCTACATTTATGATTAAGTTTGAGATGTTCTACTTCACAGGGAATGCAACAACGTATAAAAATGTAACTCCAGTTGAGTCACACGACAGCCTTCAGGTCACACAAAAAGGCACGGAATGGAAAAGAACTTGAACTACAAATAGTTTATATCTAAGGGGAAAAAAACAAACAAACAAACCAAGCGAAACAGAGAGGAACCTCAAGGTTCTAGATCTGTCTGATCTTTGTGACCATAATGAAACATCAGCGCCTCTCAAATAACGGCTATAATGGACCAGGCAAGAGACCACTTTTATTACGAAAGATTTTGGGAATAACATTCCAAAGAAGCTAAACCATGAAATTAGACTGATGATACTGGGAGAATTCCCACCTTCCAGACACCCCTTCTCTGCCCATACAGCATTTCAGAGAGCATAAGAACAGAAACAAGGGCTGACGAATACAAACCTGGAGAGTTCTACAGTAGATAACTAAGTATATACTTTTTTTTTTTTCTTTTAAATTAAACTATTTCCTCTTTTTTATCCCCAGAACTACATTACTGAGGTGACAAGTACTGCTGAACTGTACTAATATACTTGTCAGGTTTACTGAACAGCACCTGAACTTGTAATGAACTTACACAGGTTTAACTAACACGGACAAACAGGACAGGAATCAGTTGATTTATAGTCACATTTGTTAGGCATCTCTCCTGAAACATGAATGTATTTTAACCCACTTAGGAGAGCACCCGCTTTCCAAAGCAGCCCCAGGTGCTGCCCAGGCACCTCACCAGTGAGAGCCCAGCAGAGGTTCCACGGGGAGCTGTGGCCTGTGCCCTGCAGGCAGGGAAAGCTGCTGTGGCTGTTCTCAGGACTGAGAGAAGCAGCCAAATGCACTCCCCCTGCAGCACACAAAAGGCACAAGCGAACACAAGGCGTAAGAGGAGGCATTAAAAGAAACATTGTCTTAGTTTTAGAATATTTTAGACTTTACCTTATCAACACCTTAGAGGTGTTCTTTCCCTCACCATCTCTGTGGATGTATTTTCATTTTCAGTTTTACCCAAGATTAGCCACTCAACGCGCACAGAAGTTTCAAGTCCTGGTCAACAGTTTGTCCAGGTAACCTGTCTGCATAAAAATCTCATTTCTGAATTTTTCACTGCTGAGAGTTGTGACCAACAGGATTTTTCAGAGATGGCTGATGCATCTTTGTACTAATACAGTATCTTAATTTTGCACTACCCTTCGTAACCATAAGCAGGTGAAGGCACTGCCTTCAAAACCACACAGACCAACATTCACCGTAATCCTGAAGAAATAAACTGCATACCAAATCAGCCTGGGAGTGGCAACGTTACAAGAGTGGGTTCCGTGTGAAGCTATTCAAAGACTTAGAACTCTCTCTCAGGATACTGGGAGGAAACGTAGCTCCAAGGTAAGATGGAGCTTCCTGTCTGCACACCAGCTCACTAAACTTAAACCCCAGTAGGCCCAGGCTGGGGCAGTCATTTAACAGCCAGTGGATAAACACCAAACTGGCACAGAAGAGGAAGGAACCATCACAAAACATCATTACTAGATGGAGAACCACTGAAGGAGAAACTAAAATGGAAGATATATTCAGCATGTTCCTGGCTATTTGCATAATTCAGAAATAGCACAGGGTAAATATTTACAGACAGCAGTCCTGCGTGGGTCAGAATTTTTATCTGGAAAATTTACAGTAGAGAGAGGAGGTAACATGTTCAGTTAATAGTCTGTCATCTGAAACACTGATTCAGATTTGACTAAAGAACATAAATGACTCGAAAAGTTCAAGACTGGCATCCAGGAAACATTTGTTTGCATTATGAAACCACTGTCTGGTTATTAGTCTGTTCTCAAGATTGTGCTGTGTTGCAGTGCACCTGCAGCAGGCACAGGGCCCTTCCAGATTAAACAGTTGTTAAAAATCTCAACTTTAACTATCTACACACACCAGACCTCCAAACAGTATTTTTGATCAGGTGAGGAAACCTTCATTAAAACCATTCTGTAGGCAAGCACAAAAGAGTAAGACATTTCACCAAAACTTGGCCGAGAGCTTTGAAAAAGTGAGATAAAGGTGATATTAAGAACATAATATAGAAAAGAAAAAGAGATGTTTTCCTCTAATACACAGGATTTTTTAGTTACTTTTATGCATTTAACTGTAATTGAAGCAGAGTCAGCTTTCCTTCCCTGTGACCATCTCTCACTCATGCTGGAAACTGAGAAATGAAGTAACTTGGGAGATGCAGTTAGAGAAAAATCACAAGTGGAAGAGGACTAGAGGTGGAAACTGAAAGAAGGCTTTACAGTCTGTCCCTACTTTTACCACAGTTTATGAGAGAGTTTTCTAGATCCCTTTAGATCACAATGAAAAACACATAAGCCCAGGAGAAAAAAAAAAAAAACAACAAAAAAAAACCCCACAACAACCCAAACAACTAAAATGAGGGGCTCTAGGAGATAAAGTGTATTTAAAAGAAATCAGCAGCAGCACAATGTAGGAAAGTGAATATACTCTGATTTTGTGCATGTAATTTCCACCTGGAGAGTTACTTTTAATTGATTCATACAGTAACTACCAAGCTAGAGAGAAGCAAGACTTGCGGAAGCAAACACTTGTAATATCCGCTCCACATGCTAAAAAAATGCACATTATAACTCTGAGAAAGAAGATTCCAAATGCTGCTCTTCCCCGTGTTTCAGTAACAAGTTTAGGTATTTTAGCAGCCAGTATCAAACAGCACATTTCAAACAGGCAGGCTAAACTGTGCACAATGCACAACAGAACTTGGTTTTCCTTAGGAGCCTATACTACATCTCAAAGAAAAGCAACATCAAGAAAAAATTAACCATCCTTTCACAAAAAGGGCCACTGCAGTCGGCTGGTTTTTCCCTCTGAACTTTTGAATCCTTGAGATAAGCACGAAGGTCTTTCATCCCCCAACACAAGACACTAGATTTCAGCTAATGAGGAATACACTTCAAATATTACATACTTCCTTTCCAAATGTCAAGGTTGTTTAGTTAACCGGGAATAACAACATTCTGCAGAATAAAATTCCAGTGCAAAACTGCAATAGATCTGCACAGTCCTTCCGTGCAGCAACACAACACCATGCGTCCACTTATTCGGTCACACTGTGCCCATGGCCATCCTACTTACCACAACAGTAATGTTTTTTATAATAGCACAGTTCCCCCCCCACATTGCATACTGACCAGGATAAAATTCCCTGCTGGAGCTCTAGCATTTCATAACTATACAGCTATGCCTAAAATACTGCAAAATATGAGACTGCTGCTACAAAAACAAGTCTGCAGAAGGAGACATATGCTTCTCATTGTAATAAGTTGTCCTCCCTTTTTTTATTATTCTTAGGTTACACCAATATTTACAGTCATGAAAAGGTAACACACTTGTTAAGACCTTATCTACGAAACAAGAAGAAACAGGTTTCGGACAACAATAGATTGTTCAGACTACCTACTTACTTACTTGAGCCTGTCTAACACTAAGAGTACATCCATCCATCTAGAAGCCTGTCTGACTGCAACCGACTTGACACCCACAGGGCTCTTCTAAGTACAGAAAAATCAGTAAGTACAAAGTTCTTTACCATCAAGTCAGAACAATTCTAGAAAAAGCCACTTCCATTGTGCCCTCCAGCAGCCCAGGGATGACAGAAGCTGGGGATGTTTACAGGTCCTATATGAATAATTCAGCGTCAGCATCAGCAACAAACTCCCCACCACTGACAACCTCAGCGTGGGGCGCCTGCAACACGCGAGCTCTGAAAGCAGGACCGCGGCAGGACCGCCCGCGCTCCCGATTTTGAAGAACAGGCCCTTTTTAAATTTTTGGTTTTTTCCTTTTTTTTTTTTTTTTTTTTTTTTTTTAACTTGCACTTCTCCTACCTACAGGACAGGGATCAACACCCAGCAAAACGATGCTCTGGGATTTCTCCAAAAACTTCCCCGCTCCAGGGCCAGCTCTCGCCGACACCCCCGGCCCCCCACCCCCCGCCCTCCCCCCCCCCCGCCCCGCCTCCCTCGAGAGCCCCCCCCTGGCCCGCCCACCTCCCCCACCCCCGCCGGCTCCCCCAGGGACCCCCCCGCCGGCTCCAGCGCCCTCCCCCCGGGGACGACAGCGGCTCTCTCCCCGGTGAGGAGGGAGGAGGAAGGGATGGCCGGGGCCCCCGCCTCTTCCCCCTCCTCCTCCTCCTCACAGCGGAGGCTCTATAGGCCTCGCTGCCCCCCCGAGCCCCACCGCCCCCCGCGCCGCCCCGCCAGGCCCCCTGCCCTTACCGACGGCGCGGCGCTGGGGCGGGCCGGGCGGCAGGTTCTGGTGGGGCTGGACGGTCGCGGCGTCTCACCTCAACCTCAGCGCCACCGCCACCGCCATCTTGCCTCCCCTCCCCCGGCTCGGTGGGCTCCGCCCCTTCTCGCCAGGTCCTGGCAGCTACCGAACAAACGGTAGCGCTGCGACTCGGTGGTTTCTACCGGTTGCGGGGCCTCTTCCCTTCCTCCCGCCATACCGAGGTGTTCAGATCCCCAGGCAGCGCCGGCCCGCGAGGAGCCGCGGGCGGGCCCGGCCGTGAGCGGACGCGCTGCTATGCTCCTTCCAGGACCCGCCGGCCGGTGCGGCGGGGAAGGGTTCCCTCCCCCCCCCTCCTCGCTGAGGGGGCTCGGGGAGGGGGGGGCGGCCGCCATGAGGCGAGTGTGGGGCGCGGTGGCGCCCGGGCGGAGCGGGTCCCGTCACCGCCGGTCCCTGCTGCCGGTGGGCCCAGCCCGGCGGCTCTCCCGGTGATGCCACTGATCGGAGAGGGACGGGAGAGCCGCAGCGCCCCGCTCTGCCCCGCCGCATTGGGGGCGAATCGATACAAATGTAGAGTAACCGGTAACGGGCCCGGAGCGGGGCCAGAGGGGCGCGGGGGGCACCGGCGGGCGGCGGCTGTGCCAATGAATGGGGCCTCTGGAGCCCCGGGGGGCGGGAACCTGTCCCGGGCCCGGAGCATCGGCCCTTCCCGCCCCCGGGCTGCGGCAGCTCCGCCGGGCCCCGTCAGACTCCCGCGCTGCCCCTGAGTCGTGCCCGTGCCTCTGGCGACGAGCGACTTCCGAAAAACGTGAGAGAGAGAGAGAGAGAGGTTTAACATCGGGGGTCGGTTTGGGTTGGCAGGGACCAACATCGGGTTCCGATCTCCAATGTCTTTTTTTTTTTCTTTTTTTTTTTTTTTATTCCTCTCTCCGAATGAAGAGGCTGTAAACTGTTCCCTGCTTTCTCAGCACCGTGTTTCAAACCCACATGGTGTTTTACCCGCAAATATGTAGTTCCAGATGTGCTAAGATCACAAATGAATCCCTTACCAGGTTCATTACAGGGAAAGGAAAAAAAGAAAAAGATACCTTTAGGCAATAAATTATGTCGCTACAATTTCCATTGCATATGAGAAGTCATATCCCACATTTGCAGGATGTGCCCACACAATTGTTCATTCGGACTAATAAAGCAGGGGCTCACCCTGTGGCAAAGAGGATTCCTTACAAAACGTGTATTGCACCCAGTGTGTTATTAGGGTAGCCGAGTTCCTCTCTGTTACGGTGCCATGACACATGTCCAGGCTGAAGCGTTTGCAGCCTTTAGCCCCAGCACACACTGCTGCCTGCCTCTGTTTACTTGGGAGGTACAAATAAAAGTCCATGAAAGACAAATCAGGCATACATCTTGCGAGGTCTTAGCTGCTCTTCAGATACGGAATTCTTCTGAATTGTTTTCACCGGTTTATTTTTCAAACCCCCTCAACTAACACACTCCACCATTGCCGGCTTGTCTTCCATATTGCCTGTTTCTCTTGGAAAGCACAGCTGCCAAGCCCTCGTGCATCCCATTGACTTTTCCATGTTTATTTTACTACATCCTGTCTCCTTTTGCTCTGCAACCTTCTCCACTGGTTGACTTCACCTTTAAGATGTCTCCAAACGTTTGGGGTTTTCTCTCCCCTTGCAGCAGACAGCCAGCAGATCTGCAGAGAGCAGAACGCCTCTGAAGATAAGCTCCTCTTGCCCTGCTTTTGAGGTTTCCCTTAACCTGCGTCTCCTCCACAGCAGCAGAGCGCAGGGATAAAAGGTACTACACGCTGAAAAGCTCAACTTTTGTCACTATCGCTTATCATTTCCCCAGGTACCAGCAGGGTCAGCTGGTGCCTTGCAGGGCCCGCGGCAACGACGGGCTCTCCCCGCCGCCCCCACCACGGGAACGGCCCTCGCTCAAACCCCGCCCGCAGGGCCTCGCTCCCCGGCTGGGAGCCTGCCAGGCCTGGCCAGGGCAGCGCGGCGGGAGGCCTCCCGGTGTGCCCCTCCTCCTGGGCAGCCCTGCAGAAGCAGAACCCGGGCACGTTTCCGTGACAGCGGCCGAGCGGCCCCGCCCCGAGGCGGGGAAGGCAGGGGAGGTGGTGCGGGAGGGGGGGGGGGGAATGGAACCCTTTTGTGCCCCGGAACCTTCCTGCCGCCCCTCCCGTTTCCTGCCGGAGCAGCGCGGAAGGGGGCGCGGCCGCGGTCGCTATGGCAGCCGGGCCGTGGGGCTGGGGGCCGGCGGCGCTCGCGCTGCTGCTCGCGCCGCTGCTCGCGCTGCTGCTCGGTGGCGCGCGCCTCCTGCGGCGCCGTTACGCGGCCGGCGGGGCTCGCGCCGCCCTGAGGGGAAGGGCGGCGGCGGCGCGGGCGGATGGCGTCCGCGCGCTGCTGGTGACGGCGCACCCTGATGACGAGGCCATGTTCTTCGCCCCCACGGCGCTCGGCCTGGGCAGGGCGGGCGCCCGCGCCTCGGTGCTCTGCTGCTCCGCAGGTGAGGCGGGGGACGCGCCGGGTACGACGGGGCACCCACCCCCGAGGTGCTGCCGCCGCCGGCCCCGCAGACCGGGCTTCCCGCCCGTGACGTCATGGGACGTCCGCCATGATGTCTCCCGATACGCGCTCTGACGTAAGGCCCGGGCTGTGGTGACGCGGCAGAGCTTTGCCTCAGCAAGTGGCGGCTGTAGCGTGGGGCGACCTCGTGCAGCGGTGACATCGTGTGTGGCATCACCGTGAGGCCACGCGTGATGCCGTTGCTCTGCTGAATGGCAGCATCTTTCGGGTTGGAGAAGACCTTTCAGGGCACCGAGCCCAGCCCGTAAATTATCTAGAATTGAAGTGAGGGCCCTCGAGGCCTGTGCTGCCCTGCCAGCCTGGCCCCGCTGCCAGGCACCTCGAGCAGGAGGTGCTGTGCCACCCGCCCAGGGTGTGATGCCAAGGCTCTGGATCACAGCCTGCTGCCCTAATGCCCCGAGCTCCCCGCAGAGCTGCAGCGCACGGGCGGCTTTGCTCAAAATGTTCCTTTCGGCAGCAAAATCTCCCATTAGATCTGAACCTCACGCAGAGGTTTCACAATCCAGTCTCCTGTTGCCGCACTGAGGTTCTTCCAGAGCGTGTGGAAGCATCAGTAAGCTGTAAAAAGGCGCTGTTCAGCACAACCTTTTGGCATCTCCTTGTAATTCTGTCATCTTGAACTCTTGGGTGATCCAGTTTTAATGTCATAAAGACACATTTGCTGTAAAGCATCTAAAAATAACAGTTGCATAACAATCCCATCATGGAAAACAGTACCGAAGGGAACCCAAGGTCACGTTGTCCATCAGTCGTCCCCAAGGCAGCATCAGTGTATCTTCATTTGCTGCAGACAGATGTCTAGTTTGTTCCTCCAGGGAGGATCCACGGCCTGTGTGGTCTGTGGCAGTGCTGCGTTAGCTTTTCTTCAGATCACTTTTTCCTGAAACATTGGTGTAATTTAAGCTTGTTTAGTTTTCCTATCTGCCATGAGCATGGAAATCAAAGTATCCGTTTGTAGCAGTCTCTTACATATTTTAAGACTCTTATCTGCCTCTTCTGTCTTATCTTCAGACTAAACAATCCTATTTCTTGCAGTCTTTTCTTATAGATAATGTTTTCTAAACCTCTGATTATTCTCACCACTCTCCTTTGGACTCTTCCAGTTGGTTCACATCTTTTTGTGTAGTGCAGTGATGAAAATCTGGAAGCAATCCTTCCGCTGAGGTCTTTCTGAGGCCAAACAGAATTAAAAGATTCTCACAGGCTCCACTGTTTGCCCAGATTAAGAATTTTTCTCAGCACATGACACTCTTGTCTTGTGTTCCTCTCGTGATCTGCTAAAGCCCCATTATTTTTTTTTTCTGCAGAACTGATACCAAAACAGTTATTACATTGTTCAGCTTATTGTGCAGAAGAGCTTCATACTAATTGATCTTCCAGACCATACTGCTATACCATAATAGTTCATGAGCCTGCAGTGAGCACCGAAGATACATTTTTGTTTGTTGAGAGGTGTATCTTAGGCTGCAAACATTTATGTCTTGCACTGATAGCTACTTGGTTTGGAAAAAGGGCCCTGTGTGGCTTTGAGAGCTCCAGCCAGTTCACTGCCAACTTTTCTGTTGTTTACAAGGCACTTTCTGCCTAACAGACCATCTAGGTGAGAAGAGGGGAATTAAGCTATTGTTGAAGCCCTGATAGTGGAGCGGAGCTTTCAGTTGTCTTTGCTGAGGGACAAAAGACTGTGGATCCCATTTGGCTTTTTCACAGCTCTGGAGAGACTACTGAAGTGCAACTCTGCCATTTCAGTTTTGGGGACTAATGCACTCCTGCTATTAGAGAACTTTCCAAAGAAGTGTTGTGTTTATGTTGTTAAATTTTCTTTTTTCTGTACTCCTGATTCGGTGACATGAAACATTAAGTGTGTTTGACACTCCTTTCTATGGACTCTCCTGCATGTCTTGGTAACAGAGCTGCCAGCCCGTGTAGGAGAGGACGTTCATCGACCTAATAGATTTTTCTGTGCCTCTTACTAGTCTTTTGGGCAATTGAGATGGTTCATCCTCTCATTGTTTGTGTGATTGATGACGACGAGCGAGTCGATCAAAGACTCTGTAAATTGTACCAGTGAGACAAATCATTATTTAGAAACTGTTAGACTTGCAGTTTTCAGATGTCAATCAAAATGACTTTAAAACAAATTAGAATTACAGCACTGTGAAAGAAAATCAGACTTTTACACACTGAAAAATATTCAATTGAAATAATAACCCAGTATAAATGTGCTTTGCTCTCTGTAGTAACTGACTCTATTGTGAGTGCTCTGTGGATGAGGTCGAGCAGCATCAGCTATTCAGCTGGTTTTGATCTCAACAGCTTCCCATTTTTTCTTGTTAGCATTTATATATTCCTGATGTCCTGACACATATCTCAAGCTGTGGAACACGAATCTCTTCCTCCGAGCTTAGCAGAAGTTAGGTATTTTGAGAACAGTGGTAGTGTTTGGATAAAACTTCACCTGCAGTCAGCTGTTACACTGCGCTGGAGCAAAAGATAATGTTATCGTAAAACAGCAGTGTCAGTAATGGCCTTGCAAAGAATCACTTTAGAATAAGTCCCACTGTACTCAAATAATTCTTCTAGTGAAGGTGCCTGCTTTAATTAAATTTTGCTGAAGCTGGAACTTGCAATCTAAGCTGCAGGCTACCAAGTGACGTGTTCCTCAGCAAACCCACAGACGGTCATTGTCAGAGCCTCCTAAAGCCATTCGCTCCCAGTCTTCAAGAAGAAGGGGTTTATTCTAGTTGTTCTTTGAAAATTTTGCAAAGCTTGCTAGTGATGGCTCAGATTGCAGCACTGCTCCAGAGAAATGCAGGATTTAGATGATTCACACCCACAACAATAAAAGGTCTGGTGTAATTCAAGACAGCTGACTACAGACTTGAATCGTACATTGAAACTTAGCTGTGTTTTTTTCATTTTATTGCTTCAAAGTTAAAATTGGATTGCAAGTACTGCCCTGCACAGGGTAAAGTTCTGGCAGAGACCATCACAGCTCTGGCATGGATTTTGCATGGCTGATGCCAAGAAGAAATAAGGGAATGTCCAGGCAAGATGAGAATTTAAAAATTCAGTGAAGACAGGCAGTGTTTTAAGATAATGAATCCCGTTTCCCTGCGAGTTGTTGGTCTCAGTCTGTTACAACTTCTCCAAATATGCCTTATATAAATTAAGTTTCTGATCTTCTCCTGGTTCTCTAAGTTCTTTGAAATCTGGGAATATTAGTTTCTGCCTGAATTTCTCTGTGAATGATGCAGACTTCTGAAAAATCTTTGTCTTAAACCAGAGATTGTTATGGGGGAATTCCTTGTTTCTTCAGAGCCTTTTCATCCCATCACTGTATTCTACTGCACTGTCCTGGTGTTACATGACAACTGCTGCTTATTAGATGTGTCCCAGATGATGCTACAAACTTTAATCCCTTAGAGAACACACCATGGATCAGGCTTTCCATGTGTTACCTCAACAATCCTCTTCCAAGTACTCAGGACTTGCTGTTCAGCTTGGCTCTGTGGAGTACAGCGGGGAGTCCATGGCAGCGTGTCTAATAGTGAAGGAGTCGTCACTCTTTGGCCCTTCCTAAGAAGATTAATGATTATTGATTGGTTGTGAATATGTGGGGTTTTTTTAAAAGTGGACTAAGATCCCGCTGACCTCTTTCACAGAGACAGCCTGGAGATTTGCCAGTGGTAACAATTTTCAGTCACCTTGCTGGAAAGGCAATTTCTCCTCTGTTTATGAGAGGATCTTGCTCAATTGATCTGTGGGGTAACGGTGACTCCCACTGAGATAATGTGTAAGCAGTTAGTCCATGTATACACACATTAGAAGACTGCTTTCTTTCCCCACTAAGTGTGTGGGGATTCACCAAAATAAATATTACATCCTGCAAAAAAATTAACAGTGTTCAGCGGTGGATTGGGCATATACCAGAATAAAATGAAAAGCCCAAACAAAAGACTCAGAAGAGATAGAAATTGTGATTATTTAAGGACTAAAACATCTCCTAATCAAACAGGTTGTGGGAAGCAGTTTCCCAGGCAGGTTATTCCAGAATTGTTGTTCGGATGGTCTCCCATGTCTTTGGCCAAAGGATTTAAATCTGGCCAGTCTTAGGCTGAGGATACTGGACTGTTTGGGCCACTGATCTGGTTAGTCATGGCCATTTCTGATGTCCTTGCCAAATAAGCTCATGAATGGCTGCAAACTGCACTCAGTGGATACATGTGAGGGATGTACTCAAGGCGGGCAGAGCTTTGCCTCAGCGTTTTACCCCGAGCTAAGTCAGGTGTTGCTCAGGTGAAAGCTGTAGAGTTTGGCCCCTGCAATCTATCTGCTCCTCAAATAATGCCCTTTTAGTTAATGTCCTTTGAGAAAGAAAACGGGACTTCTTTCCAAACTCACCTAAACCAAGGCAGACAGTGATGCTGTGTTTGCTATTTTCAGGAAATTATTACAATCAAGGAGAGATTCGCAAGAAAGAACTGGAACAGAGCTGTTTCCTTCTGGGGATTCCTGCTTCCGATGTAACAGTCATCGATCACAGGTAACTGCTTTTCATTTCCAGTATCATTTCATTGCAGTTTTGAATAGGAGGTGAAGGTCACTTTGCAGTCCAGTGAAAGCTCACTGTATCATTCTACGAAGTCTGGAAGCATCGTAAAATAGCCCATATTAGTTATTTTTGTTCGCTCTTAACAGAAATCTAATTAACAAAGAAGACAATTCAAATGTATAATGGGGATGATAAACCCAAGGTTTTTGATTGTATACCTGATTGATTTTATACCTGCTGATAATCCCAGTGTTGATACAGCATTTAGAATAATGATGACCATACCTGCTGGGGTCTGGCATGGTGTGTTTGGGGAGGGGGAAGGTGATCACAGTTTGTTACGCTTGTTGCAGCGTTGCACAGACAATTGCAAATTCTCTGAATTGCCTGTGGCAGGTTTGTCTGTAAAATAGTATTTACCAGGTTAGTGTGGAATTCTGTTCTGTTTATAACCTGGTTTAGTCCTGGCTAAAGACAGAAGTGAATTGCATTATTAAAGACAGTCCACAATAACATGACAGTAAAATTCTTTCAAATTAAGCCATATAGGAATTCAGTTTTTCTAAAGCGCGATGCTATTTTCTTTAGCTGTGTGTAAATACAAAGGTAAGTGAGAAAGCTGACACTTCTTTGTTTTGGGATTCGTTCAGGAACTCTCTTCTGGGAAGGTGATTTACCACTTTGAATCAGTTAAACTCAGAACTAACATTGTAAAGGCCTCCTAAATTGCCAGATCCCTGTCTATCCAGGGTCGATAGGAGCTGAACTAGCTACTGATTGCTAGGAAACACTGTACGAATGGTGGTTTCAGTTGTAAGCAACTAGCATACAATCTGTAAAGAATATTTTTATTCATGAAGAAATAACTTCAATAGCAACATATTGATTTAAAGCCACACCAACTAGAAAAGTCAGAGTTGTAAAAAAAAAAACCTGGCTCCAGACAGGCCCTTTTCCCAGGAACATATTTTCCCTTGAGCTAAGGCAACAGAAACCACAGTCCAGAATATGAATCTTCTTGAGTTCTTTGCTTTTTTTAGCTTTAAGTTTCTCTCCAATTTTTTAGCTCACTTACGAAAACAGCATAGGAGTTGTTTTTCCTTTGGAATGAAAAGAGATGTTTCTGTTCGCTTCTCATGAACTGGTTTTGGATAACTTCAAGTTTTGTAGTACAATCATATGACAATGCCCAAAACATTCTGGGGAGGGATAAGGCAAAAAGCTGCTAAGCTTTGTTAAGCATATAGTCTGCTCAGTGAACCATCTTTTGAAATGAACACGGAGCCCAGAAGCCTGCTGGCCTTTCATCCTTTAATGCAATGTGAGGTTGGTGTGTGATGCAAGTTTCCTCCCCCTGTTTACACAGTCCAGGGACTGGGTTTTGCATGTAAAATACTTTGGTTTGCTCTGTAGGAAGGTGAAGGCCATTTCAGAGAAATAGCTTGAATCATGTCTCTTTACTTTCATTGCTAGTATTACACATATTTAGGTGAGTAATGACTGGTATGTGATTTCCCCCAGTGAATGGGGTGCCTGAAAAGACAGATCCATCCCATCACCCAGAGCTTCTGGGCATGGACTAGAATGTACATTGTTCTAAAAAACAGGTTTAGATGTGAGCTCTTTATCTCCCGAGGTTAGACTGCTATGAGATAACATCATCAAACTTTGTTGTGCATTCAGGGAGTGAACTGCAGTGAAGCTCTTGCTGAATTTTGCTCAGAGCTTGTTTACACAGTGTAGTTAAGTGTGTTTACAGTGCATTATTTACTCTACAATAACTCACCGTGTGGATGTTCTTTATGAAAAACATCTGTAGATCAGGTGTTAGGAAAATGGTGGAGGATCAGGATTAACTTCTAGATGACACAGAATTTTTAGAGTACCAATTTTTAGGGTATTCTTTTCCAGCAGTTTAAACAAAGCACTGGGACTTGGGGTTCTTGAAAGTTCCTCAAATTTTCTGGATCACTTAAGATCAGTACCTTTCCTATGCCTCTGTTATGACTTCTGTACAGATTATTAAAAAAATGAAAAATGCCAGTGTGGCATTCTGTGAAACTCACTACATTAATATCTATTGCTAGAATTTTATGTAAATTCAAGTCGATTGAGTACAGCTCAGAAGGCTGTTCCTCTTTAGCATTTTGTCTTCTAGCCACTTTTAAGATCACAGCCCTTTGGCTTTTTTTTTTGTTCCCTTCCTAACTCTTCAGAAGATAATTTTCCGTCAATGTAAAGAAGTGGCGTATTGCTTAAGGACTGCAGCTGGCATGCTGCCCATCTAGCATTTCATACACAAACACTGGATGCTTTACATTATCCAAGCTGCAGACTTGTATTTTGGTAAGGAAAGCCCAAAGGATTGCTAGGTCTGGATCTGTTCCAGCCATTGTAGTGTGGAGCTGAGTCATGCTGCTTCCTCTTTCTTTGCATGATCTGCAAGTGAGCGAGTAGAATTTTCAAGATGTAAAAGGGGAAATGCATCTGAGAAGCAAGGTGGTTGACTTGCTCTGTCATCTCACTTGGCTGGGCAGGTATAAAATCAACGTGACATTTTGAGTTGCGTGTGAACTTGAAAAGAGAAAGCTTCAGTCAGTCAGCCTATGATGAAATCTCAGTTAAAGCCTTATTAAGCAGTCCCTTGTCTCAAACAATGACTTTCTCAGGCATCGCCAGGATTCCTAGGACAGGACTGGTTCAGTCTCTATCAGACAACTGCTTTGCATTGATTCTTCACCAGATGTTTGATGTTGTCACTGTGTTTGTTTCCTCAGTTAAAGACCACCAAAAACTGCACAGATATGGTCCCAAACTACCCACATTTCATCCCTAGAGATTTCAGATCCATATGAATCTCCTGCAGAAAAGCTCTTTGCAGCAGAGGTCAGTCCAGGAGTGGCAAGGGGCGCACACGACCACGCAGCACCCGGTTACTGTAGGCGAGCAGATGGGCATGCAGACAGCCTGTTCAAACTAGTTTAGATTAGCACACTGGACTCTTCCTACTTGTGAGCAGTACAGGTCAGGCACCAGATTTGCAGAGGTGTCCCCTGAGCTGGCATGTAATAATCATAGCTCCAACACTACAACCACTGAACAGCTGCTTTTAAGAGAGAAAAGTTTTACAGTCCACTTTTGTTACCATTCCTACATTAGGCTTAATACTTGGAGCAGCCCAGCTCACAACTGGGACTTGTATTGTTCAAAGTTATTTTCTGTACTGGCATAATTACTGCTGCTGCTTGATAAGGGAGGAATAGCCAGAGTGAGGTCTGAAACTCATATGAGATAAGTCACTTCATTAATTATATAGATTATAACATAAACTGTGCTTCTGGTGCATTTTTATCTTATGTGCTGCAACAATGGACTTGCTTGTAGCTGTAAAAATGAGAGCTCATTTGGTGTATCTTGCTGTGCCATGATACCAGCTTAATCTTCACAAGGACTGGTATAGTTCTGCAGATCTGCAGTGAAGGTAAAACAAGCATAGCCAAAATATGAGTGGTATAGGTACCTCTAATGCAAACACAGACTTACTCAACTGAAAAATCTGCTACAATAATTTGACTAAAATAGCACATAAATCAGATGCTGAACATTTCTGTGGTGGTGAAGGGTCTAATTCATAAAGCATCTGGCTGCACTGCAGACAAAAAGGGACATCCATTTTCACCAAAAGTTCTATTGTTCTTTGGGCACATGTTAAACTTTGCTGCCAGATTTAGCTTAAAATTTGAATTGCTCTGGTAATGTATGGACAAATGATCCACTTAAAGGACATGAGTGCTTGCTGAGCAGGGCAGAACTCCCTCAGTCTTGAGAACAAATCTGAGTAACTAATTTGCACTTGAGATGTGTGGCAAAGATAAGATTCAGTTTAGCAAGAGGGGAGCTTGTGAATGTTATCATAAACCAGAGCTGCTTTCTCTTCCCTTCTCTTTAGAATACGCAGAAGGAAAACTTCAGTACAAATGTGAAGAGAAAAAATGTTCAAGAGCTGCTTTGAGTTCTGTTCTTTGATGTGGCACTGCTATGTGTTTTCTTGGTTGTTGCTCTCTCTGGTAATGAGAACATAGTGAGATGAAGGTGCTCTAGTCTCCAAAACCAGTTATCAGATCACAAGTCATTGCCGTGGCTTTGGACTTGGAAATGTACTTTGTTGGGAGTTTACTTGTAGCTGAGATAGCTCTCTGTAAGTAGTCTGTGAATACACTCTCCTGAGCTAGAATGCTCTCTCTCATGGTATATGGAAAACTAGGAGTTGGTGTCTAATTAATCTAATATTATTAGTTAAACTCCCATTAACACTGGGCACATCTGGCAATGCTCTGGCTGTCTACTAGTCTGTAACATTACCTGTAAACAGGAGATGTTTTCTAAACTCTTTTCACTTTCTCAAGAGAACAAGTGAAAAAGAAGCCCAGATTACTCTAATATCTGTTTTGGCTTCATGGAAGGATAAATATCAGGCATTTCCTGCACCTTCTGAAGCTTTTCTACGTGGTTGTAATGGACAGAAATTAAAACTGACTATTTGCATCATTAACATGACAGAAAATATTTGGCCTAAGTTTGCACTGCAAAGAAAATAATAGCTGAGATTTGTGTAAACTAGAAAATTTTCCATTCACAGTACAAAGGCTGATTGGAAATAATGTCACATCTGGTTCCAAGTTTCCATGGAAATTGCTCTCCACTCGCTTTTTTATGATTTCACTCAAGTCCAAAAAGGCTCTCATTAGACAGTGCACAGGGGAGAGGACATCTGCCCAGGCAGGATCCCAGGCTATCCGCAAGTTTTTCATGAGGCTGCAGAGAGGCTACAATTCTTTCTTTTTTTTTTTTTTTATTCCATATAATAATTCTTTGGTGTTGGGCTTGGTTTTCCCCCCTACAAGGTAAATAGGCTTTTTTGCATTTTCTCATGTTTAACTTCTAACTTCCTTCCACAAGCTCCCCATGTCAAAGAAGTGAGTCTGTAAGGTCATGAGAAAAAAGTAACCTTAAATAAATGGCGTGTGTCTGATTGTGCTGGTCAGAAGGATGCAAAAACACTCAGACCCTTCACAGAATTAAATGTGTAACTTGAAATTTAAGGGGTTTTATTAGAATTTAGAAACACATATATATATATATATAGACAGTTAAGAAGTATATATCCCATTGATCCAGTTCAGTTTTACTGTACTGAGATGGTTTGTTGATGGCTTTATTGATTTGAGTGCGTGCTGAGTGCACGAAAGCTGAAGATGCAGTCTATGTAGTGAGAGTCTGTGCTGCAGTTAGGAAAGGTTGGCTGAAAACTGAAGGCACAGGGAGAAGGGTAGAGGTAAAACCCTGGCCTCAGTCAAGCCTGGAGGCAAAGCTCTCAGTGGTTTCATACCAGTTTCCCACTCACTCATTTGCAGACCCATGTCATCTTGCCAAACGGGATTTTAAAAAATGTCTTTATCTTACTGTGTTTCTAATCAGAAAATTCATATTATTCCCCAATGTTCTGTCTTTCCCTGCTCTCGTATTTCATATTTTGGGATCAGTATTTAGTAGTTTTAATCCTGCTGAAATAATTGTGGTAATTAGTTACATTTTATCTTCCCAAGTTCCTCGTGGTGTTATAGTTTGCTTTATTTTACTGCTAATTCTAAAGAGTGGGTCTATGTGCTGATTAAAATTGCTGCCATGCTTTATTCTGGAAGAGCTGGATGTTTCAGTAGTGAGTGATGGGATTCTCTCCATGTTACTTATCCCAGCAAAGCTGGAAAAGGCAGAATTTTCTGTCATGCAGAAGGGTGTCTGTGGGGCCAGCAAATCTTAAATATGAATTGGTCACACATTTGGTGGTATTACGGGGAAGTCAACCTACATCTTTGGAGTCAAACGTACTAATAGTCATCCTGAATACCAACACTCTTCAGCATTGCAAGGAGGCATGAAGCCTTTGTCAGTCAGGGGGGTGTCTTGATGTTTATGTGAGCACTGTAGCCAAATTTCACTTCTGTTTAGCATAACCTTGACATTTAAATTATTTTCTTTCTGAGAAGACAGTAAAATATTTGGCCACCTATTTTTATTTACATTTCTAAACAGATATTTTTTCTAAAATGCTTACCACATGGCAGCTCATGCTGATATTTTAGAACATCAGAACACTTTATAGAAAAGATTATATCAAAGTCTGCCTTCTGGCCTGTGCTTTTATAAGTGTTGCTCTATGCAATAATTTAAGAGGAAATTCTTCTGGGGATTGAGATGTCTCTCTGCCCTCCAGGAAAGCTGCTTTCTGAAACAAAGGCTTGTATTGCAGTAAGTTAGGTTTAGCTATTTTGTCCTAAGTTAAGATTTTTTCCTCAGTAAGGAAATCTGCCTTTCTTTTCCCTGGGGCTTCTGCGAACCAGGTCATTTCTCAGCTTTCTAGCATAATTAACTTCCTTGCTGTACAAAAAGGGTGAAAGGGAAAACGATCCTTTCAGTGCTGAAGGGGCATGTCCCCCAGATTACCTCTGCAGAGCAAGGGGCAGTGGTCCTTTTCAAAACATTCAAGGATTCTCCTTCAGATGTCAACAGAGACCTGTCAAAGCACATCAGTGAAGTCACAGTAGGGTTTGATTAAAAGCAAGAGTCTGGCCAGAGAAGCCAAGGGCTCTGAATAAATGCAGGGGGAAGGAGCACTGCTAAAGGATGAAATGTCTTTATGGAAATCAAATCAAAATACTAAGCACTGAGATTTATACTTTTAATGCTCGTGATTATTTTAGCAGAATAGACAATGAAAATACTGATCTCAAAACACGAAAGATGAGAACAGGGATCCCAGCCATCCCTGACGCTGATGTGAGTTTGATTCAACTTAAAAAGCATCAGCACTGGTAAGTTGATAGTGAGAAAATAAATACACTGTGCATAATAGCTGTGTTTCAGGAGTCTGGGAAGCTGGCTGGGGCTGAAGACAGGGAAATTCACTGGAACAGGGAAATCCACTGCAAGTAATTTTATTTTGTTTTTGTTCTTTCTGAGTTCATACCTTTGGAAATGCCCTTTACTATTTTTCATTAATGGCTTTCAACAGTCCCTTCCATATGTTAAAGACAGGCATTTTCTCTGGAGCAAAGAAATCTTCAGTGACCCATCCTGAATTTGCAGATGGTTCATGTCCCAGCTTTGCTGTCTCCTGGTAACACAGATCCTCTGACGGGAGCGGTTCTGTAACTAGACCCCTTGTGTCTGGGCAGAAGGCAGTGTCTTGGGGTTTGCTGGCTTCCAGCGCCAAATTCAGGGTTTCATATTAAAATATTTTGAGTGGACTCTCTTCTAGTAAGCTATAGAAAGATACATTCATTAGATTAAATCTATTTTCAACAGTTATACCCAGGAGTCCCCTTTTAAACATGACAAATGATAACAACCTATTTATTTTGCCAGTTCCACAGTGGAACAATACAATGTGTTTTGCCAACAGACACCCTGAGGAACTGAGGGAGGATGACAGGCGTTTCCCTTTTGCCCCCAGTAGGTTCCCTGCTTTGATAGCCCAACAGCATTTCTGTTAGCCACTCGTTTAACCTGCAGCTCCAAAGGCCTTGCTCTTAATTATAAGCAGACTGGGGACTTTTATCCAAGAAGAAAGAATGGTCAACTCTCTACCTTAAAGAGTGACAGTTATATCACATACTCACAGTAAGTTAATCAAAGAGGAGGAACAAACAAAAAAATTCTAACAGGGATTCAGCTTAAGCTTTTGAATCTCTGCATTCCTCCCAGCTTACTCAGGGAAAATATATTCCTATTTCTACTGGGAACACTCTTAAAAGCGTTCTCACAATAACGGATTGGGCGTTAACGCCTTGTTCGCAAGAACTGTGTGGTTTCTTTGTGTGTTCTCATAATCTTACTTTAATTGTAGCTACAGTACAAAATGTTGAGTGCCTCGGTGAAAATAAAGCTGTAAAATTTGAGGCTATGACATGGTTTGGAAACATCATCCAGTTACATCTGCAATGGACTTGTATTTTCTGCATGTCAGGTAATTACTGTGCCAGAAGATAGAGGAAGGGGATTTGCAGCCTCTCTTGGTCAGACTCCCCTTAGGGATTCAGTCTAGAGAAGGGCAGTTACAACAGTTCCTGGTTTTCCTGAAGGTCAGCATCCTAGTTGTACTAGGTAGCCCCTGCAGGGCATTCAGTGGGGACCTTTCTTGCTCTTTTATAGAGGAAAACAATGTTAGGATAGAAAAAGAAAAATTGCTTTGTGAATTAATAATAGTAATATTATTAATTTATAATAATAAATAAAAGTAATAAAAGGAGCTTAGTTACTTTCATGTTGATTGAAGTACTTTATTTTTTGATAGGACTAGCAATGTTTGGACTGCAGACCCTGTGAGGATGTAGTCTTACAAACTCTCTGTTTTTATACAACATATGTTTTGGGTCTACATCAACCCCGTTCTTGCATGTTAGTGATAGAACTGAAGCTGTAGAGTCTTCAACATCTTTATTTCCTCAGAGCCATGTTGTGGTCCCATCAAAATCAGCGGGGGTTGGCCATTGAATTCAGTAGGACCAGCAACTGTCATTGAAACAGTCAACATGAGAAGACAAAGTCTTGTTTAAAAAAATGTTAGTATGGGGAAAGTTGGAAAAGCAACTGTACAATGGATGTTGTGTAAAATGTGTTTTCTCTTAGTGACCTTCCAGTTCAGATTGGCTCTATTTACATACAAATCAAAAGCTGGTTTGTCTGACTGCCAGCACAGCAAAAGTCAGTCTGGGATCTGAATAGCCAGCTGGGCCTTTTGCCTCTGACATCCTCCCAGTAATAAAAGTTGTGTGGCTGGGATTTGGCTAGAACTGCAGATGATGTGTGAGCCAGAATTGAATTCAGCCTGCTCTTCCTCTGCAAGACAATAGAACTTAAAACTTGGTTTGTGTCAGTAAAATAAGCATATACAGCTCATAACCCCCCAGAGACCAGATACGATGAATAAGATGCTCTTTTTCCGTCATCACATTCCTAACCCTGACCAATGCTAGTAACATGTCTGTGAGAACTCAGGCTCTCATCTTCCTCATTTCAGAGCTGGAGCAGAAGCTTTTATGGAGTTTACCTGTGAAGCTGCAGCATCCAGAGAATGGACAGAGTTACGACAGCCTTTGCAGTGCTAGCTAATCCACATTCTTTGTTCTTCACTTTCAGACTCCCTGAAGGGTACACTCTGTTAAGTGCGGGTTTTGCTCTGTAAGCCTCTGCTCTTAACAGTTTCCCTGCAGACTGACAAAGCGACAGAGAGGGTGAACTGCTAGCATGCCTGCTAGTTACCACTTTCCTGTTTCAGTCTCTTCTCCAATGGTATGTTAGTAGAATAAGCTGCTTTGTGCAGCAGAGGCTCTCAAACTTTACCATACAGGGGTTTCTATTTGGTAGCTTGTCAGGAGCTTGGGTGCTGCACCTTGTGAGACAGAGGCCAGTGGAGCACGTGGTGATGGAGAGGTCTCAGGTCCCGGGGTACTGTCTGGGTGTAGGCAAAACTATCTCAGTTCATAAGGGAGTGATGCGTGATGAGACCGTGTTTATCGCAGGGGCTTTCCCATAATGGTGGTGAAAGCTCTAGCTGTAGTACAGAGCTCAGTTAGCAATGTCACTTGCAGATTGGCCACCTCATTGTAACAGACTGCTTGTAAAGCTGTGTAACAGTCAGGCACAGCATTTGTTACTTCCACTCTTTCCATTAATAAAACCCTACTTGAGAGATGATTGACAGCTCCTTCAGTTGATGGTACCAGTGTGAACCAGCAAAGGTGTTCGCAGCAGTTTAGAATCCAAGGCTCCTCAACTGCTTCTAGCTGACTGCAGTGGGGTGCTGCCCTGCAGCAGGACGATCTAGGGCTGCCTTTTGGAGCATCCTACAGCAAGAGAATTCCCATTTGTGTTTTCTTGGCTGAGTTTGTTGTGACATGCCCTGTTATTTTTGCATTCTGGGTCTGTTTTGAAGTTCCCCCAGGCATCTCTTCCAATGCAGCATTGCATCACTGAGGAAGTGAAGCCATTTAAAGTGAATGCTTTCACCAAGCAGTTGGAGCAAACACAATCAGTTCTCATCTACCAGAAATGGACTTGCAAGTTGACATTGCAAAATTTGGGAAGAACAATAGTCCTTTCTTGAGCAGTTTAATGCAGTTTTTCACAAAGCTGAGCTGTGCTGTTATTTTTTTGCCACATCACAAATGAAGATTTTATATTTGCGTAGAGCAAATGTAAAAGGGTTACCAAGCAAACTCCTTTTGAAGGAAATTTTCAGTTCTGTGATGAACTCTGATAAAGTCTCTGACCTTCTCTGTGCTTTACTTTCATCCTGTAATAATCCTGCCTTTTTGCAGAGGTGAGGGGATGGACCCATTACTGTTTGCATACTAATGTCATGGTGTTAAGGATCGTTATTAGAGTTTTCCTTCCTAGTCAAAGGGTTAATTTCTTTCCAGAGGAGATCTGATTTAGGTTTGGCACAGGAGGAGGTAAGACAGAAGATTTTGTTCTGCAGGAAACTAGGTCAGCAGGTTTTTATTATTGTGCTTGACAGCCCAATGTGGTTTGCATTTAGGAATGAACTTGGTTGACATTGTGTATGGTCGATTTCCCCTTCCCAGCAAGCAGGCCTCAGACATCGCTCCATACCTTATGGCTTTCCCAAACTGGATGCAAGCAGCAGCTCAGGCAGTTGTGAGTTTCTTAGGTATGTTTATAGAGCTGTCTCTCTGGAGTGCCTCAGGATCACAGAATGAAGTCCAAGATATTTTGGAGAGGAGGAGTGATAGGACTGGAATATTTTCAGTCACTGAATGGCATCAGAATTAGAGAGGTTCATTGTTTTTATACCCCATCTACTGACGATCGTTCTTATAGCCTGTAGCATTGTTTGTTTGCATGTGGTCACGTTCTGATTTTGGTCCTGCCAAAGTAAATTGGGAGTATTTCCCTTGCTTTCTCAAGCTACTGCCATGTGTGGCTGAGATCACAGTATGAGCCTGCAGATAATCTTCAGATGGGGGATTTTCCATTATAACTGTTGGACCATCATGACTGATGAACTATTTGAATAATCCAGATTATTTTTCCCATCTCCCAGCTTTCTTGACCATATGCTCTAGTGTGTATTCTTTCCCTGGGCAACTGAGAATACCTGTTCTTTATGCCTACTAAAGACCAAATTGTGGCAGACATCATACATGCTGGAGAATTCAGTCTGCCTTTCTTTGTAGACTATTTTGACTTCACTGAATAACAAAAATCCAAGTATGTACAGCTTTAAAAAAAAACCCTACTTTGTTTTCATTGTAGAGATCAGGTAAAGGTGATGGGGGGTTGGACCAGATGATCTTTCGAGTTCCCTTCCAACCCTTAACATTCTGTGATTCTGTGATGGAGCCTAGAAAGGCTATTGGTAATGTCTAGGAAAATTTCTGAGTAATAGGATTTAAGGCTGAGCATCTATTTCCAGTCTTATACTCTTGTTTTACAGACTTCAGTGTGAGTTAACAGCTTTTCAGCACAATAAAACCATCTAAATCTGTCCTGTTCTAGTCTTTATTCAGTTCTGGCATCAAGAAACCCAGACATTTTTGCAAACCAAGTTTAGCTTTTAAAACTGAACAAGGAAAATACAGGCAATACTGACAAGAACACTCGGCAGTAGGTTGCCAGCAATTCCTGGAAATAATGGAGTTTCACAACCATTCCTTGCAGATTGGACATTTGGGGAGGAAAAATATCCTTGTGGCTTACAGGGACAGAATAGTGAAAATGCAGTCTGTTGAGAAAGTTAATTATGGTAAAAATGTAAATGCCATTCTTGGGTTTAAACCAAATTGCAGCATATCAAATGCCTCAAAGCAATGACAGCGTAGAAATAATACAGGTCAGAAAATTGCATACAATCTCTCCTGAACTTGCTTTTATAATGTTGTATTAGGCTGTACATTTTAGTCGTCCAATGCCTTTGAATCTTTAAACAGTTTCAGCTGCCATCCATGTGCCCATATAATCATCTTGTGAAATATGAACATGTTAAACAGGGCTGCAGAAGGTCGGTGTGTCTGCAACACCCCTGTGCGCTTACACTGCTGGCAGCTGGGACTGAGAGCCAAGGAAGTGACAGCGTGTGTCAGAATGAGAGGCACAGAGAAGACTTGCAGCAGGCAGACACGTACACACAATAAACACCAGAGCTGAGGCAGCGTTTTGGAAATTGCCTGCTACATAATGAAACAGAAGGGCTGAAGCCATAGCTTCATTCAGCGATGACAAATTATTTCATTCAAATTCCTAGTGACTCAGAAAATGTTACTGTGTTGCTGCAAGACTTGGGTTGTATTCCTTACTCCCTGAATTGAAATAAACTCCTAGCTCAAGAAATGGGATGGAAAAGTCTCTCTCTCTCTCTCTCTCTCTCCTGAAGTGACTCTCCAGAATGTATGTTTTATCTCTTGAGACCATCAGCCATGTGAAGCTTTGGGGATGTGATTCATAGGATAAATAAGTTTGGTCATTCTTGCTGTGAATAAAAATAGTAAAATCCTTACTTTTTTTAATCATCACAAATCAGTGGCATATCAGGCCTGTCACTGAAAATACAGTAGTTTCTAGGTTGAAACAGCAGCTATTAATAGCACTCAGTAATGCCATGTGTATGAAAAATATCTCCTGCCATATATTTGTGTTCTTTCAAATGAACAAACTTGAGTTTCTAGACTGAAAATGAGATTGGTAATGCAGAAGAGCAGTGCCAGTGTGGAGCAGATGCTTGCAGGAGGCTGTGGGATAAACAGATGCCCAGTGATGCTGGTGTACGAAAGAAGCCATTTGTGCCCCTTTGGGAGCTGTGCTGCAGAAAGGATGCAGCCTGCAGATTGAAGTACATTGTGATGTTCTCCCTTATGGCTGGGGTTAGAGGTTAGTTAAGTGCAAAGTAGTCACTTTGTGGAACAAACATAAAGGCACTAAACTAAAACTGTCTTTCAAAGAGCAATGGCTTCATATGGGTGTGTTCCTCTTTTGTTTTCAAATGTAACCCTACCTTTACCAGTTAAAGGAGCTATTTGATGGTTACAGTATCATCTCTGTGATAGGAGCACAAACCCTGTTTATCCCTTTTGAGGGATAAAATATATTTAGCTTGCTTTATTTCTAGTTATTTTTCCATGTTAGTGTTTTAACTGGTAATTAACCCTATCCTGTGATAGATGTTTACAGCTGGGAACACGCTGACAAGAACAGTGCTCCTTGTTCTGCAGTACGGAGGGAACTGCCAGGCAGCTGCCCTGTGTGGTTTTCCCAAACTCAGGCAGCCATGTCCTGGGGCAATCCCTGTACCAGGAGAGAGGGAAGAACAATCTTCTTCAGCATGTCTGCTCACTGCCAGCTTTTTCAGAGAACGGGGATCGGTTGCTTGATTAATTTTACTGACAATAGGTGCCAGACTGAAAGCACTGGTAAACAGTAGGCATAGGTTCCACGCAGTAGTACTCACACCAGAGTAACTCTGCACACCAGGGCATGGTAGCACACTTCACTGTTGCTTCAGACTGATTGCTTATATCTGCAAGAAGATTACTGTCCAATGTGATACAACTTTTGGCCTCTTTCCTTCGATGCCAATAAGAAGATTAATTAGAACAGGGCTAAAAAGGTATTAGTATTTAAGGGAGATCTATTTTTTTTCCTGTGGTGCCTCATCTCTTATTCCATCCCAATCCTTTATATGTTCTGCTTGAAGAGGCACTGTAGAGCAGAGTTGAAGACCCTCTGTACACAGAGCCCTCATACTGCTTCTGATGTTTAGTGCCCTTTCTATCTACAAGGAGCTAAGGAAGGACTTTTTATCTACATCCCTGTATATCCTTATTCCAGGAGAGTGGATGTACTCTCACAAGAGCAATCTGGAGCAGTGCTCTGCCAGCACAGGACGTTGGATATGCATCATGTTCAATATCCCCTCCTGCAGCAGCTCGTTCTGTGGACACTCGCACTGTTCTTCCCCAGGACCTTGCAGGGGCCTTTCCACAGCTCACAGTGATCTCTGGCTCCCCAGCAGTTATAATACCCTTGGCCAGACTTGGTGGTTGGACTTTCCCAGGGACCTGTATTAACTAGAAGTGTCTTGTGAGGTTTCCCAGTTCCACCATACTGCTTGTGGTGTTCACAGCTACAAGAACTAACTCGGGACACTTATACCCAGCTAGTGCTCTGGTTGCTGCAGCTTGGTGCCTGTTTGCACGTGGGGCCTTCTGATAAGGCAGGCATTTGACCTTTCTATTCTTAACCCATTAACATTTAGAAGAGCTGCTCTCCTCACCTCTAGAGGCTGTGTTCTTCCCCCTCCCCCCAGTATCCCTGCTCCTGCCAGATAAGATTACTCCTGGGTTATATATTGATCTAAAAGCAGAGTGCCACATGCAGCCCACACTGGTTCAAGGGCAAATGCTGAATCCATATGAGCGAGTTCCCGTGCTTCGGTTCAGTAGTAAAAAGGTTATGACCAGTGGCTCTTTTTGCCCTCTCAGCAGAACCTGGAGGCAAACACAAGGGAATCAGCTCTTTACTGTCCTAGTATAATGAACATCATGGCTGCAGTAGGTACCAGTCCAGTTTGCTGATGCTGCATCTTTGTGCTGTTTCCTCTTCTTCATCTGCACTTAAACAGATGAAGGGGTTGAAGTGATTATTACAGACTCATTTGCTTGAGGCAGGGTATTCAGTAACCAGAATGTGGAAGTGAGAGCCAAGACTCCTTTGTTTTCAGCCAAGCCTAGCTCAGTGAATCCTGCACTGTGTCACTGGAACACATCTCCTCACCTCTGTGTAGGTATTGCCCGGGTTTTGAAAGTGGGAACCTATTAGCAACCTAGTGAGTTATAAATAGCAAAAACTACTGTGGGAAAGTGATGGAAAAGAAGCAAAAAGTTATTTATTCTTTGGTAAAACTTAGTCATTGAAGCATTCCTAGATGTATGAAGTGACAGGAAGGAACTCTAAGGGGGTAACTGCAGATAGCCAGTTAACCATCAGCTCCCAGTGCCATAGCTCTGACACAGGCTGTGAGTGGGACTATGTAGGCAGGGGAGTAATGAATAGGAGTAAGGAGGTGTTATGGCCTCTTCACCTATTGTTTGAGAATCTCTTGTTCTAGTTCATTATCTTGGTGTAAAATCTACATTTCCAAAAGGATATTGATGTTTGGAAAAGACTTGGGAGACAGTCACTGAAAAGATGAAAGATGTGGAAAACAGGTCTAATAATGGATGCTTCAGTGCTTGAGCTATTTGCTTTATCCATGGTAGTGATACAGGAGGACCAACATGTTGGATGAGATCTGTTGAGCTGTTACATAGCATGTCATAGAAGAAGAAGGACCACAGTGGTCCCTGCTGGCTTTAAAAATCTGTGGCAATGATTATAACCACAGCCAATCATAAGAATTAATTAGCTGGCAAACCTGATTTTCCACTGCCAAACCAAAAGCCACCAGAGTAGGATGGGTAATAATTTATTGCAATTATTAACATTTTA
Source organism: Todiramphus chloris collaris (assembly GCA_025345505.1). NCBI lineage: Eukaryota > Metazoa > Chordata > Aves > Coraciiformes > Alcedinidae > Todiramphus > Todiramphus chloris. The sequence goes on from JANVCC010000196.1 coordinate 2,953,906, forward strand.
TTATGTTAAATCAAATGGTTTAAAATAAAACATTGTGATTTAACATGTGTTTATCACCATCTGTACTAAGAAGTAAGCTTCAGGTAGTCTGATAACTTCCATGAAATGAAAGCAGCAGGCAGTATGCTTTTTCCTGCCAGTGTTTAAGAGAAGGTAAAACCATTGAATTGATGGAGGTCCCTGGCTAAGCACTAGCCTGAGTGAACAGCTAGCTTGAGTGAACAACTCAATTTTAGTGTCTACTCTTACCTAATTCAGAAACTAGGTAATGTGGAGTTGAGAAATGCTTTTTTCATCTTCTGGTCTGTGAATAAAAATAAGATGTGAAAGTCTGTACTACTAATTTTTTAGATGCCTGAAGAGCATGTGTGATCCAAACCCAATTGCTTTATCTCCTTAACTACAGATAATATGAGCTATGTTTACTGGATCTGTTAGTTTTTAACATGATATTTTGGTGAGCTTTTCCATATATTTCTAGAAATCCTACTATAATTTACCCAGTTGTTAGAAAACAATTATAAAACACTGTTCTAGTGACTTTGAGCTCCAGCTTCCATCTCAAAATTGCACAAACCGTGAGTGAAAATTCATTTAGCAGGGAAAAATACATCATTCCATGCTTCTTAATACAATAAACTGTAAAAATTAAATTCTCTGCCTAGCTATAGAGCTGTTTCAGAAAGAACTAAATCACTTATTCAAAGTGGCTGCATGAAATCAACCTGCCCTGCCCTGCGGGCAGAGGTGGGTAGGAGTTTGCTGGTGATGTACTGCTGGAGTGATCCGAGGGCTCGCAGGTTTCCTCCTAAGTGAAAAAGCAGCAGAGCATCCCCAGGGATCCTTGCTGCCCTGGGCCTGTGCCACGCTGGTGTTTGTTGTAATGTCAGAAACAATCACTGGCCACTTGAGCAGCCTGATCGAGAGCGACAAGGCACAGGAACAGAAATGCTCCCTGACAATGCCTTTAGAGATCTTGGTTTACGTGGCTGGGTCTGGGGTTTTGTTTTTTGGTTTTTTCCCCTCGTCAGGTATTCCATGAAGTGAATCTTTTATCAGTGACTCAGAGCAAAAGAAAATATCAGATTTTTGTGATCAGATGCGAGATTTCTGAGCAAGCCTTCAATTTAAATTCCTTTCTTGGCCTGTCCAGTGTACTGTACGTGCCAAGATGTGAGCGTGCAAGCCTCTAGTTATCATTAAAACACCAAAAGCATGGACATAGGAAGCACTGAAGTATTACATAGGAGAAGATTCATGATTGTGTGCTTAATTAGGTGTGTAGATCTCTGCACCTCCCTTCTTTGCGAGCTTTTTAATATATTCTGTGTGGTCTTGTGTGTCTAAAGCAAGACAGGCTCGGAAGATTTTAATTTAGATATACTTCTGCTAGCAGCAGGTGACAAGAAATAAAATATTTAAGAACATTTAGACTTGCAAAACAGGACCAGGGTCAAGGTACTTTCTAACAGCTCAATAGAAACTCCTTTAATAATACCTTATAAACTTTCCTGGCTGCCTGGCCTATTTACAGTCCGTGTCCTTACCCCTAATCCGTTTCAGAAGCTCTGTTTCCATTTTGATTCAGGGATTGCCCAAGGGACACTTGCCTTAGCACACAGGGACAGCTGTGTTGACAGGCTCTACTGCCTCTGGGCCTTAGGCTCTCCATAATCAGTACATGCTTCAGTGCCTTAGCAGTGAACTGAAACAACCTTTGTCTGTTTGGGATGGTACAAGAAGTGACCATGGTTAGAAGCCTGGCAGTCATTTGGTGAGGTCCTCTAGAAGATGCAGAAACTGCAAACTCAAATGAAAGTCCATGAGTCAGGTTTACTGTAGCAGTTCAGCAGGGAGCTTGGAAAAAGGATGGTCTGGTGTTGGAGGAATACATACAAGAAATGCAGATGATTTGAAATCAACTTGTAAATGTATGTTGAGTAATTTTTATATAATGTCTATCCCCTAGATCCCTATATGGTGTTAGGGGTTTACAGCTGTACATAGCTGTTTTCTGAAACGCTTCTTATACTTCCTTTGTGCTGTGTGACAGAGCTAAATATGCATCTCTTTCTATTTGAGGAACCCTAGGAGTTATTGGTAACAACAGTAGAAGAAAGTTAGTCAGAAATGAGATTTTTTTTAAACACTAGCACACCATTTAAAATGCAGTTTGCATAGCAATAGCAGTGAGCAAATCTCTGTTGAACACTAGCCAAGAGTATCCTTCGGTGTGTTTTATTCATGCGATGTGACAGTGCAGTTAACTCAAGTCTGTATTGATTCAATTTATTTCAATTTAGAAAACATCTCCACTGAGCGTTCAGTGTAATTATTATAAGGACAAGGAGCAACATTTAGGACTGACAGCCACGCATATAAATGCAAATCCTTTGCAAAACATTCTGTTGTACTGCTTCTCCTAGGAGAACAAGTCGGGCTTAAACAGGAGCAGATTCTGCTGTCAAGGTTCTTGCTGAAAATGCCCTTCCTCCATTCTCTTAGTGTTACATCAGGGGAGTGTTTGTTTTAGTGTCTCCACAGCTGCATTATTGTATATAGAGAAAGACAGGCTTTAAGGTAAACAGATTTAAACACACTTAATAGGTAAAACATGGACTTTACATTGTGCTTTGTAATGAGCAGGCCATCAGTAGAGATACAATGCAGTGTAAATAGGTGCTTATAACCTGACTGCAGCTTGTGAACCATAGGGATTGTGTAGGTAATAAATCCAGACAGATCCATGGGGCATAGTGCACTGTGAATGACTGTGTGTTCCTTGGTTGTCAGAGGTATCTACAGCCAGAACTGTTCGAGTGCTTAGGCAGGCTGAAGGTTGTGACCGTGAAACACACAGGGCTGGGAAGGTCCATTTAGTGAAGGAACCTACGTTAATTAGCTCTGCCACTTGTTGCAGTTGTTTCCCTCTGCTTTTGATGATTAAGTCACTGATCTGATCAACCCAGGTCAACCACAGTGTTACCAAGACAGCTAAGTAAACCAGTCACTGCCCTTCAGTATAGCCTGCCACGAGCCAGAGCGTTGCCAGCATTTGAATATGGCAGCAAGAAATGGCTCGCAGTTCCCTGCTCCAGTTTGCAGTATTTCCTTATTATCTACTGTCAGACTGGAAGGGGTGAGTGAAGGAAAGGCCCAGCTAAGGAAAGAGGAAAAAAAAAATCTAATCATGTAAATCCCTGTAGTTCATTTCCTCTTAGAAGATCTGTAGTCTGTAATTATATTGCCAAGGAAGCTTTTCTTCTTTGAGTTCACGTGAAAGCTAAAAGGTCTTATTCCCATTGGCTTTAGTACAATCAGTATACATGAAATTACAAAGTTTTTCAGTTCCAGTGTAAACTTGAATTTGAAGTCAGTGGGTGTGGTATTTCAGATTAGAGCAAACTATTAAAAAGAATAAATTCCTTAAAGAGACAGTTGCTAGATCAGGAGTACATTTAACATAACCCCACCACCAAAAGAATTTTGTTTAAGAGAACCCAACCCACCAACAGAGAGTGGCATCAGTCCAGAATTCCCAACATACAACAACTGTGAACAGAAGAGACTCTTGTAGGAGGCAAGTAATGCTGACAAATTGTGTAAAAACTCTATAGGTAATTTCATTATAATGGGTAAAACGGTGTAAAAGAGACTCCAAATGACATGTCAAAGTGATTTTCTCATGGAGTTTTCCTCTTGCCTGTGGTGGACATACTGGAGCCAGTTCTGAGCACTTCAGATCATCTGCTCTGTAGGAAATGTAGCTGTTTAGATGATGCAACACCAGCTTTTTAAAAAGGAGAAAACAGAAGGTGATGAAGAGAATAGGAAGTGTATGTTTACATTTGTCACATACTCGCCTTTTTCCTGATGTACACTAGATTTTGCAAATGTGTATGGGGCTTTATGACCCCTAATCTCAGTTTTATTGCATGAGAGACCAGACACAAGGGAAATTAATGCTTTGCTGAAAGTTGCTGAGCATATTTTGCATCCTGTAGCTTCCTCAATCAGTTTTGGTTAAAAGGAAAAAAAGGTTTTTTTACTGTAGTGGAGGAAACTCAAATACTTTTTTAGAAACTGAAGTGTGTTTTGGGATAAATATTTTGTTATCTGATCCTTCTGTACCAAGTGAGGCATTAAATGAAACCAGTGTGATTCCAGTTCCATGCCAAGTCATGCCCCCTCTTCAGACAAGTCAGGTATTAACTATCCCCCTGTACCTACCATACGCTACTTTCAATGCATTCTCATCTCGGTGTTGCCATCTATTTCTCTGCAATTACTGTTTGCATTCAAATAATTCAGTTCATTACATGGCTTTCCCTCCATGCACATACGTTCCACGTTCTTTATAGTTGTTGTCACTGTAAGATTAACAAATCTTCTCTGAGTTGGGCCATTTTCTCTTCTTTAATAGTTAATATTAACTGAAATTCATTAAGTGTAGAAGTAGTCAGTTTATTTTCAGATGAAGGATGAACGTTTTCCTGTAAGTCAGTTTTTAAGTCTTTTCAGCACTGAAAAGTCTGGCAGACAATGCTTAGAAGAAGCAAAATTTGTGCTTGTTTTGGGTTGCAGAATGGTAGGGGATAAAAGGGGGCAATTCACAATTTAAGTTGGGTGTTACCTTCATTAAGTCCATTCTACTTCATGTCATTACATAGATCAGCAAGATTTAAACCCTTCATTTTAGAAGGAAGGGTCACATCTGTAATAAATTATGGTCTCTCTTGTTTAAACAGTAGCACTGTTATAAATATTTTCTTCCTGTATTTCTGTTTCATAAGCCAAATCCTCAGCATTTCTTACTCTCATAATAGCCACACGATGGGCTGCCAAGGCTGGTTTATCATTTGCATTGGAAAAGACGTTGTATAATATAGCAAGATAAAACATTGGCAGGCAGAGGTTTGATCTGTGGGGAAGAGAGGTGAGGGGGTTGCAGAATTTGTGCTAATAGGTTGGGGCTTGAATGGGAGAACTGCATGGAGAGCTCCTGCATGAGTGTCAGGGAATTCAACTGGCCTTACCAGTAAGGGGCAGAGAACAGTTTATTGCAGTGATCCTGTTTCTGCAAAAATGAGACCAAGTCACTGATTTCTTTCAGAACTTCCTAAGTGCTTAGACTTTTAACCAGACCTGACAAATTTCCTTTCAGTGTTTTTATGTAACATTTCTATTTGGAGCAGCTGTGGATGAAGCTGCCCAAGGGAGTTAGTTCCTATATCAAGGTGTGCCTGCTTTTCAGTGCTGTTTCTGCAGGATCCGTTCTCGTTACAATGAACTTGTCATCGCAGCAAAGAAAAGAAATCCACACAACTTCTTACTGGGAATAACAAAGTTTTACTGGGGAATGCAATTGTTTAGGGCAAGATGTGAGTTCATGTAGATTACAGATGCGTAAGAGAAAAGCAGCCAAGAAAGTTGATAGAAACAGCCATCCAGGGCTGTGTCACACCAGTGCAGTCCAGAGCACAATGAGGTGATGCAAGGGTCAACACTTCAGCCATCAGTAGGATTTTGGTCATATTTTAAAGCAGCTCCTATGATGGTGTAATGATGGGTAATTTACAACTGTTAATGTGTTTTCTGCTCAATCCAAGTACCCAGGAATGTATGAGGCTCTGCAGAGCCTTCAGGAGCCCGAGTTGTTATTTGCCCCAGGCAATAAAATGTATTCCTGGAGGAGTGCGGGTGATGCTGCGTTGCGCTGCGGCCGCGTGCGAGCCGGCAGCTCACGCGCTCTACTCCAGGCTCTGCCCCTGACTCAGCTCGGTTGCCTTGGGCTCTCTAGGGAGAGTTACCTGAGCTTTTAATTGTCTCATTATGAAATGTGGAGGTTATTACTTGCTTACTTCCCCATACCAGCCTCAAAGAGGGGTTAGTTAATGAACATCTGTTAATGTGTGGCAATAAATGGTGTGAAAGTGCTGCAGTGGTGTAGCCCTGCTCGGGCAGCCATCGCTGGGCTGCGCATGGGAATCCCTGAATAGCCATTCTTAGCAAGGCACCTGCAGAGCACAGCTTCTCTGTCTCCAAGGTACTCCCCGGGCCCCTGGGGCTTGTAAAGTACTCCTGACCCCCAGGCTGGGACTCTGCTCCAACGTGGTTCTGTGCCCCTCGAGGAGTTTCCTGCACGCCCATGTAACCCAGGTATGTGCAGTTTGTAGCACGCAGCTCCTGAGGAGGGTATTGTGTTCCCAGCTCCTGTTCATTATTGTCACTCATCTGCCACTCATTAAGAAAAACAAAGATACTGTTTTCTTCTTTAAAGCTTATTAATTTCCTTACCCCCTCCTTTGCTCACTGTCTTAATCCCACCCAGTTTCCTGCAGCGGCTTTGGGAGGGCAGAGCATGGCTTGCTCTGCACGCAGTGCCCTGTCTCCATTAAGGGGCATTAAGCCCCTGCTCACAAGAGTTAATGGCTTCCAGCCTTTGGCGATCTTGGCCTGCTCCTAGAAACCCTGCTGGGTGCTGTTGGCTGCCAGGAGCCTCCTTCTCGCCCCTCACGTGAGGCAGCGCTGCGGGCCACGGGCAGCCTCGCCACTGGGGCAAAGGGCAGCGGCTGCAGCGGCCCCGCGGGGTTACTGCCCATCAGCCCGGCTGTTGCCATAGCCAACCCCTCGCATCACGCTCACGTTAAATTAGAGTGCTGAGGAGAGGAAAAATGATAAAGATCGTTGTGTTTGTGCTCATTTTCTTCATTGCTGCAAGAGTCCTGCTGCAAGAGTCCTGCTGCAAGAGTCCTGCTGCAAGAGTCCTGCTGCAAGAGTCCTGCTTAGCTGCTGTAAATTGAGTTCCACGCGTAGTTCCTGGCTGGGCAGCTGTGGGAGTCAGTGCAGAGAGAGAGCAGGACCTGGCCTGGAGCTTGCTCATGTAATCATGTAACTGGGGCATTCACGTGAATGGAGCTGGCAAGACAGTGCCTGCAAGAGGATTGCTTGCATGAGCAGAAACATTGCATGTCAGTAAAATTGGTGGGATCAAGCTCACAGTTAAGATAGTGTTTAACTTCTTGATATAAGCCGTCTTATAAAAGGAAGTGACTTGATGGTAGTAATAAAACTTGCAGCCATCTAGAGAGCTCAGGGCATCAGAACCTCAGTGTTCTAAAGGGTGGGTAGACCGTGACTTCAAGAAGTAATGCTTGAAGCAGATCCATTGCATAGATGAAATGCAGGACATGGTTGTTTGTGAGAGGCTGAGGAGTCAGGAAACTTCTTTTTGGATGGAATCAGTGCAGGGAAACTGGAATGTTGTGACATGGGAAGCTGCCTTTGGAATCTGGCCATCATCCTCTGTTCCTCTGAGATCTCTGCTGAGGTTGCATCTGCATTTACATAAGTTTTGGCATGAGAAATAAATGTCCGTGAAGTGACTACTCGGCACTTTCTCTTCCTAGATGATTAATTAAAATGGCTGAGGGATTGATTTGGCTGCAAGCTTTCCCCTGGGACTTCTGACTGTAGTTTTATTTGTTACAGGGAATAAACCACGGTCTATCTCTTTGCTAGGAGAGGTTATGCTTTTGGCTCTTCTTCCGTTTGAGGGTCTGGCCCGTGTCATTAAATCACTGGCAAAGTTCTGAATGACTTACCTGAGCCAGAATCAGAACTGCGGCATTTCCTTGTACCATGTGGTGTATTTATCATTCCAAGAGCTAACAGATTTATTAATAAGGTAGTGATGAAGTGGGGCTGCGTTTATTTGGCATATACAAGTTGTGGTATTTTGCTGGCTGCTGTGAGAGACTTTCTGTTCCTTCCCCTTGTGTTTGTACCCATTGTACCACGGAGACCCGGGCATGTTATAGTGCATGTTGGGAACTTCATATGCCAGTGCTGTAGTAAAAACCTAGCTAGGAAGAAGACACTGCCTTCCCCTTCCACCGCTCTGCCTACTGCTCTTCTACCAGGAGAGCAAGACCTCCTGCCCAGCAGTTTGAAACTGGAAGTCTGTCCTTCTCGGGCCAGTGGCACCAGGGCTCCTGTTGACTGGGTGTTGCTTCTCTGGTATGAGTTAATGTACGCTGTCCCAGGCCCTGTTTTTCAAAGCATTTTACAAAACAACTGAGTAAGGGAGGAGTGAAGTCCTGTGGTCTGCTCCTCAGAGACCTGGTTTTGCTGGTGATTTGTATCGCAGTTTTAAAACACAGGCTTTGATTGCGGAATTGCTGGGCTTTTTGTTCTCACTCAAAACAACTTAGACTGTCAGGCCTCAGATGAATTCCTAGGCACTATGGCAAAGCCAATAATAACAATGAAAAAGTGAGCACTGCTGTGAGCTATTCTGGGAACTGCCCACTCATTTCATATAGGTCTAATGATGCTCATTCCTTATAGTGCAGATGGTGCTTTAGGAGCAGTGTGGTCTGTATTCTTCCCCTGTTCCTGTCAGAAATAACCAGAGTGGCCAGAGACATCCCAAAGTTGTACATAATTGACCCCACAGAGCTAAGTGTTAGGAGAGGGAAGTCCTCCTTTTTTGGTTTCAGGTCAGTTTATCCCTCCTCTGGGAGCTGACAGAAACAAGAGCAGATTGTTCTAGGAGCGTGGAGCAAAACTCCCCAAGGCCACCAACTTCTATAGTCCATGTGCACTGTTCAGGCTTTCCACTGAGCATTTCCATCAAACATCTTGGCCTTAGGAAGGTGTTGAACCCAAGTGCTGCTGCATATAAACCCTTTGCCCAACAGTTGTGCTCTGAGGTCCCAGACAGTTGTGTGTTTGAGGATGCTTCTCTTATTAGAGATCTCCGGATGAGCTTGCCAGATGTTGCTAACAGGTCTGTTATTTGTCAGTCATTTGGGACAAATACCAGAAATGCACTTTGACAACAGATACTTGGAAAAAAGTTGGTGAATTCTTGTTTTCCTGAACTGGGTAGGGACTTCAATGGACTACTTGCCTGCATACCTCTCCAAGATGTGAGTGGAACCGACTTCATTTCACACTGCTCTATTGTCTGCTGCCCAAACCACATTTCAGTGGGCCAGAGGAGGAACTGCTGACTCATAATTCAGCATGGCAGCCCCAAATCTCATGAGACTACTAAGTCTAGCCTCTGACTGATGTTTTCAGTCAACTCTCTTAATAGCCCCCAACAGATCACACAAAAGTCCAGCTTCTATAAAATGAAAGGGAGGCTTCTTGTGCAGCACTTGGCAAGTCATTGCTGGCAGTCTGTAGCACTGGAAACTGCTGGTTGTGCTGGAAACAGGCTAAATGGTGACTGACTGAAAGCGTGTCAGGGATGTGGGATCTGCGGGTCCCCCTCAGTCCATGGTCACATAGTATCTTCTGGTCACATCACGGTTGTCAGGGACAAAGGGCTGTAACTGGCCTTGGTTTGGCAGGTAGTGTGTGTGCAAAGGGAATGAACACAGCACCCACGTCCAGGTTGAAAGGTACAGAGGGGAACTGCTTTATTCTTTTAAAGAATTCTCTTTAGGGAGTTGAACTTCATTGGTTCATTACTACCAGTTTCACCAGGGATCCAGATACATTCCATGGCACTGTGTGGTTCCTGCAAACAACTTCCACTTAAATGAGGCTAGGACTTCTCAGCACAGGTTGGAGGGAATGAACTGGAGGCCCCTCCTTCCTCTGTCAGCTGAATTCAAAGCTCGGCATGACAGCAAGGTATTTGGTGCTCACTGCTTGTCTGAGGGATCAGTCGGTGATGACGACTGCACAGGTTCTGATGTGTTCTGCACACCAGTTCCTGAGCGTGTTCCAGCAGCACAGTAATACCGTGAATGTCACACGGGGAGTGTTACACACGGGGTGTGACACTTGCTTCTGAGACTCCCAGGTCTCGTTTCTCCTCTTGCAGGTGCTATGTTTGCAGCACAGTGTTGGAGCAGTGCTGTGGCCTGAGCATACGTCAGCCTCAGATAGGATTTGCTGTGTGAGACCAAGGATCAGACAAGCAGTTGTAGGCACATGCTGGAAATACTGCTCTCCAGCAGTGTGACCCTGCTAGGAATCATGTTCCTTAGCTGCAGTATTGCATGGTGACACCTTGCTGTTACGGGACCAAAGCAAGGTGCCCGGTAGGCAACACACCCAAACCCTCATCAGGTGGCTGGGCAAACAGGGTCTCCATTGTTAGGATGGCATTTGGCCCAGATGTCTCAGCTTTCATTTTTGCTTTGCAGAGTCTGGTGAATTTTAAACTTGAAATATTGCTACGTTTCTGCTGCAAAGGATATGTTTCAAGGAGCATTCCTGGTATTTGCAGCTGAAAGCAAAGCAGGTTGTGATGACATTTGATTTGGGAGTCCATTCACTGTTTGGCACCAGCCCGAAGGAAGTCCTAACTATTTGAGATGGTGTTATCCTTGCTGCAGAGTTCCTCTGCACCATATGGACAGAACTGTTCTCCCTATTCATCATTTTGGAGCTTCATGCAGTCTTTTGTATATTTTGGACCAGGCCTTCAAGTCAGGACTAATGTGTTGAACGTGATTCAATACTCCATGGAAAGGCAAAGCAGGGTGTAAAGGACAGGTTTGTGGGGTTCCCCGTGCCCAGGTTTGCCAAGACGTGCTTTAGATTTTGATCTAGAAATCAGAGAACAGATGTAGCACTTCCCTTAGAAGGATTTCAAACTTCTTTACACAGGTGGAAACATACATTCATTTCCATTTTGTAGGCACAAAGAGCAGAAGATGGGAAATCAGTGATCAATTCAGAGTTAGCTGAGCTGAATTTTGTTTCCTGTCTTACACAGCAGGGCCTGATACCCTCTCCAAGCTAGTTTTTAAAAGTTACTCTTGAAAACTAGCTTTAGCCACTGTAGTTTCTATGCATTTCTGTTCTTGAAAGGTAGTATCAATTGTTTTTGTTTGAAGATGTTGAATATGAACTTGTTCCTACAGAGCTTTGTGCTGTAATTTATCAACAAGGCGCTGAGGCACAGACGTCAAATGAATACCAGATTTCAAATTACGATAAGCAATTGTGTCATCTCTGTGAATAGACATTAAACTCTGCTGAGAAATCATCAATAATTCATTAAACAAAAATAAAATGAGTACAGGGACAGTTGGGTAGGTCTTTGCAAACAACCAGTCTTGTATTCTATAATTCCTTTGAATTTAAACCCAAAGGGTGCTCATTTCTCAAACAGAAACACACGATCATGCCCAAGTCAAAAAGTTTGTTCCCTAGAGGTGTAATTACCATTTACCTTTGGGGAGTTACGATGATATTTGGGCTGTGATCTGTGGGAGATGGACTGTGTTTTCACACAGCTCACTGGAGAGGCTTGCACAGCTTGGCTGGACTTTCAGTCCGTGTTCTTTCCCTTTTACACATGGCTTCTGTCTCATATGCCCACGTGAGTGACGTTAGCACTTACCTGGCACCTAAACTTATTTAATTTACCTTTGAAATTTGTGTAAATTTAGTAGGTCCAAACTCGTACATTACAAAAGTTAAGGGTGGGAGAAAAATAATTATGTCCATTCTGCTTTATTTCTTTTGTGAACTATTTGAAGCGTATTTTATTTTTAACGTTCCAGTCATTGACATTTTCCCCAGCTCTTTTACCGCCTACCTACATTAAAACATAAGATGCTTATTTCTAATCTTAAAATACAAATTCTTATTTCTAATCTTAAAATACAAATTCAGTATAATTTGGGTTTCTTTACTATGAAGAGAGGGAGGAAGCTGCTGATACAAAAACTGCAACTTGAGCTTCTCTGTCGTGGGTGGCTTTTCATTTGGCAGTTGGCATCCTGGTTTAGTCCATTTCTCTCCTAAATTGTAGATTGCTACATTTTAATAAGCACGAGGCATCTCTTCTCTGTGTAACATGATGTCACAAGATGCTGATCATTTCTCTGAGCGGGCTTTTTTTGACTGAATCGGAGACGTCCGTGCAGCCTAGCAGCGATATTCCCCTCCTGATGCAACTGGCCATTAGAGGAAGAGAAGTTTATAAATAGTTATTACTGTAAGGATTTAGAGGCTCTGCTTCAAGACCTAGGGCTAGCCTGTCTTAACTTATCTCAGCTTAATCTCAAAAATAAAAATTCTCTGCTCTACTTTAGAGACCATGAAATTATTTCTGTTTACAGAGCTTTTTCAGTTACTGTGACGCTGTGATATAAAGGTCACTGATCGCCTCCAGTCATCACAGGGTTGGGGTTTTTCACTAATTGTGCACTCACGTCATTTTATTCTGTGGGATCTCTTGCTTTTTTCATCCAGTTTCAATTGCCCAGATGTTCATTTCATACAGTTAACTTTATACAAAGGGCATCCTTTGTTCGAACAAACACATTGTGGTCATTGTTCTCAGTTGGGAACCTAGTGCACAGCAGTTCACCTGTTTCCTATGTAATCCACCATCAATCTACCGACCTTTGTGCTGATTTAGTGGAAAATCATTCACTGGGGAGAGGGGGGATAAGGAGGAGAAATTATGCAAAAATGTTTCCTGGTCCCTAGCCTTGGATTGATTAAGGTCACGCTGCAGGATAAAAAGGCAAGAAGAAATGGGAGAGCTCTTTCATCTTGATCCTTTTGGTGTGTAGTGGAATGGAAAATCACATTAGTACCTTCAAAGTTTTGCTGTGGTGTCTCAGAATGTATTAATGGAGATTTAAGCATCTTCTGGAAGGAACCCTATTGCCACTCCACTCCCTTCTCCGTTGCCACCTCTAAAGGCTCCCTGTCAAGGCAGAGAGGGTGTTTGCTGGTGCCTGTCCCCCGAGAGAGACACTGCTTCCTGATGCACCCAGGGGCTGAGGATTGCCCAGTTCAACAGATTTCAGGAGGGACACATCTCAAGGTTATTCTAACTGCGAGTTTCCCGTGTAAGACAGACAGCCCATTTGCTGTTTGCTAAGCCACATGGACATCACAAAGACTGTTCAGTTTAACTTAACCTTCAGAGCAGTCATGAGAGCTTAGTTCCTGAGCAGAATAAATTCCATGGAAGGCTTTGAAAGAAGATTGTACGTATAAATGCACACTGGCTGTTGCTAAAAGATCTGTGCAAGATGAGCAGTGGAAAATTGGACAGGGATTGAGTAGTATATCATGTAAGGGGGGTGTAACTTGGCAATGTATATCTGTGAAGGTTTTTAATTCTCTATCTTGGCCAAAAGAGACCTTCCAAATGACAGCAATCTAGCTATCTTGGGCCCAAATGTTCCTAGAAAGATGACCCTACAAAATTGTCCAGGCTACTGGCAGGGATAGCATTACACACACAGTGCTCAGTGGCCAAGGCTGAGGCATAAGAGGAGCTACTCTCCACAGCAGGAGGGAGGAGGAGGCCTGGAGAGGAGCTGGCATCAGGCAGTGATTTTTAACATTTCTTTCCTTCAGCCAGCTGTAAGACTGCTGGGCAAGGTCTGCACAAGGTTCACGTTTGGTTTCATGTGCTGATGTGATCTGATGCGGCCTCCTCGTAGCTCTCGGGGCCAGGATACCCAAGACATCCACTATGGGAAGGGGAGCTGCAGATACCAGGATCTGCTCTGTCTGCTCAGCTTGGCAAGGAGGAAAACAAGGAGAGGAGCAGGAGAAAACCAGGGGCCCTGTATGGTTCTCACTACCAACAGTGAATGGATAAATAGGAAGGTTGAGGGGTTTGTTTTCAGAGCACAGCCTTTCCTGTGACTGCTGCTGAAATCAGCGGGCAGAGACCACCCCATAATTCTCCATATCCCTCTCTCTTCAGTCTAGAGATCCCTTGGCACAGCTGTAAGTTCCCCGTACAGTGCTCATGGCTTTCCCTGAAAATAGCTGGGAAAACAACATTTCTGGGACCTCATTCAGTTAATTTTTTTTTCCCCTTTCTTTTATGCATCTCCCTATTTTTTCCTGGTCAAGAAGGGCTGCGTCCAAGCAGCCACCTGTCTTCAATATCAGTCCTGTGGAATTCCCATAAACATCACTCCCAGATGAAATAGTTCGGTGGAAATGAGGCCAAGTGACCAGACCCCTCTACCCTTCCCACCAGCACCCTCCAGCAGTGTGACCTGGGAGGCCTCTAGTGCAGGATTTATATCTTGATCTGCCCCAGTGACTGACAGCAGCAACAAGGAACTCTCTGGGGCAGAGGACAGGGAGGGAGGGTGGGGAACTGTGTCTCCTGGGATGAGCTCCAGTCTGCTCCAGGGAATGTGCTAATTTTCACTCCTTTATAGTCCTTTATCTCAGCCCTTCGACCTTGAGCTCCCAGGCATTATCAGCCCTAGCCAGAAAGGCAACGTGAAGTTAACTATTTAAATGCTGAATGTTTCAGATGCTGAGTCCTGCAGGTTGAAACAATGAACCCATTTCAATAATGCAGCAAGTCAGTGGACTTCTCAGGTTTGGAGGGGACTGATTTATGATATTAGGAAAATAATTTTGTACTGAAGAGAAGGTTTTGTGAACTATGGTGGTTTTCAAAGTTTGTGTGTCCCTACAAAGTTTCTAAGGTGTGCAGAGACCTCCTGTAAGAACAAGTCTTGTGTGCATTGCTATATAGTGTACATGAACTTGGGTTCCTTAGTCACATTGTCATCCTTACCTGGACTCCCTTATTGATCTCCAGAGCACAGGCAGAGTTATCAGACTCGGTGCTTTCTGTGGGGTCCCTCCTGTCACGGTAATGCTGACATTTTCAACTCTACAAAGTATTATACAAACTCTTAAAAAACCCAAACTAACAAACAAACAAACAAAAATCCTGGAGCAGTCTGGATTAATGTATTGCCAGGCCTGCTACTGCCTTCCCTGGGTGACTCTGGGCATGTCATTTAACCTGCCTGTGGCTTGCTGTGTGTTCAGAGGAGCTGAGAATGCTGCAGTGGGCCACTGTGACTGGCAATGAGCTACGAATGTGCTTGTTTCTATACATGTGTGTCTTGTGTGGCAAGATCAGCTTCTCTGTCTTCGGTGCCTGACAAAGATTATGCAAGAAAAAGGATTCTTTTTCTCTCCGTGAGCAGTGGGAAGTGGGTGGAAGCAGAATTTTTGCAGAATATTCCTGCTTAATCAGTTCAGTGTTCATGGAGTTAATTTGCTCATGCCTTCAGATTGTTTTGTTTCCAGGGATTCTAAACCGTTGCCTCCAGCTGTTCATTTCCATTGAACGAGGGTGATCTTTATCTGTCTAAACTAGTTAAAACCTGCTCCACTACCCATCAGCCTTTTTGGAGACAGCCCAATAAAGCTGAGTGCAGTGGCTATGACACCAAAGCCTCCTGGACATCATAAATTCCAAGCCCTACTTTTTTTTCCTGGCCTCTCACTGTTGGGAGCACCCTTCCTGTTTTAATGGGACTCTTCACTTCCTCCACAGCTCCATTTAACCCCTGGCCAAAAAGGGGGGATGAGATTTGCATTGTAAGTGGCCAGTGAAGAATCACTTTTAGACTAATTTACTGCTGGAATATTATCAGATTAAACCTAGAAGTAACCTCAAAAGTACCATTCAAACAACTGAAGCACTGTTAGACTTGCACTCAGACTCTGCCCAGCGTGCCTGTTGCTTGGGATGTTTCAGCTGAAGCATATTTTTGAAATGTGCTCATTGAAAGCTTGCTGTGACGTGGTGGGGTTTGTAATACCTTTGGAGTCAGCAGGGCCATTTCCTCTTCAAACATGAGATGTGAAAGTTTTTCTCTTGAGCAGATGTGATGCAGGTTTGTGAAGTTGGAGAGACAGCCACCGGCTGTACCACGGGATCTTTCCTGTAACCAAATTCAAACGTCTTGTATACAGCAGGCAAAGATGCTGAGGAAATTGCAAACAAGGACAAACCTTTCTGTTGTTGGTAATACCACTCCAGGGGCCGTGGTTAGGATGTGTGCACTAATGTAGAAAGCCTTCCCGTGTCGTTGGGGCTTCTGACAGCACGTTATTTGGGCCCGTGCTGAGCAGGAGTGCGTAACACAACAGGGAAAATCCTAGCGGGCCAGTTGTACTGTAGGCTCTTCCTTCTGCTGTTAATAGCAGTGGGAAAATTTGTGGCCAGCAGACCTCTCATGAAGACCCAGGCTGAGCTTTCTTTTGCAACGTGCCAAAGAGACCTTTTCTCGTTGCTTTGTTGCAGGTGTTGCTGCCTTGCTGGCTGGGGAGCCAGCGAGGCCCGAGGAGCGGTGGGAGGCAGCACCCCTGCTCTCCACAGCGAGCAGCTGGGGCAGCTCAGATCCAAGCCCATGTGTCCAAGTGAGAAGGCTTCGTAGTCACTTCCCTGCTAAACCACCTCACAGCAGTTATCAGGCTACCAGAGGCGGAAAAAGTCTGAGAAAAAGACCAGTTTAACATCTCTTGGTCTTTAGCAGCTGTGTGTTATCCTGTTGTTACTAATAACCTTTTTCACTTGGCAAGCAGTGTTTTCTTGGCATCACTCAAATTTAATGACTGGGGGTTCACATTCAGCTCTCAGTTGTGTGAACACAGAATCATTCTCTTGGCTGTGTTATTTTGCATTTGGCTCATGGTCCCTGCCCCTAGAAGTCTGCAATCTAAAACACCCAAGCAGAGCATTAGGTCACAGTATGTTTTGTGTACCCAGTTGGTATGCAAAGCATAAAATAAACAGATGAAGAACTACTGGCAAATCCCTGCGATGGAATTCTGGTTCTGGTGTCCTCGGGTTGAGGTTGATGGGTTATTCCTGTATCAATGAGCAGGAGTTTGCTCGTTAACTTTTCAGATACAATTTACTAGTAGATAATGATTGGAAAGTCTTTCAGAAAACTGTGTTTTAAAGGGGGTTTTAAATAAAGAGAGAAAGAAATTTGATTGGGATGAAGAGAGGACAAGAATCATTGAATGATGTTGCTTGAAGTAAAGCGGTTAGAAAGTCTGCCTGAGCAGTAAGAAGAAAGGGAGAGCTTGGCAAATCAGCGAGGAGGGCGTTGGAGCTGCTCTTTCCCTTTCAGCCTTCCAATATACAAGCTTGTAAGACTCTTAAGTAAGGTTCAGTGGTTTTATATGGTAAATAAATTTATCTTTATTTCATTCTCTGATAAGAGGATCTATCTTTTCCAGCACGGTCTTTATAAAGTTCTCAGCAGTGAAGTGATTAATTGCACGTCTCATTTCCAGGGATCTTCCGGATAATCCTGCTGTTGAATGGGACACGCAGCTCCTCGCCACCTTTGTGCTAAAGCACGTGGAAGCCAATAACATCAACCTGGTAACGTGACACTCCCTACAGCGCAGGCAATTTCCACAGCACTTCTGAGCTAGAGTTTTAGGCTTTCTTTGAAGTCTTTCAACTTGGGATTTTGCTTCTGCAGTCTCTGTGAAATACCCTAGGACAAGGAGAGAGGATATTTACTTGTTTGGAAATATTTGCTCTGTAATGTTTATCCATTTCTCTAGCTAGATCTTCCGAAGCATCTTTTGGGTTGCAGTGTCACCAGCCTTCACTGAAGTAAAACCTTCAAATTGGTTAAAGCCTGCAATCTTTGTGGAACTGATATGCTTTACCATAATAGATCTTGGGGTTCATTAATTGTAGAAGACGCTCTGAATAAGCCCAGATGAATTTCCAGTCTAAAATGGTACCTGAAAGCAATTTTGCATTTTGTAGTTTAAGACTTTTTGTGAGTATTTGTACAGCACCTGTGTCTTGGTGAGGAAGACGTGGTCATTGCCATCCTCTTTCAAACACCTGAAACAACTGCTAGAAATTCAGAACATATAGAAAAAGAGGGAGAAGGATGAAGGTGTAGTTTGGGTGTATCTTGGATTCTCTCAGGAAGCCTTTCTTTGCTTCCCAGTGAGAAATGAACAGTGGAGGAATTTTGCTTTGCTAACTCCTCAGAAGTTTTTCTACGTTCTAAAGCAACCACTTTGGCCCTGTGCTAGGTTTCATTGAGAAAGAGAGCCCATTTGGGATTTAGGCTTGCATTTAGGCTTAGATTTGAAGTACATTGGCAGGCGTGTGTTAGAGAGCCAGATTAGCAGGGTTATAGGTCGGGATTGAAGTGTATTCAATCAGGGAGATTTCCTAGCACCGATATAGTTAGGGTTTTTTTCCCACAGAACAGGAATAAGGGCCTAAGCACGGAAAAGGCTGTGTTCTGTTCTTTTCTGTTGAACCTTGCTGTGATCAGGCACGTCACTGTCACACACTGATTAGCAGCAAAAGCACAAAACTCTTAAAGCCTTTCAGCAATTCACAAAACGAGAAACCACATCTCCTGTAGCATGAAAGCCCTGTGAGCACAAAACCCAGCATCATGCATCCGACTTTGTATTGATCCTGAGGCTAATTTTCCATGAAATGCGTTGCTGTGCACAGAGACAAATGCAGTTTTCCTGAACTCCTTTTGTGCCTTTTGGCCTCATGAATAGATGGGTTTTAATCTAATCTGAAAGCTTCTAATACAAGAGGATTTGTATTGCACGTTTGTGAGTCTCACGGGCACTAGAACAAGTGCACCAGAATCCCAGTAGAAACTCCGAGAACGCTAGAATTCCTCTAGAGGGTTAGGAAGGGTTAGATCTTTGCCTCAGAGAAAATTAAACTCAAGCTGTTCGTGCAGGGGGAGGCAGGAGCCTGCTGCTAACACAGCATGAGCTGAAAGCTAAAGTGCGGGGTTTTGAGAGCAGGAAACACACAGAGCCTCTGGTCCTGTCCCCGCTGTGCTGGGGGTGTTGGCCGTGGCTGTAGCGACACGGAGCACTGCGGCAGGGCCACTGCCCTCCCCTCAGCAGCACTGGGGACAACCTGCTGGAGCAGAGCACATCAGCACTACCAAAGGCAACTGCAGCAGCTTCTTGGGGATGGTGGTAATGAACTGCTCCATAAACTTACATTATTTTAGGTAATCATCCGGCTCTCAGATGTTTGCTATAATGCTGCTCATTTAGGAGCAGACCTAGTTTCCCAACAGCAGCAAGGCAAGAGCCTAATTACCTTTATTGAACAGTCTGCAATTTAAAACTTCAGAGCTCGCTGTCTGTTAGCCACTCTTGGAGCATCTCTGCTGTCCTAAGACAATGGCCTTGTCCTGAAAGGTAAACTGAAGGCTATTTTTCAGTAGTGTTGGCATTGATAGAATAGGCTTAACATGTTAAAAGAGCCTTGTCAAAAGGTAAGCTAGCAGGGTTTCAAACATAACAGACCTACTCAATGGAGTGACCATGATTGGAAGATGTATTGTTTTAGCCATTCCAGTGGGAAAACTTTCCCCAGTTCTCCCCGTAGTCATAGCATAGACAATGGTGTGTTTTACTTACAGAACATCCGTGCCAGCTGGCAGTGGAGAAGCAGGCTGCAACTCCAACATGTCTGAAAGGAAAGATCGCAAGGCAAGGAGTTACACCATGTAATGCGTAATTTTGCTCCATAGCATAGTTACTCACTTCCTTGGTTGCCCTGGAAATCCATGAGTAACTCAATCTTTTTGAGAGCTACGGGGACATATTTCATCCGAGCTCTACGTTAAGTAGTGCAGACACAGAAATTAACGGTTGGTGTACTCAAAGCCAAAACTAATTTATAGACTTTGGAAATGATTTCCTGCCTTCTGGATTTATAAGCAAAAGCCAGTGTTGCTGGGAGAGGCAGCCAAGGCCAGCCTGTCTTGATCCAGACTAGAAGGTATTTGGTGTGTAAAGAAATACGCAGTACTGTGTGATCCCCAGGCAGGCTCTAAATGATGAAATCCTACTCTTCAGGATCTCGGGTTGGGTGATAGCAGAGCTTGGATTAGGAGGTGACATTCAGGCAGATGCAGTGCCATGACCAGAATCCAGCAATACCACCAAGTTGCTTTCCACCGTGGATTGATGGACACGTCATCCATACAACTGCTTGCGGAAGAGTCCCATTGTCTTGGGTCAGCTCCAAATTAGCCTACAAAGCCAGAGCCTTCTCCAAATGGCATTCAGGTTGGAGCTTCTAGTTGAGAGGGTGAATTTAGCTTTCGTGTTTTGAATCTTGGTCTCTACACTCCTAAAACCTGGGAGCGTTTGAATGTGTGATGCTTGTAGGGGATTTTAAATGCTTTTGCAGAGCACCAGAGACAGAGTGCAGCATGTGCAGTCTGCGAGAGGAGGCAACAGAGCTGGGACAGACTCTTTTCCTCCCTTCCTCACTTGTGTTGCAGGCTCCTCAGGTGTGCTTTGGGGTCCATGAGTGGAAGACCCTCAGGACCTTTCATTCTGAGAGCTGGTGCAAGACTTACGCACTTGCAGCTCTAACACAGTGGACACTGGGATGTCGATCATGATTAGATTTTTCCATTGTCATCCATTTTTTTTAATCTTTAGCTTCTTTGGTTTGGCATCAACAAGAGACATGTCCAAACACACAAGAGACTCAAAGGGAGTTTGAATGTCACTGGCCTCTGCAGGTGTAAGTTGAGCCTATGAAATGATGCTCAGAGGAAGGACATTAGAACGTGCATTGCTTGCTACGGCATTTTATGGGGTGGCCTTCTCAAAAAGGAGAGAGACCTTTCTATTCTCAGCAGTCTACTTGAGCAGATGTGTGCTCAGTTTGAAGCGCTGGATGACGCCAGAAGGAGTGAGGGAGACCCACAGCTTGGAGTGCTTTTTGTCTCCGACGCACACGATGTGTAGAGGGAGCGTGGACTCCAGGCCTCTCAGGAGTTTTATCTTCTGCTTGTAATTGAGTAATTTCCTCTGTGCTCTCCCTCCTCCGGAAGGGATTTCTGGACCTGTTTGTCTTGGCTGCTGCTCTGGCTTCCACTAGTGAAAGCTCCATTTCCTGAATACCAAGGTCACCGAGAAGAAAACTCGGCAACACCAACGGCAGCGTCTCCCATTTCAGAACAGGTGTGGGGAGGGAACTCCCTCTTGCCCTGAAGATTTAATTGAGCAATAATTTCCACATCAAGTATATTTCCTATCCCAGCCTTTTGCTCCCAGAACTGGCTAAGCCTGTTTTGAACCCAGACAGTTTCAAGATGTTCAGGTTTTCTCATCCTGCCCTGAGTGTCTGCTCGATTTCATCAGCAGCCTGGTTCCGGTTGCGTGTTGAAAGCGGGCACACCGGCTCGCTGCACGGGCCGCGAGAAGCAAATGCTCCCGTGTGAAAGTATCTTCAGCATGTGAGAAAGCAGTTCAGATTTGTTATCAATGAAATGAATCCCTGCAGCCAGGGGAATATATTTACATGTGATTGCTGCCTGCCTGAAGTCCTGAGCACCACAGTGATGCTGTGGAATGGGTGCCCTGTTTAGACCAGAGACCCAGAAGCTGCATACTGGGTAGGTGGGACATGACTACTGTGTCCGAGCCAGCCTGTGTGCTGGGAGGGATCACTAAAGGTGAGGAGCCCGTATTTAGAGGTGGTCTCTACAGGTGAAGTGAATTCTGCTGCAGCCGAGTCACTGGGCAGGTATCTTGGGAACTGTACTAAATGAATTTGGGTATTTGGAGGCAGGCAATTCAGGTGCAAATATCCTAACAGTAATTAGACAACATCAAAATGAACTCCATGCAATCTCTGTAGCTGGTTCAGGTGTTTCATAAGCCCTTAGAACAGCAGCTTCTGTGTCAAAACAGATGTGGAGAAGAAAAACCTCTAAAGGTGTTTCTGAACAGATAATTTCCTGTGTCAAGAATGTTTCCTAACCCAGCCTCGTGCCCCCACTGTTGGCCTGAGCCAGTTTTGTCAAAACAATGATTAGCTTATTTAGTCTGCTCAGTACAGTCTCTTATCTCAGCCTTCTGGTTTGTTCTCTTGTACTCTCCATAGAAGGAAAACTGTGTGTTTTGGTTTGCCTGGGGTTTTTAGCTTGGTTGCCTAAGGAAACAAGAGTAATGCAATTGTATTTGTATGTGTGTGCACATGCATGTTGCAGAAGTCTTTAGAGCTCACTGACTAGTTTCAGCCATGCTTGACAGCAGGGTAATAGTCTTAAAAATGTTATGTTTGTACATAATGAAAATAAATGACCAGGCTGAAGAGACAAACCCTCTCTCTGTCCTGGTTTAGTAAAAAGATGTAGTGCAAGTCCATCCCCTAGCAGACTCACACTGTTATTCACCTGCACAGGAATTTATTCTGCCTGCAGTGAGTAGGGTACGTTGTCATCTTAGGAAAGTGCCTACCTAGAGTGACTTCAGAGAGTGTTTTTCTTACCTGTAAATGCAGGGTGCTATGCTTATTCCCTGAGCTGTGCAGCTCTCCCAGATGAGCTGCCCAAAAATCTGATATCCTTAGGGAGGGCTTAGCACCCTGCCAGACCACAGTCCCTGCAGAGCCACTCAGCTAATGCCAATGTACAGCAAAAGCAGCCAAAGCCATCATTTTTCCCCTTATAAAATAGAGGTTGAGCAGAAAACGCTTCTCTGTACCTGAGCAAAACCAAATTGGGTCCCACCACTTCCTGCCAGCAATGGCAGCAATATTACAGCCACTGGGCAAAGTGGAAAGTCTAACTGTGGACTTGTACTGGGATGGGTTTATATGGAGGCCAGTCTGGAGTTTGTGGTTTTTGAAGTATTTCTTATCACTGTGTTTTCTCTCCCTCTTTACACAATATCCCCTGTGTTTGAGAGGGCCTCTCCTGTTGGAGGGTGGAGTAGCAAATTGCAGGACTGGCAGGGCAGCTTTTGATCTTCCCTTGATCTTTAACCCAGTACTTCAGGCCCTGCATATAAAACAGATTTTGAGAAGGGAGCTGTGGTGAGTAAGCAGGGCAGTAGGATTTCCTTCCCTGAAGAGAGAAGAAGCTGGTAAGGAAGCAGACATTGACTGAGATGTGGGGAGGTTATGATTTCTTCCTGGTCATAGAGCTGTGGAGAGCTCTCCCAGAGCAGAAACACAACTTTAGACTGTCCAAGAACTGTCACCTTCACTCTCTGGAGAGCCCAGCAGTGTACATACCCCGTCTGCTCTACCCTTTGTGCTGCCAGTTTGTCTTGTAGGTTGGAGGCAGGACTCTTTAAGTACCCACTTCGTGGTACTGTGCAGAGTGAGCCCACGGGTGGATGCTTCACCCCGACTGACACATTATTGGTAGGTAGCCAAGGGTATTGTGTGCTTTGGACAGTGACTTGTTAGTGCTGAGTTCATTATTTCTGCATTATGAAGTTCCCATTTCTCCCTGCAGAGAAGCAATAAACAATATGATCTTCTCATTCAGGAGAAGGCCTGACTTGGTTGTACAAAAAGTGCAGTCAGTTGATTCTTCAGAAAGGTTTATTCTCATAGCAGATCATCACTGTGTTATCCTCTGATGAAACCTCATTACAGTCAGGACCATAGTACACGGTGGGATTGCTCTTGTTAAAGCAGTGTGTCCTGGTTCTCAGCACAATGAACTATGGTTTCAGTCTGTAATCCTCAGGCATGCTAGTGTGTTCTCAAATCCAGCAGAGAGCGATTCATAGAGAGCTGGACCTTCTGGGTGAGGAACAAGTTTGCAACAGATCACTCTGAAAGTAACCTTTTAGCCCTGTAATAAGTAACAAGTGCATCCTGCCAGCGGGAACATGTTATTTGTCATCTTTCTGTTGTTCAAGCTGTTAGACTGTGTAGTCATCTAGTTCCAGCGTGTCTCGTTTGTTTAGTTGTATTTCTGCAGCCTGAGTTCACACACAAGGCCTCATTGTGCAACACAAAACCAGCTCTGGAAATCCAGTGGGCAGGGTGCTGCGTTCCGTGTCGAAGCTGGTAACTGCAGAGTCTCTGCCTCAGAATGATTGTTGTCTGTGCTTTCATTGCAGGTGGTGACCTTTGATGCGGGAGGAGTGAGTGGCCACGCGAACCACATTTCCCTCTACACAGCCATAAGGTACCTTGTTCTGCACACACTGCTGCGTGCCTCGCTGGGTGTTACGGAGTGATCTGCTGGTTGTGTGGAAGCACAGAACTGACAGCTAGAGCCAAAAGCAGTATTAACTTCACAGTATAACTGAGTGCCAGGCTGTGGGACACAGTACTGTTAGAAGAAGCTCTCACAGCTCTGTAAATGACCTACAGCATCCTTTATTATTCCATCTGCTGTTGCTTTGCCAGCCTCCCTTTCAGTGGGCCTTCTTTGCTCTTCCTGTCCTCTATCCCAATAAAATACGCCACAGATCACTTTGCACTTCTGGTTTGAGGAGAGTGTGTGAATAGCTGGTGCCTGAGCTGGTGGTAGCTGGGGTTTGGAAAGTTTTGCACCGTTGTTCCAGAGGATGATGCTGTCCTGTCCAGGTACCTGAATTTACCTGTGTGACCCAAGGACATCCCTATTTACCACTCTTCCTGAGTCACTTCATTCCTTCGCTACTTTATTCTTTACATTCTGAGAACCTGTGTCTCTGTGCTGTGCTGTGGTAAGGTTGCTAGACAAAAATCACTTGTATTAAAATCACACACATTTTGCTGGCACGACAGCTACTGTATTTTAGTTTAACCCTCTGCTCATTCAGACCTCTTTATGTCCCAGAGAGATCTCGTCCAGAGCTGCCACTGCCTTTCCCAGGCATGAGAAGAACTCTTGTATTTTTAGCACCCATTTGTTTTCTGAATCATCTCTGCAATTCAAATAACTCTCTGGCTCTCCTTGCTAACAACATCACAGTGATTTGCTTTTCTCCCTTGCCAGAAAAGGCTGCAGTGCCACAGAACCCATACTGTGACCTCCTGAGCAACTCTGGGAAGATGCTGAAAGTTTTTTGATGCTATCTGATGGCTGGAATTCAATGTTAGAGGGGATCATGGCTTTTCCCAGCAGCTTCTGAAATAGCCTAAGAGAAGGGAGGGGGCTGGAGTTAAAGCAAACAACATGTTTGTTTGGGCTGAGCAGGGAGGTGCTTCCTGGCACAGTGCTATTGGAGGAGTGAGTGAGGAGCAGAGGTTGATGGCCAGTGCTCACAGCAGTGGCACAGAGGGACTGGAGAGCTTCCAGCTGCCCAGACTCTGCTCAGTCAATTGCTGTATGGCCTGCACCTAGGAATGGAGGGCTGCTTGATTGGTGCTCCATGTTCCCCTTACTTCCTGAAAAGATTGAATTATGCAGCTGAATTATGTATGAGGAAGTTAAGGAAAACTCTTGATTTTGATCCCAGTTCTGCTGTTGTCTGACTTTGTGTCTGTGCAGAAATCACTTTCCCACCTTCACGCTTTAGGTTTCCTGTGTGTGCCGTGGAGATGTTAACTCTCTTCTCATCTTAGGGTATGTTACTGAGAAGTATTCAGTATCTGCAGACCCCCTGAACTCAGACCTTTGTGTTAGTCCTTAGGCTGCAGCAGAACATTGTGCTGGGCTGATGAGATACATGCTGATAGAGACACCAGAGTGTAAGCACCTCTCATTAACTGAGGGCTGGTTTGTATCTCTTCCAGTCCTGAATCAGCAGAAATAAGCATGGTGGCTCAGTCGTCTGCACGTGATGGGAGTGATGCTGTGGTCACTGAAAGGTTAAGTTTATTTTTAGTGGCTTGCTTGCCCTCATTATTTTTCAGTTTGTGTCATGGAGGAAGTAGAGCGTGACTGTATCACTCCTGATTTCCAGTGCCCTGATGAGCTCTCCCGTACTGGCTGGCAGAGGCGGTGCTGGGAGCGCAGGCTGAGGCTGCTCACGTAGCTCCCTGCCAACAGGGCTTTGCAATGCCCCTGGGGCCCCCGTGCTACACGGCAAGAACCAGGCAAGTGAACTCTCCCCTCCAGGTATCGTCTGCAATGTATTTATTAACCATCTTTAAACACAGTCTGCAGGATTCTGCTTGCACTGTGGCTGTAAGTGGGAAGGATGAAGCAGGGGGCTGGTGCAGTGATCCTCAGCTCTTTTGGATGCTCCCACTCTGTGGGAGAGAGACTTGTTTTGTGCCCATTACCTAAAAGCTCACTTTCTGCAACAGCAGGGGTAGGAAAGGCCTTGTGATCCATCCCACAACACCTTGCTTCAGGAGATGCAAATTATTGAACAGCTTCAAGGGATGAAACAGTTCAGGAAATGGTCATAGCTGAACAGATTCTCAGTATTACCTGCCAAGGCCGTAAATATTCTTTCCAGTGTCTGGAACAGAGGTTATGTTCAAAGGAGCAGGAACTATTCAGAAGAAATGTGGCCTTCCCCTTGCAGCAACCTCCCTCCTGACAGCTTGCCGGGTGTCCAGCTGCTGCTGTGTGTCTCGGCTTCAGATCTGTGAGGAACTGTGAAATGCCAAGGTTTGAGGGTGGATTTGTTCTTCTGCAAGGAAAAATAAGAAAAAAACAGGATGGGAGAGGAACAGCAATTGCTGTCTGAGTTCAGTCTCCCCTGGGAGTATTTTAGTTCTGGAAAAAAAAGCCAAACCAACCCCCAACCAAGAAAATCCCACTGTAGCAAAGGCGGAAGAATTGGAAACAATCCTTTGTAGCTCTACTTCTTTCCCTGTCACCTTGATTTGGCAACATCATTCTCTCTTATCCCTGAAAATTGGAGCTTTCCCTATGGCCAAGACAGGCTGAATCCTTTACACATGTCTGCAAGGAAGAGCAGGTCTTGTGTGACATCAAAGTCACTTTCCTCTCAGCATTTAGCTGGTCACTGGGCACTACAGTAATGAGTGGCAAATAGTACGTGACAGGAATATAAGAGAATCTCTCTTGCCTGCACTTTGAAATGAGTGTGTTTGCACTGAGATCACCTGTAATACTGAGGTGGTTTAGTTTTGCATGAGTCATTGTTCATTTTGATTTTAAACAAGCCCTCTTGCCCAGTAGCCTAGCAAATGGGGGTCTGTTGGTTTGGTTGCTTGCTTTCTTAGGATAGAGAGGAATGGTTTTTGTGAAGGGGAGGAAGGACTGTACCACTTCTTTTCTTCAGTGAGCTATCAAACCCATTTCATCCCACCTAGAACAGAAAGGAATAATCCTTGTCTGCTTAAGGCAGAACAAACTGAGTGGAAAATAGGAGCTGCTATATTTAACCGCTGTGCATTATGTTGTTATAGCAACTGCATCCATAAAACTTGTATCAATGATGCCATATAAAAAGCTACATCAAAGAATCATTAGCTGAACCTACTGTCATCAATTCCATTTGGAAAAACACCTCTCAGTCCTGCAGGATGTGTCTTAACACGCACCAACTCAGTGGTAGGTTGTAAATGAGGGTGAACAGAGGTAATATTTGGGAGTTTAGTGCTTTCTCTCTTTTGAGTTGATTATGATGCAGCTTGAGTGCCACCGATGCCTTGTTGCACTTACATGTCACAGCCTGACTGTTGAATGCCCCATTTATAAATGCTGTGGGACATAGCATTGTGTGGAGGGGTTGCACTGAGGCTCCCTGAAGAGAGGGTTGATTAAATGCCAGTTTCACAGAAGTATATTGAAACAATGAGCAGTGCATTGGCCAGCCAAACCCCATGGACTCGCTGGGTACAGTTCTCAAAAGCCACCAACTGCATTACATCCCAACAAAGCACAGTTGTACCGAATTTCCAAGGCCATGTCTTTAAGGATGTGTAGAACAGGGAAGATGATGCTTTTTGGGTGATTAGCTTGATAATAGTGAATGGTATCCCATCTGCCATTTTTATTTGATGCTTTCTTGCAGTGTGGGCTGGAATGGGGCTCTGATCTCTCCTTTTCAGCAGCTGCAGCCCATGCATTTCAGATGAGAGGCATCTCATTTGTGATTTTGAAGCAGGGTACTGTATTGTATTTCTCTTGTCTTTTCCCAGAAAATCCTTTTTTTCAAAATGGGTTATTATTTGCTCTGTCTTGGAAAAGGATTTCCTGTGTCACTGATGTGTTTGTTGGGATTGTTTAGCCCCTGCTGGAGTTCTAGGTTCCCTGCAAAATAAAGGAGAGTGTTGAAGAATAACAGATTCCAGTGTCTTGTGTTTCAGCCTCTCCTTTCACAGTCCAGCTCACTTCTAGTGTTTTGTTTTACTGCTCCTGAATGTCCCAGGGGGAAGTTATGAGTGGTGGCTGTGACTGCACCCAGACTGTCACCTAAGGTCAAGACAGAATTGTCCTCCCCTGTTTACCCTTCGAGACTGTCACTTCCCCTCAGAGGGAGGACTCTGCCCCATGCCTGGCATATATCCCATAGCTGAGTGTGTTGCTCTGGATTTTATCTCTTTCCTTCAACCCTGCTCCCTCCTTCTTTAATTTGACTAAGTTTATTCATCCCAGTGCCCTTCCATGATACTGTTGAGAGCCACTCAGATAAAGTTGAGCTCAGGGCACCAGCACCGCAGGGATTCCCCCTCCAAGACAGTTTTTTTTTTTCTGAAAGAAACAGCCTCAAGCAGTGTCCTTCCCAGGCGTGAGTGGAGCAGTGACACTGCACATTCTTCTCCCAGACAATGCAGGGACCAAAAGCACAGGGTTACAGAGCAGCTCTGTCAACTGGAAGATCTCTGAATCAACACCTCTTTTTCTGACTGGCAGAATCATCTCTTGCCACTGCGCTACGTGTGCGTGCAGCGTGTCTGAAGAGCGTTGTACAAACTGCGTGTTGCTACATGGTGCAGTTCAGAGTGCATGGAAACACAGCCAGAAAGTCCGGTTAGGGAGGGAGGAGGCGTTCCAGATAGCAAACATTCAACATCTGGCAAGTATATCCTTCTAATGGCTCCGGGATTCCTTGGAGACTGGCTGTTCTTCCTCCTTCACATCTGTTTCATCAGATTAATTGGGCAGATTAGAGTTTAGAATCCTAAATGGAGCCCCAACGCATCTTTAAGACATCCCCTCTTTGCCATGCTCTTCAAAGCTGTATTTCCCCAGTGCTTTACAGCATCCACGCAGTCAGTTCGGTGAAGGGTTTTGCCTTTGGAATGGGAGACTGTTTGGAGATTGAAGTCATTGATTTTAATGAACAGCTTCCAGTCAAACAGAACATCACCAAAACTGTAATCCACCCACGAGGGTGTCAGTCCTGCTTCTGCCCCAGAGGAGCTCTGTGTTCCCCAAGACCAAAGTTTCAGCTCCATCTTGTCTGGTTCCTTCTTGCCATCACAGGGAGGTCCCAGTGGCCAGTGCCTCCTAGGAGCTAGCTCACTCACTCTGCTGGCCTCTTTCTGTGAGGGTGACTGATTAAAGACAGGGGATTTGGGAGCTAGCTCAGTCCTGCAGTTTGTGGGATGAGGGCTGTTAGACCATTTCAGTTTTTCTGTTGAGCAGATGGAGCTGACAGCTACAGGCAGCAGTAGCTTTCAAAACAATTCCTCCTTGAGGGAGGAATTGGGGCTGAGTCCTTGCAGTGCAGAAATGGTGGGTGCCTTCAGGTGTCTCACAGCCTTTTGAAGTTCTTCATGGCAGAGGGTCTCACCTTCCTTCAAACGCAGTTAGGAACCTACTGCAGACACAATAAAGAGGGTGCAGTGAGCAGTGCCCTGTAATCAGCCAGCCCCTGGCACTTGGTGAGTGGGTGGGAACAGGCCACCCTAGGTCACTTCATGTTTAAAAAGAATTTATAAAAACCCTCTCTGAAAAAAAAACAAAAAACAAACACATGGAAAAAGCTCCTGAAAAAAGAGCCTGTTTGTGTTTGACTTTTGGCAAGATTTTATGCCAAACCTTTCCATTTCACCCAAACCACAGCAAGTCCAGTCTATAAAACACCATTCCCAAAATGGCAACAACAGAGCTACAACCTCTCCCCTACTTGGAAGAGTCCCATGGAGACAGCTCCAGCAGGGTGGAGATGGGAATGAGAAGATTGATTTTGGGAGAGGATTAGCTGGTTTTATGAATGTGTGCAGGAGGTAGAGTTTTGTGTTTCTCTCTCTCTCTCTCTCTCTCTCTCTCTGCAACCACAGTTCATTGCCAGCCCTTGCCTGAGAAATACAAAGGAGCAGGGCTGCAGTTCCTCTGCAGCATTACAGCTGGGCGGAGCCATTCCCATAGCTCTGCACTGAGCCTTGCTGAGTACTGAAGCTTTTGGCTCAGGACAAAAAGGATGAGGAGAGAATCAGTTTCTTCATGCCTGGCAGCAGCCTTGAGGACCTTCCAGTAACAGAAATACAGGTTGTGTCTCCCTGAACCTTTATACAAGCACAAACTCCTTAATTTGCTGCTGAGTCAAACTTCTTCACCGCTGAAGATGCTCTTTGCTCCTGCTGTAGTGTTTACATATGAACTGGATCTCTGCTCACTCCTGTTTCTAGTGCCCAGGAATGGTTATTATTAGTTCCCTCCTGGATTAGGTCTTCACATCCTTTCATTCCGTGCTTTGAAGGTGCCTCTGTGGCAGAGCAGCTCACTCAGAACAGGCATTTCAAATAGTTAGCCACATTTCACCACCACTCACTGCTTTATCTCCTTTATCTCCCCAGGCTTGCTTTAAGAAGCTCCCAACCCTGCTAGCTTTCTCAAGTGCTGAATCACTTCTTTGGGTGGTCAGAGTCTAGTTGTGGGGGAAGAAACCTCGGGCAGAAGAGCAGAGCAGACATGAGCAGAGATGACTAAACCTCCCCCTGACACACACTCCCGAAAAGGTGCTGGCAGTGTTTACAAGGCAACATTGAACAATCTTTGTCAGAACAGTAGGACTTTGAGTAGTGGGGTAGTAGGTGGCCAAGCCAGTAATACAAGGCCATTGTTTAGCAGAAAATGGTATTGCTTGCAGATCTTTGGCCCTGGAGATGAGGAGACCTTTGGCAGAAGAATCTGTTTAAGGCATATGTCTTCTGAATGGCATTTGAGTTCTGCCATGACCTGCATTTCTGGCTCGACTTTTGCTTTGAATTGCTTTGGATATTCATTACTCCCTGCTTCCTATTTTGTCTACACCTGTGTAGCTAATCCTTTTCCTTGAACTTAACCAATAGCCAGAGATAATCCTGGTTTGAAAGTGACTGGAGAAACATAACACTTTACATATAATGTATGTTTTATCCTGGTTGATTTACACATGAACTGTCACATTGTCCTTCGTTAAATACACCACTATAAGGTGATAACAATCTCTTAAATATTACACAGGGTTAAATAATTTTTTTTTTATATATTTCCTTTTGGCAAATGTTCCATTGTTTGGATTTTTTTTTTAATGGAAGAGTAAGCCCGGGTGTGGGACACCTCTGAGTGCCATCTGCTGGAAACCTGCTTCCAGCATCTTCCATCCCTGCCATGGGCCAAATCTGGAGGCAAAGCAAATGGTGATGTGAGCATGAGTGCTCTGAAGCCATGAAACACAGTCTAGAGCAGGAAAACCAAGAGAATTAGAAAGAAATTGAAGCTAATACCCTCTGATGCCTTCACCAGATCAGGACCATTTGCTTACACTTCTTGATGGAAGCACCATTGCTGTTCACATCTCTGCTGGTCCCCTCAATCTGTTTCCGAGGGAGGCATTTTTGCTACAGAGACTTCCCAGGACAAAGTCATGAAGAGATCAGAGTCTTAGTGAGCAAAAAGTAAGAGCAGCTTCTCAAATCTCCCAGTTCCAGCACTGGTTAGAAAGAAAGAAGCTGGTCCCCAAACAGGAGCTGTGCTGAGGCCATATCTCTGGTCAGCAGACATGGGGCTTTAAAGAGCCAGTGCTCTCAGAGGTGAATAACCTTTGGCAGCCTCTTGTAGTTTCCCTTAGTGCAACATGAGAAGTTTGAGAGCGAGTTGAGTTTATGGAGCTTCTCTGTGCTGTGTCCCAGCAGCCAGGATGAGGAAAGTAATGGCAGAACTGTGTGGGCAGTGAGGCTTCCCACTGCCTGACCTGAGCATCCAGTGTTGCTCCTGAACTTTCTGATAAGATTGGCCATTGTAAATGTGTGTGTGTGTCAAGAGAAAGGGGTTGATTTAGGGTACAGAGTTTATACCTGTAACATCAGGATTTGAATACCTTCATTGAGCGTTTACCTCTCCTATCTCTTCCTTCACAGGTACCTGCATTCCAAGAGGAAGTTACCTGAAGGTATGTGACAGTTACACACCCACAACCCTGCAGGCATTGGGCAATAGTTTACATGACTCTTCTGTCCAGGATTTCCTCTGCCTAACTCACCTCTGTTTGCAATGCAAATGGCACCCACAGCTGAACTCTTCCTTGCCCTTTTATCTTCCTGAAGTTTTTTTACCAGCTCAGGATTCTCCGCAGTCACTTTTCTGTCCTTTGGGGTCATTCTGTCTCAGTGGTGGGATCCAGCATCTGGCATGTGCCACTTGCCATCTTATGTGAATGAATGCTATTTCTAGGTCTCTCAGCTGTCTCAGTTTTTGGTCACATCTTGCTTATAAGGCTTTTTTTTTTGTGATGAGGGCCTTGGAAGCCATTGACAGTTCACACAAAAATGGTTGGATGTACCAAGCTAAGCTTCCATCAGAATTGGCACTGTACAACAAATTGTTGGAGTGTCTCTTTTCACCTGTAAATGAGCAAATGTCTCTGAGAAACTCTACAAGCAGGGAAAAGAAAGAAGCAAAGTACAGAAGCAGGTTGCTCCTGACCCCCTTTTCTAGCTGTTGTCCCAGAGCAGATCTGTAGCCTTTATCTCTAGCAAACAGTGCCTGACTTGGGGACAAATTTGTGGAACTAGTTTAAGCACAAAGCTGTCAGCTGTTCAGACAGAGCTTAGGAAAGTGGCTCAAACCAGGCCCACCCAGTCAACCTCCCGCTCCCTCAGCAGTCATCCGGACTGTGTTTCTTTAATGCTAATTCCCAAATCATTGTAGGATTTGAATGTGTCACAGCAAATCGGGTTTAATCCCCTGCTAGCAGCAAGTTGGAGACCAAAATCTGGTGGAGAGAGCCAAGATGGCAGAAGGCCCTTTAACTGAGTTCTGACTTGTCTCTTCAATTCCCCCATTCTTTCCTAGGACCTTTTCCCTTTTCTTTGTTCAGCTTTGGGATGCATCAAAGAGCTCTCTGTGTGCAGTACAAAGAACAAGGAACTGCAGTGGTAGATGTCACGGATAGATGTCAGGCCTCATGTAGACTGAACCACCTTCATGTGCTGCTCATGCAGGTCTGTTGGGCACACTGTGAATATGGGCTGGGCCTCAAATTGGTTCAGGTTTGAAACAGACCCATGTATAGACAACACTTCCATTTCTCTAGCAGCATCAAGAAACTCCTGGAGCTATGTGAAAGCCTTGCTGCTCTGATTACATCACATCTGACATGACCTACAAACACCAAAGGAACGGGGAGCTCCCATGCTGCTGCTTACGCTAAGCCTTTCCAAATATAGTTCCAGTCTCATTGAAATTCCCAGTATTTATAATTCGATCTGGCAGGCGTGCAGGGCTGTGCATCAGAGGGGCTTAATGAAACAAGAGTGATGCTGGGATTGAGGCTGTCTGGATAGAGCTGAAAGGCATGTTCAGGCCATGGAAATGTGCTGCTCTCCTGTTGGTAAGAGGGAGCTGTTTGTGGGTGAGCCTGTGTAAGCCCATGTTATCAGGGAATCCACAGAAAATCTCTCTGCAAATGCAAAAGCCAGCTAAGCCTTGCACTGCCTCGGTGATATGCAAATGAGCACCCTAAATATCCTGCTTTGCTTTCTAATGCCTTTAGCCAGCATAAACACAACAGGCTTTTCATAATCTGTAATCAAGTTCTCCAGCCCAGGCACAAGCACACAGGCTTGTTTCTAGAAGCCGAGAGGGCGGCTGGATACGCACCCACCCCTACTGCTGGCCCTAGCCAGCTCTAACCAGTGCTCTTCCAAAAGAACTGATGTGCTACCATCTGTCAGGAGCAGTGCAAGCCTTCAGCACACAGGGCTGCTAATAACCTTCTCATTCTAGGCATACTTGCTGCAGAAGTGATTTAGAAGTAGAAAGCCAAGCCGAAGGGGCTGCGGGCTCCATGCACTTCTATTCTGGGCCTAATCCACTAGCTATATTGATCTTGCCCTTTCTGCCAGCCTAGAGAGGTTGTATTACACTGCTAATCCCATCCTGCCCAGGTCACAGTCACAACAGGCTCTGAAAAGCTTCACCTGCTGGTGTCACAGGAGTAGACTCATCAATGGCAGCACTTCTCTTACCCTGCTTGGCAGGGAGCAGCCTGTTTCTCTGAACGCTTTTCCATCTCTCCCTGGACTGTACATTCCTTCCCTGCTTCATCTCATCTCACGTTCGCTTTGCTGTCAGCAAAGGAGATCCTTGTCGTGTCACTAACACCGAAGACTCTCACAGCGCCCTTCATTTTGTGAGGCTCAGATGCCATTGCTTTGCCTGATCTGACCAAAGCGGGCCTGGGAGCTCAGGCTGATCGATAACTGAAATCACTTGTGGTTGTTTTGAGCCCTTATTTCTGAGCTGTGGGGAACAAAAGGGTGGAATTGCTGCAGGAGTTAATATTTCTCAGGGAAAAGATTAGCAGGCTTCAGAGGCTGGCGGTGGGTAACCCTACACCAGGCCTCTCTTCCCGTCCTGCTAGTAGGAATGCACGTGGCATTTCTGGGGTTCATTAACAGCCATTCAGGAAAGGAAAGGCCCACTGCCATTGCCCCATGTCTGTTCTAGCCCTGTCCTCCCCAGTAGGCCCTGAAAAGCAAACAGGTGGCCAGTGGGAATGCTGACTGGGAGAGCAAGGGGATCCGTATCCGTTCCTTTCCCTGCTGTGCCCCAGCGCAGCACCGTGCTGATTCTTTCCTCTGGAGCTACCCACCAACGAGCAGACTGGGCCTGCTGAGCAGCCCGGGGGATCTCTGCAGAGACGGGGGCAAGACCGGTTCCCCTACCCGTGTCACATCATGAGTTTGTTATTTGCTATTGGAAACAAGAAATGTCTTCGGTGAAAATAAAAGAACTGTCGGGGCACTTCTGTGTGCAACACTTGTCCCTGCAGGGCATCCTTTGCAATAGCGAGCTGGAAACTTAGAGCAGCTAAACAGCAGCTGCTCTGTCCCTTGTCAGGGTGGCCGCTGAGCGAGGTGGGGGCTCAGGCTGGCAGCCAGGAACTGGCCCAGGCCACTCTTCCCACACGTCGAGGGACCCAGAGCTTGGCAGAGCCCGCGCTGCTGCCAGACCCGCACAGCTGCTGCTCTGCCGGGACGGGCGGGGTGACCTCGCACGGCTTGGGTGGCGGAGGCTGCGGTGCTGAGGTGCTGACAGAGTTGGGGCAGGAAGGTCTGCAGGGCGGAGAGGTGCCAAGGGTGCCCCAAGGCCGGGTGCCGGGGCGAGGCGCTCGGTGGGCCCCCTCGGCAGCTGGCGAACACCGCCACCTCCCGCAGCTCCCGGACACCG